>CM075809.1:43715792-44315792 GCA_037975025.1 Excoecaria agallocha
TTAATTGGACCGATAAAATTGAATCGGACCCAAAACGAACTCCGATTGGGCTGAAATTTTATGGGTAGCCTATTTTTGATATGATATGAATAATGGAATCAAATTTGAAGAAAATTGAAGTTGGTAAGTGAGAGAAATTAATTAGGGCTTAAAATAGGTAATTTTTAGGCCTAAACTAATAAATAGTGTAAGGCCCACTTAAAGCCCAGCCCATAGCCCAATTAGAAGACCTATATAAGGTGAAATTCTCCAGAAATCTCCAGCGGCAACTCCTCTCTTCTTCTTCCCTCTTGGTGGCCGAATTGTATATCTCTCTAATTCCTCTCTTTTTCTTTCATTTCTTCACCAATTCTCACCAAATCAAAGCCTCCTAAAGTGATTTCAACCTCTCTAGATTGCCTTCATCAGCTCCAATCCTTGATTCAAAGAAGAAAAGCAAGAGAAATTTAGAGCTAAAGTTTAGGTGTCAAAATTAGGTATGTGAATTCATGGCTTTTTCTTTGGTTTTTAGGTTCCTACTACTAGTTTTGGGTGCCTAGAGTTCATTTTTGCTGTTAAATTTAGCATTTGAAGCCAAATAATTGAGTTATAATGGATTGAAATTTCGGTTTGTTAAGGATTTCAAGAAGAGGAGCAAAGTTCTCAAGCTAAAGGGAAAGGAAAGGAAGCCTAGGCAAGGCTAATCCAAAGAAAAAGGTGTGTGACTAATAAATCCTTTTATTTCCCAATTAAATTAATGAAATTCCTTTAGGTTTCTTAAGAAAATTTTTATGTATTGTGATATAATTGAAATTATTGTTATATTCATGCATTTAGGAGTCATATAAGCCTATTAAAAACTTTAAATGAAATAAAAACCAATGATATGAGAGAGCTATAGGTTTGGCCGAATGGTATTTCCTAAGAAACTAGTGTGAGATTTGATGATTTTAGTGGTTTTAAGCTTCCTAATGTTAATACTAATGAAAATTAATGATTATGAATATTTATAGAATTTATGGGAATTAAATGAATATTTTCGGAATAAATATTAATTAGGTATTAGTTGAAAAATGTGAAATTTGAATGAATTATGGAATTAAATGGTGAATTACTGCAAAATATTTCGTAATATGTGTAAATAAGATTGACTGTAATAATAAAGTATTGACACTGTATTGACAAGTAATGAAAAGTAAGAAATTAAGAAAATATGTGCCCTTAGGAAGAGTCAGGCAGTAAAACCTAGTTCAGGATATAATTGGCTGGCCATAGGGATACATATACCGCGGTGCAGGTCATGGCGACTTGCTTTACTATGGACGGATCACTGATCTCCATAATATATTTATCATACGTACTGTCACATGTCATATGTTATATGAGAAATGATTCTTGGAGGTCATTTCTCATTCTGTTGTGGCCCTGTGGGGTCCACGTCCCGCATATCCGGTCTGAGAGTTTTCTGCCGGGTCTGTACTAGGGGCATATTGATAAGAAAATGTTAAAAGTGTGAAAGATAAGTTAAAATGAAAGTTTTATATGAAAAAGGACTAAAATGAAAAGAATTTAAAAGTTAGGGGTAAAATGGTAATTTGACTAAAAGGGTAAGATTAATTGATAAAAGTAATAAAGAAATAAATATTAAGGGTAAAATGGTAAATTAGTCAATTAATTGGGTAAAAAGTCAACTGTATAAAGTTAGAGGACTAAAATGTAATTTTACATGAAAAAGTTTAAATTAAGGATTAAAGGGTAAATTATAAGTTAACTAATAAGGTAAGATAAGAAAATAAGGACTAAAAGGGTAAACTAGTAATTAATAGAGTAAAAAAGGGTATTTTTGTAATAAATGAAAAGTTTAAGGATTAACTTGAAAATATAAGAGGATTTATGAATTGAACAGAAAATTAGTCATTCATAAATAAATATTGCTTTTAGATAAGAAAAATCGATAATAAGCCACTTAAGTTAAAATTATTAATACATTTATATTATAGGGAAATACTATGATTTTTAGTCACCGCTGGGCATGTTTAATGCTCAGCACGTAGAATTTTACTGCGTGCAGGTACAGCTAGTCTGGAGCATGGGTACACAAAGGAGAAAAATTTGAAGCTAAAGAGTTAAAAGGATTGTTTGTGGCATGTATATACAGATATATATATATATATACTTATCATGTTTTGTATATGAAGATATTAGTGTAGCTATGATCGTATTTTGTGTTAATTATGGTAGTATGAGGATAAGGAAGTGCAGGAAATGAATGATATACAGGTGTTGCTTGATAATATATATGGATGTGTTAAATGATTTGATTTAAACTGTTGTGCCTCTGAGAGGCTGTGTAAATGTTTGCTTTTCAGGGGGCTAGCTAAGAATATAGCCGTTATATTGCCAAAATTTTATTAAATGCATAGTGAATTCTGAACAGTTATAGGTCATTGAATAATGAAAGTTACTTATGCATACTGATTGTTAAGGGAATTAGAAAAAAAAAAAAATTTCCGACCTTCTGCTTGTCCGATAAGACTGTTACAGTAAGGGTGTTACATTTTGTTGTATCAGAGCATTGGTTTAGTTGGTCCTAAGATCAGAGTGGGAATAAGTATGATTTAAATTCCTGTATCTATATATACATGCCAATTACAAGTGATGAAGTTTAGTGGAAATCTAATGTGTACCTGCTCCTTTTTGTTTATAGTGTAAAGATGTCATCTGAGCGAGATAGACAGGTGGGGGATGGTGAAAGTGAAGCTTCGATAGGTACTGGACAGCAGGAGGCACCACAACCACAGGTTTCTCCTTCAGCAGTGCCACCCCCACCTCCACAGCCAGACTTCCTTGATCTTATGGCTGAATATATCCAGCAACGACTGCAAGCGAGACCAGCACAGTCTTCTCAGACAGTTGTTCAAGTTCAGCCAGCTCCACCTAGAAGAAGACCCATTCTAGAACAGTTAAAAGGTTGGGAGCTGAAGACTTCTCTGGAATGGATCCTTTGACACCGTCTCAGGCTGAAAATTGGTTGTTTAAGATAAAGAGGCTTTTTGAAATCACCAACAGTTCAGCAGAAGAGAAGCTGGAAGGTATAGTTGCCTTACTGCAAGGACCAGCTTTTATTTGGTGGGATTCAGTTAGGAGGAACATCCCAGCGGATCAGTTGACTTGGGATTACTTTGTGTCTCAGTTTGAATTAAAATATGTTGGGTTAGAATACAAGTTGGCAATGCAAGATGCCTTCTGGAGGCTTAGACAAGGCAACAGATCATTGGCAGAATATGAGCGCGAGTTTGAGCGCTTGAGTGCTTATCTTGATAAAAGTCAGACTACAGATGAGAAGCTGCGACTGAGGTTTGAGAGGGGGTTGCACACCGAGCTCCGACAGATTATAGGGACCAGCAGTACCCCACTTTGAGAGCCATGGTGGAGGCATCTATTAAGTTAGAGACCATCCAGAATGAGCAGGCTGAGAGGCAGTCGCGTTTTCAGCAAAAGAGAAAACAAGGGCAGTCAAGCGGAAAGGGGGATCAAAGTAAGAAATCAAAGGGATCCTTTACACCTCAGAGTCGTCCACCAGTTCCAGCAGGACGAGGTCGGGGTAGTGCTACTCGTGGCAGAGGTTCAGCTACACCAGCTGCCAGCACTCCTCGAGATAGAGACAGTGGGACAGCTCCAGCTTGTGATTATTGTGGTAAATTTCATTATGGAGAGTGCAGATTTCAGACTGGAGCATGTTTTCGCTGTGGGTCCAGGGAGCATCAGATCAAAGATTGTCCGGCATTACCGACTGCTTCAGTTGCATCTCCAGCGTCAGGTACTGGGTCCTCTGCACCGAGAGGTCGTGGTAGGGGAGCAGCTCCCATCACATCAGCCTCGAGACCAGCGGGTCAGTCATCTCAGAGTCAGAGGAGATCTGCAGCCCAGACTTATGCTGTCAGAGCCAGAGAGGAGGAGGATGCTCTGGATGTGATAGTAGGTACATTTCTCCTATTATCTGATTCAGTTCATGCTTTGATTGATCCTGGTTCGACTCATTCCTATATTAGTACTGCAATAGCTCGGGATAAGGGGATGAAAGAGGCATGCTTGGACCAGGATATCTTGGTGAGTAATCCTCTGGGGCATAGCGTGGTAGTAAATAAAATATACAGACAGTGTCCTATTAGTGCCCAGGGACATATATTCCTGGCAAATCTTATTGAGTTGCCCTTCCATGAATTCGATGTGATTCTGGGGATGGATTGGCTATCCGCCCATCAAGCGACTGTTGATTGTAAAAGGAAAAGGGTCACGTTAAAGCTGGAAGACGATCGAGAAATTACAGTGGTTGGTGTGCGCCATAATTATTTGTCTGATGTGATATCTGCTACTGCAGCTAAGAGGTTGATCAAGAAAGGATGTATAGCCTACTTGTGTTATGCAGTGGAAGCAAAGAAAGATAGCCCAAAAGTGTCAGAAGTACCCACTGTCAGAGATTTTCCAGATGTGTTCCCTGATGAGTTACCAGGTTTGCCACCTGACCGGGAGGTAGAATTTTCTATTGAGGTTGCCCCAGGCACTGCACCCATATCCATTGCTCCTTACAGAATGGCACCGGTAGAGTTAAAAGAATTAAAGATTCAGTTACAAGAACTGCTTGATAAGGGATTTATAAGACCTAGTGTTTCTCCCTGGGGAGCACTAGTCCTGTTTGTTAAGAAGAAGGATGGAACGCTTAGGCTATGCATCGATTACAGATAGCTGAATAAAGTCACCATAAAGAACAAATACCCTCTTCCTCGGATTGAAGACTTATTTGACCAGTTGAAAGGAGCGAGTGTATTTTCAAAGATTGACTTGAGATCGGGTTACTATCAAATGGGAGTAAAAGCGGCTGATGTACCCAAAACTGCTTTTCGTACCCGATATGGCCATTATGAGTTTTTGGTTATGCCGTTCGGACTTACAAATGCACCGGCTGCCTTCATGGATCTGATGAATCGAGTTTTTCATCCTTATTTGGATCAATTTGTAGTGGTCTTCATCGATGACATTCTGGTATATTCAAGGACACCGGAAGAACATGATAAACATCTGCGAATTGTTCTACAGACCTTGAGAGAGAAGCAATTGTATGCTAAGTTCAGTAAATGTGACTTCTGGTTGAATGAAGTATCTTTCTTAGGTCACGTGATTTCTGCGGAAGGTATTAAGGTGGATCCATCAAAGATTGAAGCAATTCTCCAATGGAAACCACCTACAAATGTGACAGAAGTGAGAAGTTTTCTGGGGTTAGCCGGATATTACAGGAGGTTTATAAAGAGTTTCTCCACTATTGCAGTTCCACTGACTCGATTATTGCAGAAGAACACCAAATTTGTGTGGATTGATAGATGCCAGGAATGTTTTGAGAAACTTAAAAGTATGCTGACAGAAGCTCCTATTCTCACTCAACCCGAACCAGGCAAGGATTTTGTGATCTACAGTGACGCCTCCAGAAATGGTTTAGGCTGCGTTTTGATGCAGGAAGGCAAGGTGATTGCTTATGCCTCCCGACAACTTAAGACTCACGAGAAGAAGTATCCTACTCATGATCTGGAGCTAGCAGCTATTGTCTTTGCATTGAAGATATGGAGGCACTACTTGTATGGTGCGAAATGTTATATTTATACTGATCACAAGAGTCTGAAATACTTACTCACTCAAAGAGAACTTAACCTCCGACAGAAACGTTGGTTGGAGTTGATAAAAGACTATGATTGTTTTATTGACTACCATCCAGGAAAGGCTAACGTGGTGGCTGATGCACTTAGCAGAAAATTTATGACAGGTAAAGTAAATGATTTCAAATAAATTGATATAGGTAAGTGATATAGGTAATTGATTAATAGTTTTGATTGCAGCTCTTCAAGCTTTGAATATTAGCTTAAGTATGACATCAGACGGGGCTTTGTTGGCGGAATTGCAATTGAAACCAGATTTTGTACATCAAGTGAAAATGGCTCAGAAAGAGGATGATCGATTGAAGACTATTGTGGAAAAGATAAAGAATGGCAACGAAGGAGACTATTCTCTAAATGAAGATGGGAGCCTTTGCTACAAGAAAAGACTTTGTGTACCAGATCAGGAAGAACTGAAGAAGAACATCCTTACAGAGGCACACCATAGCAGTTATGCTATGCATCCTGGAGGTAACAAGATGTACCAGGATTTGAAACTTTATTATTGGTGGCCAGGAATGAAGCGGGATGTGACAGAATTTGTAAGAAAGTGCTTAATATGTCAACAAGTAAAGGCTGAACATCAGGTTCCTTCTGGATTACTTCATCCCATCTTGATACCGGAGTGGAAATGGGACAGAGTTACTATGGATTTTGTTTCGGGATTGCCTGTCACTCAAAAGAAACATGATGCTATTTGGGTGATTATTGATCGACTCACCAAATCTGCTCACTTCTTGCCAGTCCGGATGGATTATCCTTTGACCAGATTGGCAGAGATCTATATTAATGAGATAGTGAGACTTCACGGAGTACCATCCTCTATCATTTCAGACAGGGATCCTAGATTTACCTCTCATTTCTGGAAGAGTCTTCAGGAAGCTTTGGGTACCAGACTCCACTTCAGTACAGCTTTTCACCCCCAGTCAGATGGTCAGTCAGAGAGAGTAATTCAGATTCTGGAGGATATGCTACGATGCTGTGTACTAGAGTTTGGTAATAATTGGGAAAAATATCTGCCTCTTACGGAATTTGCCTACAATAATAGTTATCAATCCAGTATAAAGATGGCTCCTTTTGAGGCTTTATATGGAAGAAGATGCAAGACTCCTCTATGTTGGACAGAGTTGAATGAAAAGAAATTGATCGGGTCGGATTTGATTCGTGATTCAGAAGAAAAGGTGCGAATTATCAAAGGCCGATTGAAAGAAGCCATGGACCGACAAAAATCTTATGCAGATTTAAAGAGAAAAGATATTGAGTTTCAGGTTGGAGATAAAGTTTTTCTGAAAGTATCTCCATGGAAGAAAATCTTGAGATTTGGTAAGAAAGGGAAGTTGAGTCCAAGGTTTATCGGTCCCTACGAGGTACTTCAGCGAGTAGGTCCAGTAGCTTATCGTTTGAAACTACCTTCAGAGCTGGAAAAGATTCACGATGTGTTCCATGTATCCATGCTCAGGAGGTACAGATCTGACCCTAACCATGTCATTACACCAGCAGATATTCAAGTACAATCTGATATGACATATGAGGAAAGACCGGTGAGAATCCTAGCTAGGGAGATTAAACAGCTGAGAAACAAGCAGGTTCCATTGGTAAAGGTCCTATGGCACCATCATAATGTAGAGGAAGCCACTTAGGAACCAGAAGCGACCATGAGACAGCAGTATCCTCTACTTTTCGAATCAGGTAAATTTCGAGGACGAAATTTATTTTTTTAGTAGGGGAGAATTGTAATGGCCTCAACGTCAAACTGATCGTGAATAGTGCTTTCCGACAGTGAATAGTGTCTTCGGGCTGAAATGACACCCGGAAGTGGAAAAAATTTTTATTGGACTATTGGAAAGTACTAGTCACGAGTAGTTCGGGGTTGAAATTTGAAGTAAAATTGAGGTTAAATAGGCCTCCAAAAGCCAAAAGAACGAAAACCGAGAAAATTAGGAATTAGGATTTTTAATTGAATTTTTGATCGTTTTAATTTCTAAAAATATCAAATGAAGTCTAAAAATTATCAAAAATTATATGTATGCATAAAATATTATGTAGATTATTTTGGTGGCAAAAAGTAAATTTTTTTGGCCACACTGGTATTTTTGGAATCAGATCGATATGATTTAATTGGACCGATAAAATTGAATCGGACCCAAAACGAACTCCGATTGGGCTGAAATTTTATGGATAGCCTATTTTTGATATGATATGAATAATGGAATCAAATTTGAAGAAAATTGAAGTTGGTAAGTGAGAGAAATTAATTAGGGCTTAAAATAGGTAATTTTTGGGCCTAAACTAATAAATAGTGTAAGGCCCACTTAAAGCCCAGACCATAGCCCAATTAGAAGACCTATATAAGGTGAAATTCTCCAGAAATCTCCAGCGGCAACTCCTCTCTTCTTCTTCCCTCTTGGTGGCCGAATTGTATATCTCTCTAATTCCTCTCTTTTTCTTTCATTTCTTCACCAATTCTCACCAAATCAAAGCCTCCTAAAGTGATTTCAACCTCTCTAGATTGCCTTCATCAGCTCCAATCCTTGATTCAAAGAAGAAAAGCAAGAGAAATTTAGAGCTAAAGTTTAGGTGTCAAAATTAGGTATGTGAATTCATGGCTTTTTCTTTGGTTTTTAGGTGCCTACTACTAGTTTTGGGTGCCTAGAGTTCATTTTTGCTGTTAAATTTAGCATTTGAAGCCAAAATAATTGAGTTATAATGGATTGAAATTTCGGTTTGTTAAGGATTTCAAGAAGAGGAGCAAAGTTCTCAAGCTAAAGGGAAAGGAAAGGAAGCCTAGGCAAGGCTAATCCAAAGAAAAAGGTGTGTGACTAATAAATCCTTTTATTTCCCAATTAAATTAATGAAATTCCTTTAGGTTTCTTAAGAAATTTTTTATGTATTGTGATATAATTGAAATTATTGTTATATTCATGCATTTAGGAGTCATATAAGCCTATTAAAAACTTTAAATGAAATAAAAACCAATGATATGAGAGAGCTATAGGTTTGGCCGAATGGTATTTCCTAAGAAACTAGTGTGAGATTTGATGTTTTTAGTGGTTTTAAGCTTCCTAATGTTAATACTAATGAAAATTAATGATTATGAATATTTATAGAATTTATGGGAATTAAATGAATATTTTCGGAATAAATATTAATTAGGTATTAGTTGAAAAATGTGAAATTTGAATGAATTATGGCATAATTTATTGATTATATGGTGAATTACTGCAAAATATTTCGTAATATGTGTAAATAAGATTGACTGTAATAATAAAGTATTGACACTGTATTGACAAGTAATGAAAAGTAAGAAATTAAGAAAATATGTGCCCTTAGGAAGAGTCAGGCAGTAAAACCTAGTTCAGGATATAATTGGCTGGCCATAGGGATACATATACCGCGGTGCAGGTCATGGCGACTTGCTTTACTATGGACGGATCACTGATCTCCATAGTATATTTATCATACGTACTGTCACATGTCATATGTTATATGAGAAATGATTCTTGGAGGTCATTTCTCATTCTGTTGTGGCCCTGTGGGGTCCACGTCCCGCATATCCGGTCTGAGAGTTTTCTGCCGGGTCTGTACTAGGGGCATATTGATAAGAAAATGTTAAAAGTGTGAAAAATAAGTTAAAATGAAAGTTTTATATGAAAAAGGACTAAAATGAAAAGAATTTAAAAGTTAGGGGTAAAATGGTAATTTGACTAAAAGGGTAAGATTAATTGATAAAAGTAATAAAAGAAATAAATATTAAGGGTAAAATGGTAAATTAGTCAATTAATTGGGTAAAAAGTCAACTGTATAAAGTTAGAGGACTAAAATGTAATTTTACATGAAAAAGTTTAAATTAAGGATTAAAGGATAAATTATAAGTTAACTAATAAGGTAAGATAAGAAAATAAGGACTAAAAGGGTAAACTAGTAATTAATAGAGTAAAAAAAGGGTATTTTTGTAATAAATGAAAAGTTTAAGGATTAACTTGAAAATATAAGAGGATTTATGAATTGAACAGAAAATTAGTCATTCATAAAATAAATATTGCTTTTAGATAAGAAAAATCGATAATAAGCCACTTAAGTTAAAATTATTAATACATTTATATTATAGGGAAATACTATGATTTTTAGTCACCGCTGGGCATGTTTAATGCTCAGCACGTAGAATTTTACTGCGTGCAGGTACAGCTAGTCTGGAGCATGGGTACACAAAGGAGAAAAATTTGAAGCTAAAGAGTTAAAAGGATTGTTTGTGGCATGTATATACAGATATATATATATATACTTATCATGTTTTGTATATGAAGATATTAGTGTAGCTATGATCGTATTTTGTGTTAATTATGGTAGTATGAGGATAAGGAAGTGCAGGAAATGAATGATATACAGGTGTTGCTTGATAATATATATGGATGTGTTAAATGATTTGATTTAAACTGTTGTGCCTCTGAGAGGCTGTGTAAATGTTTGCTTTTCAGGGGGCTAGCTAAGAATATAGCCGTTATATTGCCAAAATTTTATTAAATGTATAGTGAATTCTGAACAGTTATAGGTCATTGAATAATGAAAGTTACTTATGCATACTGATTGTTAAGGGAATTAGAAAAAAAAAAAATTTCCGACCTTCTGCTTGTCCGATAAGACTGTTACAGTAAGGGTGTTACAAAGGAGGCTAGGCATGAAAGCCAAGCTTAAGGTTCCTGTTTGAGACCATAGAGAGAGTGATTCAACTTGCACACTTGGTAAGGATGTAGAGCATTAACAAAGCCAAGAGGTTGTGTCATATAAATAGTTTTCATCAAATACCCATGAAGAAAGACATTAGAAATATAAATTTGCTTGACAAGCCAATTTTTCATGCTAACAAGAGAAAGGATAGTGCAAATTGTGATGGCCTTGATGACAGGATTGAAGGTCTCCTTATAGTCAACACCTTCTTGCTGAGTAAACCCTTTTGCTACAAGATGAGCTTTATATCGCTCAATAGAACCATATGCTCTCCGTTTGATCCTATAAACCCACTTATTTGAGATAATATTAGCATGTAGTGGTTTGGAAACTAAGTCCCAAGTGTTAGTGGACTTTAAGGCAAAAATCTCACCTGACATAGCATACTTCTATTCATTAAACATACTAGTTTGATGACAAGTTGTAGGTTCATGTTCAAGGAAATTAAGAAGTTGTTTAGATTTGATAGAGAAGTAGGCACATTCGGCCATGGTATTGGGGTAAAGTCTCATCTCATGAGTATAAGATGGAAAAGTGTGTATGGTTGGTGGGGCAACAACATAATCAATAAAATCAATAACTAAATCAAAAGCTAGCATAAGAGAAGAAGGATCACTACAAGAAAATCTCAATTTAGCAACGGAAATTTCGGTTGCTAATTCGGCAGTTGCTATTTTTAGCAACAGAAATTTTATTCCATTGCTAAATTTAGCAACGGAATTCAAATTCCGTTTCTAAATTCAACAAGACACGATTCGGTGAATTGGTCAATTTTAGCAACGGAAACCATTCTCCGTTGCTAAATTCACCATTAAGTAAAAAAATTAACGACGGTACTGTCCGTCGCTAATCCATCGCTAAAAATTATTATAATTTTTTAATATCAAAAACCCATGATTGACAGGAAAGAAAGCTGAAAGACACAAAGTTAATTGAGCTTCTGGACATACTTGGAAGAAAAGGAAGTGCAAGCTATATCCTGTGGTGCATACCTGGTACTTTAAACCAGCATAACAATTACCAATCCATCATCAAACGATTAAGAATAAAAGACTAAAGATATATATAACCCCTAAGAAACATCTGGTATTTCAAATCAACAACATATATAGCAACAGAGCTTCCTCAATTATATACTGAAAACCATAAAATGGAGCTTTAGAAAAAAAAAAGGGACTATTATTCCTTTTCTGCACATAGACCTTCAACAGACATGGCCAAAATCAATCCATCATCAAAGTTTGAGAAAAAATGAGATTCATCTTCTCAAGCCAGAAAAACAACTCCCAACCGCAGTATACAAGTGAGAATATAAGAACAGTATACAATACCAAAATTGTAGGAAATTCTATAAAAGATCAAGTAATTTTAGAACATTATCCAACCCACTTTAGAAAAAAAGAGATGAAAATCAATATCAAAGCAAAGGACTAATGCACTGATCGTTATATAATTCTCCTTCTTAAACTCCTGCCAAACTCCTAACAAAAGTGAATCCAGCTTTTGAAGTGTTCTTCCCAACCAAACCTGTATTAGTATTCAAACAATTCAGTGAGAAAAAAGACTGCAGATCCAACTATAAATTTTTGAAACATAAATGAGCAATTCCAAATAGAAAAGCAACAAAAGCACAAATTAAAAAAAAAAGAGAGAGATAGCACTTTAAATGATAAAAGCATCTCAAGTGCTTATTGCATGTCCAATGCATGATGAAGGTCGAATAATATTGGAAGCATGTCCTGCAAGTGCAAATGGTGCCACATTTTAATTTAATTGAGACTGAGAATCAACATGGACCCAGAGAAACTGATATATCATAGATACTTTTTTGTGGCATAATTGGCACCACTGTATTTACAAGGGAAAGTAGACATTTACATGTTTATTTCAATTTCTTCACCAAATTTAATTTCAGTGACATGCAAGGTACTTGGGATAAAGGCACCCATATTAATTCACAAGAACATGCAACATCAAGCATGCCTCAACTTATCCAAAGGTTTTAAAATATGGAAAATTACATGGTCAATTGTCAGGCTAGGTTCCATATTTTGGAATTGGAAGATTCTATAGTCATTGCTATAAAGTTGGAGAAAGTACATGTAACACGGGAAGCAAATGGAGCACAAATCCCAAAAAGGCCACATAACAAGATTAATGGCCCATGATTTCTGGGCATTTAGGAAGCTTAATAATCCATATATAATCTGAGAACTAAAAAATATGAAGCAGAGTAACAAAACTCACAGAAGTATTTTCTGATTGCATATCAGCAGATTGCTCTAGCTTTGCAGGGTAATCCAAGTCTTCATCAGACGGAATGAAATTAGCAATCTGCAAAAGAAATAATCAAATCAGCTCCATTTATTGTAAACTATTGCCCACTTATCCAATTCACTAGAGAAATAGTAATACCAGACCCATACTTTGAATTCCTAAAACTTATCTAAATTGATGCCTCTTAAACTCCATAAGTGCTGTCAATATCTAAGAACAATGTCAAACAATGAGCATATATTCCAAAAAAGGACGGGATATTTCATGTTTTAATAAAAATGTCAGAATTCTTTTGGTATTTCTGTTTTTAATCTCCTGATCTGATGTACCAAAAATTAATCCTAGTAAGCAGAATAAAGTACTTTTTACTATTTTAGTATAATATATTGTTGAGTTTGCCAGAAAATTGTAGCTGTGGTTGGATAATTAATGAACTCTCTTTCACATTGATGTGGAGGAAATCAATTTTTCCAGCTATATTCACGGTAAAAGAGAGAGGGGATCCTATATAGATATTCACTGAGCAGGTATACATAATTTTTTAAGAACCACAACAGCAGGTATACGCAATTTTTTAAGAACCACCAGCAGTCACTTGGAAGAAAAAACACACCTCATCACGGATATGTGTTCGTGCATGGAAGGTCAGTCGCTCATAAACGTCTGCCAAAATTCTTTCTAGTGTAGGACGTAGCCCTGCCAAAGACTCCCTCCGCCTGATAAGCTGTTCTCCCAAGACTTTTGCAGAATAAAAATTTGTAGCAATCTGTACAGAGATGGCCAATCAAACTAAGTTAATTTCAAAATTATTTATTTGAACATCAATTTGTGAAACTTTTTCATTGCATGCAAATAAATCAAAACACAGAGCTATTGAGAGAGCTTCTAAAATCCAAACTACATAGTAAAAATGAATACATAGAGGTTCATTATCTAATCCACACCTTTAGTTTTGTATTCTAACACGCCACTGCAATTAAGTGCTTTCTAGCAAAATCGAGTGTAGTTTTCAATGGGCTAACTTGGAAAAACTATTGCTGATCAGCCATATTAACAGATTTTAAGACAGACTTGATGTCTAAACTCTCAGTTATTAAGACACAGTAGGCCTGTCTCACAACCCAATGGAAATAATCCCAGATATTATGGTTGAATCGGTTCAAGCTATATAGACATGAACAATGCGGTTTCAAACTTTGAAACATGCATTACATATTACTATGATACAGCAACCTCAACTTTATGTCAAAAAGACATGTACTGATTTGTATGGTCTTTCCATATAGAGGCAGGTGTAAATATATAGCAGAAAGCAGAAGTAACATACTAGGTGCCCTACATTTAAAGCAGTAACATTTTGACTGTCAATCAAAATCATAGAAGCATGCAGCAAACACAAAGTTCTAGGAAACATATAAACAAGCACCAATATACCTTCATCTCATTAATTTTTATCTAAAAACCAATTCAAACCTTTTCAAAAAAAAATAACAAACCTTTTCAAATAATAATAATAATAATAATAATAACAACAACAACAACTAATCACCTGCATCCACAAGCAAGCAACAGCCATAGGAACAACAAGAAGCAAAACTTGCCAGGTAACCTTGGTCATCACACTAACAATTCCAAGAAGCTGTATTATTGTTGAAGCAAAGCCACCAAGTCTAAAGGGGATATCAAGATCCACAACACTTGGATCTATAGATACCTGTACAATCATACATAATCAATAATCTATGAATATTGAAGAAAAGAGGAGGCAGGCATTTGCTGCACAAACCCACGTAAATACTGCCGAGATGTTGTTCCAGCAAAAAGAAAGACATTGGTGCTTGAAACACACTTCTGAGCATCTTTTTGAACAATTTCTGTGCAGCTGCAAGAGCAAATGTTGCAACTAGAACAGCCCTCACAAATATAAACCAAGAGCTCCCAAAAGCAAGATCCATATAAACACCAAGAAGGACCATATAACTCACTCTAGGTTGACCAGCTTTGGTTTGGGGATTCGCCCAAGCCATCCACCAATTACTGGCTATTTGAAGAAACTGAAATAATGCATGTGCGAGGATAATTAGTGGAATCAATAAGCCTTTATATGCTGTAGCCATATATGACAGGTAAACCTTCATGCTGACTCTCCCTCTCACCCTTTCCTCTTCCTGAACAAGTTGCTTTTTCTTGACCATTTTGCTTTCTTTTTCTCTTTGATTGCTTTCTGTTCTGAAGCAGATGCACTCTCTTGGACTTCCTTGGTCAAACTGTCAAGGTTACTTCCGGTTGAATCACATTTTTTATTGATATATAAGGTACCTTAAAACCTTTAACCATTGTTACTAATTATAGCATAATTAATATTAGTAGTAGTCGAAAAAGAACAAGAAGTTACACATGAAAGAGAATCAACATAAAAAGACAAAATAAAAGCTTAGCACATTGAAGTTTAAATAAGAAGAAGAAGAAGAAGAAGTAGCTTAGCGCACTAGGGAATATCAAAACTGAACTGCGAAGTTGATGAATGCAAGAACAGAATAACCGATGGCTACGACTTACAATGAAAAAAAGTTAGCAAAACGAGCAACCTCCTCATTCAAATGCAAGACATAAAACCCCCAAAAGATTGGCTTCCCATTGAACAAGCAATACACAAATGTAAACTGCAAAAAGCAATCTCATACCAGTATTAAATCAGCAGCCGGTAAAAAATCAACTTGATGGGTTACAAAATCAACAGTCTTGCTTGCCAGTGCTATCAATATGTATTCCTGCAGTTCCACACCATATGATCAGCAAAATTACATTTAAATTGAATAGATAAATTGGACAAACATAGGGTATGTCTAACCTTGAACAACTCTGAACCAGTGTGTGCATCAACAGCACTGAAAGGATCATCGAGTAAATAAATTTCTGCACCTTGATACAGGGCTCTAGCAAGCTGTACACGTTGCTTTTGACCACCACTCAGATTTATACCTCTATCACCAATGATGGTCTGATCACCATGCGAGAATTGTTCAAAGTCTTTTTTGAGTGAACAAGCATGGATAACATTTTTGTACTTTGCTTTATCCATTGGACTGCCAAAAAGAATGTTTTCTTCAATGTTTCCAGATTGTATCCATGCAGACTGGGAGACATAAGCAGCAGTACCACAAATTCTTACCTGGGTAAAAAAGAGAGAAAAGAGACAAAGAGGCAAACTTTAGGAATTTTTAACTCTCAACAGATATGAGAGAAAATCATCATAGTTGACAGAATAACATCAATTGTACATAAAATAGGTCAATAAGCTAACGTACTTCACCATAGATTTTGGGAATCTCTCCAAGTATGCAAGAAAGAAAGCTTGATTTTCCTGCACCCACCATGCCACAAACAGCTACACGCATTCCTTTCTGCACCTTCATTTGAATGCCTGATAAAGTAGGCCGTGAAGAAGAAGGGTCCCAACAGAATTCACCATCTTTGATTTCTAGAGCCAGATTTGACATTCCACGTGGCAAAGCAGAGTTAATCATAGTGATTTCAATTGGGATTTTTGGAATCAGAGAGGTGGACAAGAGATCAAGAAGCGAAAAAAGATTTCAACAGAAAATTTGATGTGGAAAGAAAGAAATCAAGAAGAAGAGATTCAAGAAAAAGGCTTCTCTATCTTTTCTTTGAGTTCGTTCCAGTGAGATAAAGATGAAAAAGCATATGGTTTTGGCTCTTATAGAGAGACGCAGCAAAAGGAGGGAAAGGGGTTGCTGCTCCCTTGCTGCGCTCGCTGGAGGAGAGAGAACCGAAGGTGATCGGTGGCTGCTGCCGGCGAAAAAGGGGAGAGGAGCGACAGAGGAGGGTGGTAGTTGAGATGGGAGATCGGGAATGGGAAAAGAAAATGGAGGGTAAGGTCACGGGAAAAGGGACAGAATTAGGGAAAGGGACGCAGAGTTAAGGAAGTATATATACCTAGGGCAAAAATAGCAACCGAAAAATATTTCGGTTGCAATTTTAGCAACAAAATTAAATTTCATTGCTATTTTTAGATATAAAGTTTTTCTCCTTTAGAACCAAAAATACCAACGGAATCTATATTCCGTTTGTATTTTTGGTCCCAAAGATTTTTCACATACTCCGCAAAATACCAACGGACTTAATTTTTCATTGCTAAAATAGCAACCAAATTTAAATCTGTTGCTATTTTAGCAACGAAAAATTAATTCCGTTGCTATTTTAGCAACGGAAAAATAATTTTGTTTGTATTTTTAGACCCAAAGTTATTTCACCTCCTTGGCACCAAAAATACCAAGCGAATTCAGTTTTCGTTGCAAAAATAGCAATGGAATTTAAATTCGGTTGCAATTTTAGCAACGAAAAAATTTTTTCGTTGCTATTTTTCGTTCCAAAAGTTATCCGCAAAACGTTGGTGCCTTTTTAGCAACGGTTTAAGGGTTCCGTTGCTAATTTTCGTTGCTAAATTTTTGCTCTAATAATTCCCTCCACTTTTAGCAACGAAAAATAATCAAATATATTTTCGTTGCTAAATCTGAAATGTTTAACCAAATTTAGCAATGGAATATATTTTCCGTTGCTAAATAGCAACGAAATTCATTTTTCGTTGCTAAATTAGCAACGGAATCAATTTCGTTGCTATTTTTCCGTTGCTATTTTCAGATTTCTTGAAGTGGATCATATGAATTAAGGGGAAAGGGGCTGAGGAAGGGAATAGGTCAGTGAGGAAGAGGGAGCAGCAAAGGAAGAAAGAGAGGAAGACATACCTGATGAGAAATTCGTTGGTAAGAAAGAGTAAAGAAGAGTATGAACTATGAGCCATAATGTAGAGGAAGAAGAACCTATACCAGCAGAAGAAGAACAAGAAGGGTGGAACTTGAAAGGAAATAAATTTTCATCAAATGTAGCATGGCAAATAACATAGATACGATTAATTTCAGTGTCTAAACAAAGAATGCCATGATGATTAGGGGATTGCCCAAGATAAATATAAGGTTTGCTGCAAAAAAAAAACTTATGAGAATTATATGGGCCAAGATATGGATATACCATACACCTAAAGACACAACTTTGTAAAAAAAAAAAAAGAGGAGCTCGACCATGCAAAAGTGAGTAAGGAATTTTATGTTGAATGCTGGAACTAGGCAAAAAATTAATGTGATTGACAGTCTATAAGAAAGTATAAGGCCAAAAGTAAAAAGGAACGAAAGCATGATCAAGTAAAGTTAAACCAGTATCAATTCTATGTCTGATTTTTCATTCAGAAATCCTATTTTGTTCATGAGTATATGGACGTTCAATGCGATGAATCATCCCATTTTGTCTAAAATACGAATTTAACCTTTGATATTCACCACCCCAATCAGAATGGAAAGCACGAATTGAAGCTTTAAATTGGAGTTTAACATAAGATTCAAATTGCTTAAAGGTATGAAAACATCACTTTTATTATGTTAAGGAAATAACCAAGTAAATTTGGAAAAATCATCAACAAATAAGATAAAATATCCGAAACCTAAGTTGCTAAGCACAGAAGACAGATCCCAAACATCGGAATGAATAATATCAAAAAGCCTACGACTAGAATGATCAATAGAAGAAAATGGTAACTTAGCTAATTTTCCTAAATGACAAGAAGAACATGGCTAGAACTAGAGAGAGGTAAATGGTGATCGGTAATGATTTTGGAGACTATTGAAGAATGAGGATGACCAAGGCAGGCATGCCATGTTTCAAAAGAGACATGTAAACTAAGGAAAGCTTGAGGACGAGGAGAAATAAGTTCATAGAGACCCCCATTACTCTTACTTTGCAACATGATTTGTTGTGTCTTCAAATCCTTAACAAAGAAAGAAGAAGGGTAAAATTCAAAATAACAATTATTATCAGTAGCAAATTGTTGAACTAAAAGAATGGACTTTGTTAAAGAAGGAATATGAAGAATATCTTTAAGCATCAAATTAGTACATTTAAGTGAAGGGAAGAAAACATGACCAGTGTGAGAGATAGATATAGAGTCTTCATTACCAATAGACATTTGATCACCACCTTTGTAAGCTTGAAGATTAGATAAGGATGGGTAGTGAGAGGTCATATGATGAGTGGTGCTAGTGTCAGGAAACCAAGGTTGAGGGGATGGATAGTACATAGATGGTGCAGGGTGAGGCAGCATGAAGGTTGGAGAAGGATCTTGGCATCAAGAAAAATTGGCCTGGGATCGAGGAAGATATAGAGATTGGCGTAGAGCATAATGTCAATGGCATTTATTAGCTATATGATTATGATAACCATAGATCTGGCATTTTCGTTTGTTGCTTTTGAGAGAGGTATACTGGGCAGCAGTGGTGGATCGTTAGGTAAAAGGAGTTGGTGCAGAAGGCCTGGTAGTAAGATTGGCCATGGGGGCAATATGCTGACTCTAAAGTAAGATTTCATAAGATAATAATTGACTGTATAACTCAGAAAAGGCACAGGGTCAGATCTAAGATTCAAAGCATAAATAATTAATGGGATGAAATTCAAAACCAATATTATGATAAATAATAACATTAAACTCAGCTGGATTGATTGGTTTTCCAATATCTTGTAATTCTTTAGCAATTGACTTTGACTTTTGAAGATACTGAAAAGCAGACATGTCATTCTTCTTCAATTCTTGAAGCTCTATGTGCAACCGAAGTTGATGATTTTAGGAGACAGACCCAAAAGCACTTGCTAGCACCTTCCATGCTACAGTAGATGTAGTACATCCAATGATATAAGGAAATACATCTTTAAAAAGAGAAGACAAAATCTAGGAAAAAAGCAGCTGATCCTGTTTGAACCAGGCAGAATAGTCTAGGTTAATGATGATTTCTTAGCTGCTCGAGGAGCAAGAAGTTATTTGTGGTGGGGAAAAAGTGTCATTCAAGAAGATTGTTCATCCTATGGTAATTACAAAGAGAAAGGAATTTAGTTTTCCATGAAAGATAATTATGGAAGGTAATTTTAATGGCAAAGTTATAGCTGACTGTTGTTGGATTTATCGTAAAGACAGTAACTGTAGGGGTAGAAATGATAGGAGTAAAAGATCCGGAGGAAGGAGTAATTTTTGACATTATTGCTCTGACACCATGTAAAGATAAATACACAGGTGATGATTGAAAATTATATTTCTTGTTGTATACATATGTTCACTTGTACAGCAATATATAAGAAATATATAAAGATAAACTTAAGAAAAAGAAGAGTTTAACTGAAAAACAAATACAAACAGAAAATAGAGTATTTGTTTAATATGGGCTGTCAACATCATCTAACAGGTTTCAGTTCAATTTTGGTTTTGATTTATAAAATGTAAAACTATAACAAAACTATCTATTTCGATTATGGCTTGAAACCATGAATCATTAACTGTATTTTGATTCTAATTTTGACCGATTTGATTTTAGTTCAAATTTGGCTTGAACCGCAACAGTGGTCACCCTCGCTCATAAGACAAACCATTACGCATAATTTATTTTCAACAATATGTTTAAAGTTTAATCACTAAACAACTAATGTGGATAAAGTGAACGTAGACTCCTCATTTTCCATTGAATTTTGCAATATTTTAATTGGATCTTCACTGTTAAATAATTAAATCTTTAACTATATTTATTGAGTTTTCACTTCCAATTAATCTTCAACTCTCTCCATTTTTTTGGTTGAGCTACTTGCTTTAAATAATTAAAATGAGTGACCAAATTTGGCTAAATGATTAATTATTTTAGATAACGATGCAATCTATATGTAATCCAATTGTATGCAAAAGCTTATGGTGCTAACTCACTGCCACTCTTAATTATCAGGCCCCAACCTGATTAGCTTGACATTTTTTGGACCTGATCCCTTTAACTCGATTTATCCGAATTTATTTTAGTTCATCTTTTGAACACAATTTTTTGTAAGAAAATAACAAAGAAAGCAATAAATAAACATGGAAAAAGATAAGGAAATCAAAAGCTTTGCACTTTTCTTTGAAAACATGATTACAACAAGTTGGGCAAGTTGTAGATTGTCTGTTTCCACAAACCATCATTAAGAAACTATTCTTCAAAAGATCAAGTTTTAGATTATTTGTTTCCACAAACCATCATTAAGAAACTATTCTCCAAAAGATTAAAGAAAACACGAACCAGCAGAGTGAGCAAAGGAATTCCAACGGCCTTCAACATGAGAAACAATAATGTAATTGATGAGCTTGAAGTCTTTTTCAACAGTCCAAAGACCTTTTCTCAAGACGCTCATCATCTCTTCTTCAGTACTTTGTGTGGTGGTTGATGAATTAGATGAAGAAGAATTTACAGCAGTAGTCTTGTTGCAGGATGATGTTCTGCCTTTAACATGATCCGTCATCATCATATTACTTAAAATGGAGGGACTAATTGATTAAAATTTGAAAGATTTAGAGATTGATTCTGATATGTATAGAAAGAGAAACCAAGAGAGATAAATTTAATATAGGAAGAAGATAAAGAAGATGGGGTTTAAAAGAAGATGGGATTCAAAAATATCAATTTAGTCAAAGATGAAATAAAGATTTAAAAGATGAACTAAAGATCAAAAGATTTAAAAGATGAACTAAAAGAACATAGCACATACCTTTTTATTGCGAATGATGGAGACCAAAACGGAGGCTAGAGGGAAGAACGATTCACGAACGAGGCGAGAGGGAGGAACGAGGGAGACTAAAACTACCATTCACTGACGACGATGAGAAAGCAGAAGACAGCGAACGACTGGGGTGGGATTAGGGATTTGGCTTTGAAGAATTAAAGGAAGAAATTGGGATTCTTAGCTTTTTATATCTGTATTATTCGGTTGGTGGCCAGGTCGATTTTAGAGGAATTTTCACCCAACCCGACTTGAACTTTTCATAATCTTAACACCCTAACCGATCCTATTAACTCTATCTGAATGTGTCGCATCAGATTGATAGGATTAATCGAATCGGTTTGGATTTCACAAATCCCTAATTTAAGTCAAGATTAAGAATGATCACTACAAAAAAAACTGCCAATTAGCGACGACATTATTTTCGTCGCAAATTTTGCGACAGATTCACGACTGTTTTACAATTCCATCGTGAGGAGGATATTTTCTATTTTTTCGCAATGAAATAGCGACGGATGAATAAACAGTATCTAATTATTGGCTGGAAGTATACTCGCCATGTTTTGCGACGAATTTAGCGGCAAATAATTTCGTCGCTAAAATTTATAATTTTTATTCAAGAAATAAGTTTCAAAAAATTTAGCAACGAACATTTTAGTCGCTAATTTTGGAGGAAAATATAGCGCCTTTTTTTGTGACGGTTTAGCGACAGAAATTGTTCTGTCGCTAATAGTAATTTGTTACAGTAAAGTAATTAGCGACGAAAATATTTAGTCGCTAATCCGTCACAAATAAATTAAAAAATAATTTTTTTTTAATTTCACTCATATGATTTATGTATATTTTCAAGTAATTTTAAGCTTAATTTCTCTCCCCTCACCTCTTTCCACCGTTTTAATTTAATGCGTATATGATTTTAAGCTTAATTTATTATTTAATTGAATAAGAATTAATTAACTGAATTAACTTCAGTTTTTAATAATTGAAATGTCTAGTTTTGTAATTAGGGGTGTGCAGAACCGAACCGAAACCAAAAATCAAACCGAACCGAATTAAATTTGATCTATTTGGTTCGGTTTTTCGGTTCGTTCGGTTCTGAACCGAAATAAAAATTCGGTTTTATCGGTTCGGTTCAGTTCTTGAAATTGAAAAATCGAAGAAACCGAACCGACCGAATTTTTTATATATATATTTTATAGTATTAATATTTCAAATAACATAAGTTGGATTGATGGTTTGAAAACAAACTAAATTGCCTATGGGTCTCAGGTTCGAATCTCACGCGCGGCATTTTGTTCCTCTTACGTTATTTCTTTCTTTTTTTTTTGTTAACTACAAGCCATAAAAATAAGCATCCAACTTCATTAATTAGTAACCTAAGTGAAACTTCAAGAATACAGGACCTGAAATTAACGTGGCTTCTTTCTTTTCTTTTCTTTTCTTTTTTTTTTGTTAACTACAAGCCATAAAAATTGATTTTGATAAGCATAATAATTGAACTAACATATTTAAATTCACTTAAAATAAAAAATACTAAAACTTGATTAAAGTCTATGCAGTGTTATAATTATCAATATTCAATTCAATTAATCAATAATGTTAATATATAAATATTGTCCAAATTTATTTAATTTGTAAAAGCATTATATATCAATTAATGATTTATATTAAACATTGTTTTGTTATTTTATTATCAAAACAACAAAAGAAGACATTGTCAATTGAAAATATTAAAAATTAATTGAAGTTTGTATATTATTATGCTTATCAAAATCAATTAATCAATAGTACAATATATTAGATCAGGTAGTTATTAGATACAGCGAAATATCTCAGAATTTCATTTATTTTTCTTATAGCCATCATTCATTAGAGATATCTCTCCTTTTGATTAAATATCTCCTTCTAAAAATATGGTATTTAAATTAGAGATATAAATGAGAAGCATGAGATGTTAATCAATACTTGTTAATAACAAGAAATATTAAATAAGAATATCTTAGAAAATTCACCAAATAATTGTATTATCAAAAAAGAAAAATGTTGCCATAAAAAAAGAAAAATGGTTCGTAATTTAGAAGAATAAATGAAAAAAAAAGAGAAATTGGAATAATTGAGAAGTTTAATATGAATTGCCTCTTCAATGGATCTTTAAAAACCCAGGAGAACGGTCTCGACCTTCAACGGGTGGGTCACTACTCACAATTCATTTAACGGCCTTATGCAAATTTTTTTCAGTTGACTTCTTCTTTCTCTAGCAATCCAATTTTCTTCTTCTTCAATTAATTTTATGATTTAATAAAGGAAAAAAATAAAAAATTTAAAATCATAAAATCTGTAACTAAAATTTTTTAATTAAATTTTATTTTCTCTTTATATATATATATATACACACACTAATTAGGGGTGCATTTGCTTTACATGTAATAAATTATTTTTAGTAAATGTTATAATTATGTATTTTTATTTATGATTTAAAAAAATCAAACTTGAAAATATTATTAAAATAATTAAAATATTTTGATTAGTATTTATTATAGACATAATATAATAAATTTATGTATATTATTTTAATTTTAGTTATTTTAAATGAATTTATTTTGTTGAATTTAAATTAATTTAATTTATGGACCCATATAGGTTAAAAGTCCAATAAAAAATAAGCCCAATTGACCCAGAACCAATTGAACCGAACCGAACCGACCGAAATTATTTCGGTTCTATAAAGTTCAATTTTGGTTCGGTTCCTATATTTCCTAAAGTTCGGTTTTCGGTTTAATCGGTTCGGTCCAAAACCGAACCGACCAAATGCTCACCCCTATCTGTAATTAAATTATTTTTATTCAAACTTAATTGTAACGTCCCAAAAATTTGAAATAATGTGAGAGCACTTTTAATACGGGTGTACAGTATTTTGATACTGGTTCTAGGATTGATTTGTTTGCATAATTCCAAACTTTTAAAGTGATAATTTGAATTTATAAACTTTACTCTTATTAGTTTTTGTGTCACATAGGCGGGTTAGTATTCAAAATTCAACCATAAATATATGAGATATTCTTCTAATACTTTATCACTTCAATTCCTCCACGACTCTTATTTTAAGCAAATGAGTTTATGTCCATGATGGAACTTTGACAAGAACCCGATTTACTATCTGTAGATTTGGGTATAATAAATTCGGATCTAACTTGTAAATTGACTTTCAATACAGAATAATACTTGTTACGAAAATGTACGGCCTAATTGTTACGAATACGTACAATCTCGTACTTTATTTAACAATATGTGAAACATGTTAATGATCATACCATGAATTTAATAATAAAAATACCATTTGTAGATTTGAGTATAATAATAATAACTTGTGAATATGACCTCATCAAATTGTAAATAATCCGTTTGTAATTCTTTAATTATATAATTATATGTGATGTCATTATTTTTTGTTTATAATATAAATATAAAAAAATTATAAATTATACACGCATAAAATTTTTATTTGTAATGATTTTTATAAAAAAATCATAAAACTTGATATATTTATTATTGTACTAATTTTTTATCCGTTTAATAATAACTTATTTAAATTATTTTTCGATTTAATCAGTTTGAAATTTGTAAATTATTATTTATTTATGATTCAACCTGTTTGCTACCTTTACTAAATATTCCAAACTTTTTTTATCAACTTAAACCGAAAAAATATTTAAAATATAAAATAATAATTATAAACCATAGTATATTAATAAGTGAAAATTATGATAAATTAAATCAAATTTAATTTTATGGGCCTAATAGGAACACAGAAGGCCCACAAACATAATCAATTCAATCAGGTCCAGCCCAAAGTAAAAAATAGCTAGCGCTAGGGTTTATGAGCTTAGCTGTTATATAAATTTCAACCTTTAACCGCTTCACCATCCTCTTACTAGGGTTTTCTTCATTTTCTCTGGTTAGTAATCGTCTCTCATCTCTTCTCGCTACTTGTATGAATCTATAATATGCTCAATGCGTGACTAATTCATATAGTGTAATATTTCTTCCATTTCGTGGATGATTTGTTTTTTTTATTTTAATTAAAACTGGTTGATGGTATGTTAGCTCATTAGTGATTTTTTGCTACCTTTGTTGTCTGTTGATCTAGAGCTCTATTGTTGAGGTGGTTTGCAGTTAATTTTTTTTCCTAATTGATTTTATTGTGGAGTTTGATTTATTTATATTTTCTGCTGAGTGTTGGGTTATTTTTTCTACTGCAGTAAGCTTCAGAGTGATGCATTGAGAAAGGCAATCACTACAATTATGGCTGCTTCTAAAGAAAAGAAGTGTAATTTCGCTGAGACAATTGAGCTTCAGATTGGACCGAAGAACTATGATCCCCAGAAGGATAAACGGTTTAGCGGCTCTGTGAAATTGCCCCACATCCCTCGTCCTAAGATGAAGATTTGCATGCTTGGAGATGCACAGCACATTGAGGAGGTATAATGTCATAGTCTCCCTCAAGAAATATCTAGGGTTTTGTTTATCATGTTTTTTTTTGTTTATTGTAAGTTTGAGCGTGTCTAATTCTTAGACTACAATTTGCTGTGGTTTGATTGGGCATCCTGATCCTTACATTAGTGAGTAATGTGATATATTCTTTAACGGTTTCTCCAAAAAAATAGAAAAGAAAAATTCTCTTTTGAAATTCATTTATAATTGTAGATGCTAAAATCGATCTTTTTCGGAAACCCATATCTAGAATTTGTGGGTTCTGTTGTGTTCGGTTTCCTGGGTTTTGGTTATTTAGCAATGATATTTTAATTTTTTCAGTTTGGGTGATTTTTTCAAATTTCCATGCCCTGCAGTGAGTCCCTTGCGAAGTTCAAACTAGTAGCAACCATATCTGAATACGTCTCTTATAACACCCTTATCCCTCCTTAAACTGTACCGGCATACCGAAATTTTTTTTTTTTGTTTTTTTTTCCTTAACTTCTATACCTAAAAACCTTATCGACATTTGCTTAATCAAAAACTACCTTTTGCCGCTGACTTATAACTGTCCAATTTACTATGCAATTAATAAAAATTTTGCAATATAACAGCTGTACATAGTACTAGCCCCCTGAAAAACAAACAAACCACACAGCCTCTCAGAGGCACAACAATCAAAAATAACAACAGTATACATTCATTCCATCCATTTCATTTGTTCACAATCCAACACTCCTTACTAAAATACCTTCTGTTTACATTACATGACCATAAGTAAAACTTGTACTCATATATACATGCCAAAATTATACAACTAGAGCAATCTAAAAGAAATCCTACAATCTGAATTCTTGCTCCAGCTCCTTTTACCTGCGCGTAGTAAAACTACATGCTGAGCACTCAATAAGCTCAGTGGTGACTAATAATCGATACATTTCCTAACATTTTCATTATTATTTTTAAGTATTAGCATATAAATATAAACATAATTATAAGATCAGTTATTATCACCTTTAAACAATAACTTAACATTTTCTATAAGATTATTCAATTTAGTCACATAATTACAATTTTGCCATTATAGTCTCAATGATAATCTTTAAACTGATAACTGAAGCAATTTATGTTTCTTTACACTTAATTTGTCAATTATAAGCAAAATTACATTTTAGTCCTTGTTGTCCATAAAATTCACTTTTTAAGTAATTTAACTATTATCTGACTGTTTTATCCTTAATTAATCAATTCTCACTTAATTTACTATCTTTTTACATTTTTTTGGAAAAATTATCATTTTGCCTCTAAACTTTTTTTTTTCTTTTATTATGGTCCTTCTTCACTTTCTTTTCCTACTTTTCATTGTCTTTTCATTTCTTTCTCAATTTATTACCATTATGCCCCTAGTACAGATCCGGCAAAAAATCTCAGACCGGATACACGGAACATGGACCCCATGGGCCCTACTAAAAAGAGAAATGATTCCCAAGGAACCATTCTCAGAACACTGCACTTTTCACTTTCACATTAACACTTAACCTATGGAGATCAATGATCCTACCCATAGCAAAGCAAGTTGCCATGACTTGCACTGCGGTAAAGGGTGTTCCTATGACTAGCCAACTATATCCAGAACTAGTTTTTTCTGCCAGACTAATTCTAAGGGCACAGTAATAATTACTTTATTAATT
Organism: Excoecaria agallocha; assembly: GCA_037975025.1. Classification (NCBI taxonomy): domain Eukaryota; kingdom Viridiplantae; phylum Streptophyta; class Magnoliopsida; order Malpighiales; family Euphorbiaceae; genus Excoecaria; species Excoecaria agallocha. Next base: position 43,743,274 of record CM075809.1, read on the forward strand.
CTTTTCAAGTCCGAAAAAATTCAATAATTGACTTTTTATTTCTTTTCGTTGACATTAATTTAATTTCATATAAATTAACCAATTTCACCATTTTTATGCAATTATTAATCAATAATTCAATTATTTTCAATATACATATTAACATTAAATTCTAAACAAAAATCACAATAATTTCAATAAATGCCAATAAAATTTATTTATACATTATTTATTATTTATTATCATGTTTCATTAAAATAATCAATTAATTCACTATAAATCGCAACCTTTACTATATACATACACTATAAAAAAATCTTGAAAATTCCCAAATTAATTCCAAATATTCTCTAAAAATTCATGGACATTAATTTTCATGTATACTATTAATTTAAGCTAACAATTATTATTTTTATACAATTTCTCACTATATACCCTAATGATTAAATTCGTCCAACCCACATTCACCTTCCTAAAAATTGTATTTCTTTCATTTTCGTCTTCCATTCATCATTTCTCTCATTTAATTACAATCATCCTAACATATTTACATCAATTAACAACTTTAAACATTTTTTTCCTAATTACATAATTAAGAAAAATTCATAAACTTAGAAAATGTAAAGATTAATTAGTCACTTACAAATTTATCTTGAATTAGGGAGTCTAAGGTTCCTTTCCCTTGCCTTTGTTCTTGGAAAAACTCCCCTCTACTTGCTCACCTACATAGGGCAGCCCATTTAAGCTTAGTTTTCTTCAATTTCTTGTTCTCAAATGCAAAAACCAACCTCATAATCATAATCTACACCCAAAAATCTATGGAAAACCACTAAGGAAATAAACTAAAACACTAAAATTCACAAGTTCCAACTTACCCCTTTTTCTTTCTTCCCTTGATTTCTTCACTTCCCTTGCCCAAATCAATCAAATGAAGCTATATTAGTGATCTAGAGTGGTGGAACTACAACTCCTAATTTGAAATTTAGGAGAAATTTTGAGTAGACATGAAGTAAAAGAAAGGGAGAAGAAAAGAGAAAAGAGAGGGAGTTTCGGCCAAATGAGAGGGAGGAGGAAGATGAGCTAGTTTCTGGACTTTTCTTCAGAATTCTGGCTCTTATAAACCTCCCTAATGGGCCCAAATTTTGGCCAAAGTGATGGGCTTTGCCCATTTAACTTAAAAGGCCCAATTTAGGCCCCTAAAGGCCCAATTAAAATTCTCTCTCTTTCAGCCATCAAATCACTCCAAAAATAATTCCATCACTCTTATCACATCAAAAATAGCTATCACGCAAATTTTTGGCTCAATCGGAGTTCATTATCGGTCCGATTCAAACTTATCGGTCCGATTCGACAACTGCCGGTGTCACCGCAAAATTCCATTCTCATCACTAAAATATTCTACACAAAAATTCATGTAGGCATGCAAAATATGGCAATATTCAGAGTTCTTTTACTATTTTTAATCATTTACGCAAAATCAAATCACATTCCCTACCAGGGAAATTGACTCGCTAACTTTTTAGTATTTTTGACCTTTGGAGGCCCATTCGACCTCAATTTCATTTCAAATTTCAACTCCGGACTCACCATGACTAATATTTTCCGATGGTCCAATAAATTATTTTTGACTTTCGAGTATCTTTTCGGGCCCGGAAAACACTATTCACCATCGAAAAGTACTGTTCACGGCTGACCCGATGTTGAGGCCATTACATTTCTCCCTTACTAAAAGAAATTTCATCCTCGAAATTTACCTGAACTGAAAAGTAGAGGATAATACTGTCTCATCATTGCTTCGGGTTCCCATGTTGCTTCTTCGACATTATGGTGATACCATAGGACTTTCACCAAAGGGATCTGTTTGTTTCGAAGCTGTCGAACTTCCATAGCCAAAATCTGTACTGGTCTTTCTTCATAACTCATATCAGTTTGAACTTGTACCTCTTCAGGGGTTATCACATGACTCGGATCAAACCTATATCTGCGGAGCATGGACACATGAAAGACGTCATGTATCTTCTCCAAAGCAGATGGCAATTTCAATCTATAGGCCACGGGACCCACTCGTTGAAGCACCTCATACGAACCAATAAATCTAGGGCTTAACTTGCCCTTCCTTCCAAATCTCAGAACCTTTTTCCATGGAGATACCTTCAAAAAGACCTTATCTCCGACCTGGAACTCGATATCTTTCCTTTTCAGATCTGCATAAGACTTCTGACGATCCATTGCTTCCTTTAGCCTACTTTTAATGATCTGGACCTTTTCTTCAGAGTCACGAATCAAATCCGAACCCAAAAGCTTCCTTTCACTCAATTCAGTCCAGCACAAAGGAGTCCTGCATTTCCTACCATACAATGCTTCAAATGGAGCCATTTTCAAACTGGATTGATAGCTGTTGTTGTAGGCGAACTCAGCTAATGGTAAATGTTTTTCCCAATTAGTACCAAATTCAAGGACACAACACCGAAGCATATCCTCTAATATTTGAATCACCCGTTTGGTTTGTCCATCAGTCTGAGGGTGAAAAGCCGTGCTGAGGCGAAGTCTAGTACCCAGAGCATCTTGAAAACTCTTTCAGAAGTGAGAAGTAAACCTGGGATCCCTATCTGACACAATGGATGCAGGCACTCCATGCAATCTAACTACTTCCTTTATATAGAGTTCTGCCAGCCGGGTCAAAGAGAAATCCATCCGAACTGGCAAAAAGTGAGCTGATTTGATGAGGCGATCAACTATTACCCAAATGGCATCATGTTTCCACTGAGTCATAGGTAACCCAGTCACAAAGTCCATGGTTACCTGATCCTATTTCTACTCTGGAATAACAAGTGGTTGAAGTAGCCCAGAAGGTACCTGATGTTCTGCTTTTACCTGTTGACATGTTAGGCATTTACCCACGAATTCAGTTACATCCCGCTTCATACCTGGCCACCAATAGTAGACTTTCAAATCCTGGTACATTTTGTTACTCCCAGGATGCATAGCATAGTTACTATGTGTGCTTTTGTCAGAATCTCTTTCTTCAATTCTTCCTGAGCTGGCACATAAAGTTTTCCTTTGAAATAAAGGCTTCCATCATTTGACAATGAGTAGTCACTTTCACTATTATGTTGTAGCTTTTCCACAATAGCCTTTAGTTTGTCATCTCCTTTCTGAGCCGCTTTCACTTGATGTACAAAATCTGGTTTAACTTGTAGTTCAGCTATTATAGCTCCATCTGTAGCCAAACTTAAGCTGGTGTTCATTGCCCGAAGAGCTGCAAAAATCACTATTAATCATTTACACTTATCAATGCCTTGCACAAATTCATTTCAAAACATTAACATTACCTGACATAAATTTTCTGCTAAGCGCATCAGCCACTATATTTGCTTTTCCTGGATGGTAGTCGATGTAGCAATCATAGTCTTTGATCAACTCTAACCAGCGCCTCTGTCTAAGATTGAGTTTTTTCTGGGTAAGCAAATATTTTAGACTCTTGTGATTTGAGTAAATGTAGCATCTTTCTCCATATAAGGAATGCCTCCATATCTTTAGTGCAAAAACAATGGCTGCTAACTCTAAATCATGAGTAGAATAGTTTTTCTCATGAGTCTTGAGTTGCCGAGAAGCATAAGCTATCACCTTACCTTCTTGCATCAGAACGCAGCCTAGCCCATTCTTGGAAGCATCACTGTAAATGACAAAATCCTTGTCTGACTCAGGTTGAGTAAGTATAGGAGCTTCTGTCAACATCGTCTTTAACTTCTCAAAACACTCTTGGCACTTGTCAGTCCACACAAATTTGACATTTTTCTGTAGCAGTCTTGTCATAGGAACTGCAATGGTGGAGAAGCCCTTGATAAATCTCCTATAGTATCCAGCTAAACCCAGAAAACTTCGCACTTCGGTTACATTCTTGGGTGGCTTCCACTGAAGGATTGCTTCAATCTTGGAAGGATCTACTTCAATACCCTGTACTGAGATAACATGACCCAAAAAGGATACTTCATTCAGCCAAAAGTCACATTTGCTAATTTTGGCATAAAGCTGCTTTTCTCTCAATGTCTGCAATACAATCCTCAATGTTTATCATGCTCTTCTGGTGTCTTAGAATACACCAGTATGTCATCAATGAAGACCACCACAAAATGATCCAAGTAGGGGTGAAAAACTCTGTTCATCAGGTCCATGAAAGCTGTTGGTGCATTTGTAAGCCCAAATGGCATGACAAAAAATTCATAATGGCCATACCTAGTACGAAAAGCAGTCTTAGGCACATCGGTTTCTTTTACCCCCATTTGATAATAGCCCAATCTCAGATCTATCTTGGAGAAGACACCCGCTCCTTTAAGCTGATCAAACAGATCTTCGATGCGAGGAAGGGGATACTTGTTCTTGACTGTCACTTTATTTAGTTGCCGATAATCTATACACAGTCGAAGAGTCCCATCCTTTTTCTTTACAAATAGGACAGGTGCTCCCTAAGGAGAAGTGCTAGGTCTGATAAACCCCTTATCAAGTAACTCCTGGAGCTGATTCTTTAACTCTTTCAATTCTGCAGGTGCCATTCTATACGGAGCAATAGAGATAAGAGCAGTACCAGGAGTGACCTCAATGGAGAATTCCACTTCTCTATCAGGTGGTAAGCCTGGAAGCTCATCTGGGAACACATCCTGGAACTCCCTAATTGTAGGCACATCTGACACCTTTAAACTATCCTTCTTTGCCTCCACTGCAAAACACATATATGCCTCACAGCCTTTTCTGATCAATCTTTTTGCTGCAGTAGCTGATATCACCTCCGACAAAAAGTCAGATCTCGCACCCACAATAGTGATGTCATCACCATTCTGAAGCTGTAATGTAACCCTCTTCTTTCTGCACTCGACAGTCGCTTGGTGGGCGGATAGCCAATCCATCCCAAGAATTAAATCAAACTCACGGAAGGACAATTCGATAAGATTTGCCAGGAATACATGTCCCTGGACACTGATAGGACACTGTCTATATACCTTATTCACTACCACACTATGCCCCAGAGGATTACTCACCAAGATGTCCTGGTCCAAGTAGGCCTCTTTCATCCCTTTACCCCGTGCCAATTCTGTGCTAATATAGGAATGTGTGGATCCAGGATATATCAATGCATACACAGAGTCAGATAATAGAATGAACTTACCCACAATCACATCAGGAGCATCCTCCTCTTCACGAGCTCTCACAGCATATGTCTGTCCCCCTGACCGCCTCTGTTCCTGAGACGACTGGCCAACTGGTCTGGAGGCTGACGGATTAGGGGCTGCTCCCCTACCACGGCCACGTGGTGCAGAAGATCCAGTACCGGAAGCTGGTGAAGCTACTGAAGCAGTCTGTATCATGGGACAGTCTTTGATCTGGTGATCTCGGGACCCACACTTGAAACAGGCTCCTGTCAGAAATCTGTACTCCCCAGGGTGTGTCCTGCCACAATGCTCACACTGTACTGCTGACCCACTATCTTTGCCTCGGGATGCACTAGATGCCGTGGTGGCAGTAGACTTGCCACGGGAGGCACTACCCTGTCCTCTGCCTGCTGGTGAACGACCCTGAGGTGCCTGCTGACCCTTTTGCTTTTTACTCTGTCCTGACTTTCCACTGCTCTGTCCCTGCTTTCTCTTTTGCTGAAATCGGGACTGCCTCTCTGCTTGCTCAACCTGAGTAGTTTCTAACTTAAGAGCTGCATCAATCATAGCTCTCAGATCTGGGTATTTCTGGGCCCCGATGATCTGCCTCAACTCAGTATGCAGTCCCCTCTCAAACCGCTGACATAATCTTTCTTCTGTAGCCAAGCCCTCATCTAAATAAGCGCTCAAGCGCTCAAACTCTCTATCATACTCAGCTACTGTACGGTTTCCTTGTCTCAGCCTCCAAAAAGCGTCTTGCATAGCAATCTTGTATTCAGACCTAACATATTTCTTCTCAAACTGATCAATGAAGAACTTCCAATTTAGACGGTCTGTAGGTGTATGTCTCCGAACTGAGTCCCACCAAATAAAAGCTGAACCCTGAAGCAAGGCTATGATACCCTCAAGCTTCTCTTCTTCAGAACTATGGGTAATTTCAAACAATCTCTTTATTTTAAAAAGCTATGCCTCAGCAGCTGCTGGCGTCAAAGGGTCCTTACCTGAAAAATCCTCTGCTCCCAGTCTTTTCAACTGCTCCAATATAGGTCTTCTTATAGGCGGAGCAGGCTGTTGAACCTGTATCACTGGTGGCGGTGCCTGAACCTGTGCAGCCTGAAGTCGCTGTTGGATGTAATCTGACATCAGGTTAAGGAAATCCAGCTGAGGAAGAGGAGGAGGAGGAGGAGGCGCTATTGGTGGAGGTGCCTGCTGCTGTGGGAGCTCCTGTTGCCCCATATTACTTGAGGCCTCACTTCTATTATTACCTGCCTCACGGCTCGGCTCTCCAGACATCTTTTCACTATAAAACAGAAAGGAGCAAGAATTCATTAATTCCAAAACAACTTCTCAAAATAACAATTGGCATGTATATAATCAATTTAAATCAAACATTGCACCCACTCTGATCTTAGAACCGTCTAAACCACAGCTCTGATACCACAAATTGTAACACCCTTATCCCTCCTTAAACTGTACCGGCATACCGAAGATCGGAAAATTTTTTTTTTGTTTTTTTTCCTTAACTTTTATACCTAAAAACCTTATCGACATTTGCTTAATCAAAAACTACCTTTCGCCGCTGACTTATAACTGTCCAATTTACTATGCAATTAATAAAAATTTTGCAATATAACGGCTGTACATAGTACTAGTCCCCTGAAAAGCAAACAAATCACACAGCCTCTCAGAGGCACAACAATAAAAAATAACAACAGTATACATTCATTCTATCCATTTCATTTGTTCACAATCCAACACTCCTTACTAAAATACCTTCTGTTTACATTACATGACCATAAGTAAAACTTGTACTCATATATACATGCCAAAATTATACAACTAGAGCAATCTAAAAGAAATCCTACAATCTGAATTCTTGCTCCAGCTCCTGTTTACCTGCGCGCAGTAAAACTACACGCTAAGCACTCAATATGCTCAGTGGTGACTAATAATCGATAGATTTCCTAACATTTTTATTATTATTCTTAAGTATTAGCATATAAATATAAACATAATTATAAGATCAGTTATTATCACCTTTAAACAATAACTTAACATTTTCTATAAGATTATTCAATTTAGTCACATAATTAAAATTTTGCCATTATAGTCTCAATGATAATCTTTAAACTGATAACTGAAGCAATTTATGTTTCTTTACACTTAATTTGTCAATTATAAGCAAAATTACATTTTAGTCCTTGTTGTCCATAAAATTCACTTTTTAAGTAATTTAACTATTATCTGACTGTTGTATCCTTAATTTACTATCTTTTTACATTTTTGGAAAAATTACCATTTTGCCCCTAAACTTTCTTTTTCTTTCATTATGGTCCTTCTTCACTTTCTTTTCCTACTTTTCATTGTCTTTTCATTTCTTTCTCAATTTATTACCATTATGCCCCTAGTACAGATCCAGAAAAAAATCTCAGACCGGATACACGGAACATGGACCCCATGGGCCCCACTAAAAAGAGAAATGATTCCCAAGGAACCATTCTCAGAACACTGCACTTTTTACTTTCACATTAACACTTAAGCTATGGAGATCAATGATCCTACCCATAGCAAAGCAAGTTGTCATGACCTGCACTGCGGTAAAGGGTGTTCCTATGGCTAGCCAACTATATCCAGAACTAGTTTTTTCTGCCAGACTAATTCTAAGGGCACAGTAATAATTACTTTGTTAATTCTTTTCAAGTCCGAAAAAATTCAATAATTGACTTTTTATTTCTTTTCGTTGACATTAATTTAATTTCATATAAATTAACCAATTTCACCATTTTTATGCAATTATTAATCAATAATTCAATTATTTTCAATATACATATTAACATTAAATTCTAAACAAAAATCACAATAATTTCAATAAATGCCAATAAAATTTATTTATGCATTATTTATTATTTATTATCATGTTTCATTAAAATAATCAATTAATTCACTATAAATCGCAACCTTTACTATATACATACACTATAAAAAAATCTTGAAAATTCCCATATTAATTCCAAATATTCTTTAAAAATTCATGGACATTAATTTTCATATCTACTATTAATTTAAGCTAACAATTATTATTTTTATGCAATTTCTCACTATATACCCTAATGATTAAATTCGTCCAACCCACATTCACCTTCCTAAAAATTGTATTTCTTTCATTTTTGTCTTCCATTCATCATTTCTCTCACTTAATTACAATCATCCTAACATATTTACATCAATTAACAACTTTAAACATTTTTTTCCTAATTATATAATTAAGAAAAATTCATAAACTTAGAAAATGTAAAGATTAATTAGTCACTTACAAATTTATCTTGAATTAGGGAGTCTAAGGTTCCTTTTCCTTGCCTTTGTTCTTGGAAAAACTCCCCTCTTCTTGCTCACCTACATAGGGCAGCCCATTTAAGCTTAGTTTTCTTCAATTTCTTGTTCTCAAATGCAAAAACCAACCTCATAATCATAATCTACACCCAAAAATCTATGAAAAACCACTAAGGAAACAAACTAAAACACTAAAATTCACAAGTTCCAACTTACCCCTTTTTCTTTCTTCCCTTGATTTCTTCACTTCCCTTGCCCAAATCAATCAAGTGAAGCTATATTAGTGATCTAGAGTGGTGGAACTACAACTCCTAAGTTAAAATTTAGGAGAGATTTTGAGTAGACATGAAGTAAAAGAAAGGGAGAAGAAAAGAGAAAAGAGAGGGAGTTTCGGCCAAATGAGAGGGAGGAGGAAGATGAGCTGGTTTCTGGACTTTTCTCCAGAATTCTGGCTCTTATAAACCTCCCTAATGGGCCCAAATTTGGGCCAAAGTGATGGGCTTTGCCCATTTAACTTAAAAGGCCCAATTTAGGCCCAATTAAAATTATCTCTCTTTCAGCCATCAAATTACTCCAAAAATAATTTCATCACTCTTATCACATCAAAAATAGCTAGCACGCAAATTTTCGGCTCAATCGGAGTTCGTTATCGGTCCGATTCAAACTTATCGGTCCGATTCGACAACTGCCGGTGTCACCGCAAAATTCCATTCTCATCACTAAAATATTCTACACAAAAATTCATGTAGGCATGCAAAATATGGCAATATTTGGAGTTCGTTTACTATTTTTAATCATTTACGCAAAATCAAGTCACCTTCCCTACCAAGGAAATTGACTCGCTAACTTTTTAGTATTTTTGACCTTTGGAGGCCCATTCAACCTCAATTTCACTTCAAATTTCAACTCCGGACTCACCATGACCAATACTTTCCGATGGTCCAATAAAATATTTTTGACTTTCGGGTATCTTTTCGGGCCCGAAAAACACTATTCAACATCGAAAAGTACTATTCACGGCTGACCCGGTGTTGAGGCCATTACATCTCTTATTCAGGTCAAATTAGAGGTAACTGAATGTTTTTATCTTCTTATTCTCTTTTGTAGTAATATCATTGTTGCAAAATCTGTACTTAGGTTACGTCCCATAATTGAGTCCTTGACTTGATGTTCATGTTGAGAATTGGATTTACGTCATTCAGTTATAAGATTTATTAGGACCGTGGAAAAAAATAAGAATTATAAGAGTTATTAGTTGGTGGTTTGTTAATGGCAGCAAATGCTGCTTTTATGTTTTCTGTGTATCCTGATGCTTGTTCCCATATTATAATAAAAATCCATTTTGAGTGTTAGCCTTGATTTTAAGTTCAGTAAGTTACTTGAAATGGGTGGGGATGGATATTAATCTCAATAATTTGATCAAAGAATAGTGAAAAGCTATGTGCACATATATATATATATATATATATATATATATATATATATATATATATATATATATATATATATATATATATATATATATATATATATATATATTCAAAGAAACTATGACCAATATATAGGCTAGTGGCTAAAACATAAATATATTAATGAAAATGGTAAGAAATTTAGATTTTTTAAGTGAGATTTTAAGTTTAATTTTGTCTTTACATGGAGTGTATGTTACTGGCATAATTGTCCAAATTATAAATTTGGTGGGGCAAAACTCTAAATTATTTTATTAAAAATATCGAATTGAATTACGATAGATCATATGGAGACAATGTATATATGTATATATGTATTTTAATTCGCATATAGAGACAATGTACAACTTGTTATTTAATTTCAAAATCATAAGATGGTATACTTATAGTTCACTCATTTTTCATATGAAGCATACATACATATGAAGTCGAACTAGGCACATGTGTAATGGGATGGGTACTATTTTGGTTATCAAGGTTGGTTGATTAGCAAATGTTTTTATGTAGTATATTTACATCAATAATTATGAGAAACCTGAAACTTTTGTATATACTGATATTTACATCAATTATTTTTAGCAATTAGCACTCTACCTACCTTCATTATTTTTTCTGTCTTTTCTTCATTTTCATGTTATGTTTTGATGCAGGTAAGCGACTTGATAAATTATGGCGTGTATGTATTTACACCAGAGATTTATATTCATCCAGGGTGTTGCTTCACAACGGAAAGATAGAGGTCAGGGTTATGTTGATAGGATAATGACTACAGAAAGTTAGAAAGTTGTTGGGATGCCATTTTTGTTAGAAATTAGTTAAAAAAAAGAGAGATGGCTTGATTTAACTGCATTTTGTTTTATATATTGTTTTTTTATGTTGACTATATTTGTAATGAATTAGTTACAAATTATATATATACGAAAATATATTATTATTATTATTATTATTATTATTATTTGTATTTATAATATATGAATTTTCTAATATAAGATTATTATTTATATTGTGTACGGGATGAAAATTTAAAAATACAATAAAGAAAAATTAAATTATGTCATAGTTTAGCGACGGATTCGCGACAGCAACTATCGTTACTGCACAAGCATTAGAATTTAAGAAATAATTAGCGACCATTTGTCGTTAACTTTTACATTAAATTTATAATTAGCGACGGAAAATGTAGTCGCTAATTATTATTATTATTATAATTCTGCAACTAATTATGAATATAAATTAGCGACAAAATTTGTGTCGCTAAATTAGCGACTGATTTTTAAATACGTCGCTAATATAATCGCGACTGGTCTTTTAGCGACATTCTCTTGGCGTCGCTAATTTAATTTAGCGACGGAAACTAATTAGCATTTTTTTGTAGTGAATGGTTTTAAAATTTCAAATTCAATGCCGGCAATTGTTCCATTAAAGTAGGTAAACTTTATATTTTTAATAATTTTTTGAGTTACTTTTGTCAAATTCAGGTAAATAAAAATATACTTACTAAACATATACTAAAAAAAAAAACTGTGATTGCTGGAAAATGTCTCGTCAAATTAATGTAACAATAGATTAGTTGAGTGAAAAAAATAAACTTTAAATTAAATGATATTAGGAGTAATTTATTTCAGAAGTGATGGGCGTGAAGGTGTAAATACAAGTGGACCTTCTAATAAAGGCAAAGCGTATCGTTTCAGTTTCTCTGCTAGTAGCCTAATACTTTTCAATGCTAAAATCGACTTTGACTAATGGGTTTGAAATATTAAACAATACTATAAAGGATTGACAATTCTTTGTCACTTTCCTTACGATAAACACAGCTTAAATTAATGTATATATTGGTGGTCTCTTGTACTATAGTTTAATTAAGAAATTAAGTACTGTTTCTGTTCCGGCCCATATGAATTTTGAACCTTTTTTTCTTTTTTCAATTTTCGCTTTCTATTGAATCTTTAACTATAAAGTTTATGCATAATGAAAATAAAAAAATGGAAAAAAAATAGAAAAGGTTAATAAAAATGTTAGTATAATGTTGAGACCAATAAAAAATTCAAAGTTAAAATAAATTTAATAAATTTTATTTTAATTTGATAAAATGAAATTTTATGTGAAATAATTTATTTTTTTAAGACAATATATATGAAACAAGAGAGTATTAGTTTTACACTCTATCAGTAATTTGTTTTTTTAATTTATTACTAGAGAAGCATAAAAATACTATAAAGAATCAAAATCAAGATATCTTGCGTTCTACAATAACAGAGATATAAATTAAATAATCTCATATTCAAAATCATGCAATTTGGGTAAAATCTTACATTGCTAATAAATAGATAATCTTCCGTTACTAGTTGATTCAAGTACCACTTGGCACCTGACCGTGAACAGTTCTCTCTCTGCCATGAATATAAACATTAACATTTGAACAATAACAGTAGATTTTGAATTTCACGGAAGCATGCATTGTTTTTTTTTTTTTAATCAAAAGCAACAATTAATTAAGATGATGACGCATGATTACATGTAAGCCACTGTCACTAATAAATTGAACTGGTCAATTTATCCATCTGTTTTTTATAATTACATCATTAAAATAGGCGAAAATAGAATTATGATCCATTAATTTCCACATTCTTATCTGTTTTATCTTTATGGATTTTGATAATAGTCATAATAGAATAGCCTGACTAATGGGTTTGAAATATTAAACAATACTATAAAGGATTGGCAATTCTCTGTCGCTTTCCTTACGATAAACACAACTTAAATTAATATATATATATATTGGTGGTCTCTTTTACTATAATTTAATTAAGAAATTAAGTACCGTTTCTGTTCCGGCCCATATGAATTTTGAACCTTTTTTCTTTTTTCAAATTTCGCTTTCTATTGAATCTTTAACTATAAAGTTTATGCATAATGAAAATAAAAAATGCAAAAAAAAAAGGTTAATTAAAATATTAATATAATGTTGAGACCAAATAAAAATTTCAAAGTTAAATAAATTTAATAAATTTTATTTTAATTTAATAAAATGAAATTTTATGTGAAATAATTTATTTTTTAAGACAATATACATGAAACAAGAGAGTATTAGTTTTACATCATTAAAATAGGCGAAAATGGAATTATGATCCATTAATTTCCACATTCTTATCTGTTTTATCTGCACGGATTATGATAATAGTAATAATAGAATAGCCTGTGTGTGAAAATAAAAATAAAGCTGACCAGGGGCATTATGGGTTAACGTTCAGTAATATTCCTTTAGCTTGCAGAATGTTTTCCACAAACAAAGATAATTAATTACGGCAGGAACCCTTCCAATTCACCATTCACAAAATCAGATTTGGCTGCCCACAAACAAGCAAGAATTTTTCTATTTCAAGAAGGGCGGCAAATTAGAGAATAAATAGTATTTAAAAATGTAGATACGGATGCAGTATAAATACACAACAATCCTTCCTCAGCTCTCATCTCATCCTTAAACTCCAAACCACAAATATATATATATATATATATCACCTTTCTCCACACTAAATAAAACAAGAAGAAAAAAAAAATGGATCTTGCTCAGGGAAAATTGATGAACCCCCTCCCCAGACTTGCCGTTACACCTAAAAATACAAACCTAGGTCGTCCAATATTGGTTCCCCAGCTGGGTTCCAATCAGCAGATGACTTCCATTTCTCTCTCACGACAACGAGTCCCTCCAAACAAAGCACTGCCTGGCGTACAGGAATCATCAACTCCCTCACCTTCATCAGGAGGATATGATTTAACCAATCTACTCTCCCAAAGCAAATTCGGCCATATTATCTCATCCCTTACCACCAGAGATGATTGGAAAATCATGCCCCTTCATCAATACCAAGGCTTTTGGTACTTCACTATCTACCTTGAAACTGTTCTAACTGCACAGCACACTTTCCAAGCTCACCCTTCTGATATTTTCCTCTGCACTTTCCCTATAACTGGCACCACTTGGCTTAAAGCTTTAGCCTTCGCCATTCTCACTCGTAACCGTTTCGACCTTTCTTCTAATTCCCCTTTGTTAACCTCTACACCTCACGACTGTGTTCCTTTCCTGGAGATTGATGCTTTCTCTAAGGAAAACAATCGCCACCCTGAAACTCCCCTTCTCTCCACCCACATTCCTTACACTTCCTTGCCAACCTCTATTACTGAATTGGGGTGTAAAATGGTATACATATGTAGGGACCCTAAGGATGTGTTAGTATCGATGTGGCATTTCCTGAGAGGAAAATTGCCTGAAGGAATGGACAAGGATGCTTATGTTAACATGAATGATTCCTTCGAATCTTTTTGTGAAGGTGCTGCTAACAATGGACCTTACTGGGATCATGTTTTGGGATATTGGAATGCTAGTGTACAACATCCTGACAAGGTTTTGTTCTTGGTGTACGAGGATTTGAAGAAAGACACAGTTTCTGCTGTTAGAAAGCTCGCTGAATTTATGGGATATCCTTTTACTCCCGAGGAAGAGAGTGAAGGTTTGGTCCAGCAGATTGTTGATTTTTGCAGCTTTGAGAATCTGCGTGATTTGAAGCCCAGCAAAAGCGGTGCATATGGCCAAAATTCTCCTTTTATTATTGAAAACAATTCTTTCTACAGGAAAGGTAAGTCTGGAGATTGGAAGAATTATTTCACTGAAGAGATGGGTGCTCGTTTAGACCAAATTGTTGAGGACAAATTGAGTGGCTCTGGCTTCTCTTTTCTCAAATTTCACTCTCAGGATTGATGCCAATTCTTTTTATTATTCTTTACAAGTATATGTTTTTTTTTTTAAAAATATTTGTAGACAATGTAACATTTCTGTTAAACCTTGTTTTGTTTTTAGTCTCATGTTTATCTTCTAGCGTAAATGTATTTGTTGTTGTTGGTAATAACAATTTATGTCAAATAATAGTATTGAGCTTGCTTTTATATTAAACATATCATATTGAGCTTGCTCTTATCAGGGTTATCCATCCTCATCATTTGGGTCAAGAGCTTATTCATCTTAAAACTATTTTCTATTAGAAATTCTTAATTAAGATTCAATCATTAAAACATAAATCAATCATTAACATTATACCCATTCGGATCTTAAATATAATAATAATCACGTAGAAAAATAGATAGATCGCTTACCTTGTGCGAAATTTATCATAATGCGAGGGCTTTCAATGCGCCCATGGAATATTTGTCGTTTTTGGAGAAGAAAATAACTACAGAATTATCACAATGAATTTTCAGTGGTTTGCTTACTGTGTTGACAACTCCAAGCCCTAATATAAAGTTTTGCAGCCATAATACATGAATCGTAGTCTCATAACAAGCCACAAATTTTGCTTTCATAGTGGATGAAGCAATGATAGACTGTTTGCCACTTTTCCATGAGATTGCTCCCTTCACTAATAGGAACAAATAGTCAAACGTTGACTTTCTACTATCAACATATGCAACGAAATCTGAATCTGAGATAATCTTAATAAACCTTATGATCTCTTATGAAATATTGAAATTTCAATCGCATATGATGCCTCTCCCATATCTATCATTTCAAAACACTTAGAAAGAAATTTTTTAGTCTTATGCAACAAACTCAAATCATTAGCAGCAAGCAAAATATCATCAACATACAGAACTAGAAATATAAACTTACTCTCACTGATGTTCCGGTAAATACACCTATCAATAATGATTTTCTCAAAATTGAAAGAACTAATGGTATTATTGAACTTAATATACCATTGTCTGGAAGCTTGTTTAAGTCCATATATTGACTTTTTCAATTTACACACCATACTTTCTTTGCCTTCAATGGAAAAACCTTCAAGTTGATCCATATAAACTTCTTACTCAAGATCCCCATTCAAAAAGGTTGTTTTCACATCTATTTGGTGTAACTCTAAATCAAATTGAGCCACCAAAGCCAAAATTATTTTCAACGAATCTTTCTTTAAGATAGGCAAAAAAGTCTCTTTATAATCAATGCCATCTTTCTAAGTATAACCTTTGCCAACCAATCTAACTTTATATCTTTCAATATTGTTGTTCGAGTCATGTTTGGTCTTAAAGATTCATTTACAGCCAACTCATTTAAAACCTTCCGTCAAGTCTACAAGATCCCATACGGATAATTTCATTCTTAATTGAAAAGAGAAAAGAAAGAATATATGAAAATTGAAAGAAAATGATATACGGATAATTAGAATTATGTTTACTATATAAAAAAAAAGCTCAATAGTATTAATTGACATAAATTGCTTTTACGAAAATAAATGTATTTATGCTAAAAGATAAATACATGTTAACACTACAAACAAAACAAGGTTTAACAGAAATATTATGTTGTGTACAAAGAATTAAAAAAATACGTACTCGGATTAATTAGTTATTTTTTAATTGGAAAGAGATAATATAAAGAATTTGCATCAATCCTAAGAGTGAAATTGGCAATTGAGAAAGTGACGGAAAAAATAACCATAAGCGAAGCAAAATCAAGAGAAAATTTTGCTCTGATACATGTCAACCTTATGATTGAAAAACTGGAAGTTCACTCTCTTATTCATTAATGAGCTTATATGAACTTTATATACGTGTTGCACCGTCAGCAGTTCATAAAGAATACACTAAGAGTGAGAAAGTATGATGAGAGAGAAAGGGAAAAAAACTAATTATACAGTCATAACAGAAAAAGAATCAACAAAGTAATTATAAATAAGGTATTATATTCAGCTTATTAAAGCTAAAGTATAGTTTTGCCATATGACCTTGAATTAGATGTATTCAAATATAATACTATTTCCGTCCCATATTAAATGATTTTTTTTTTTTTGAAAATAAAGTTTATTTTGAAAAAAATTAAAAAACAGAAGATACAGCAAGCTTAATTAGAAAATAATGATGCTGAAACTAGTATACACGGATGCCGGTATCTGTCATTGTGAGATCCGTAAATTTAACCAGTTGGGCTGATGAAAATCGGCAGAAAATCATGCCGGTATCTAATAGGTGAGCCCCATCCCCTGCCAGAAACCGGCGCATTTAAGTGCCATTATTTGACACTGTGAATCCCTTGACTGATGAAAACCGGCATTGTTTGTTGCCTATTTTTGACAGTAATTCAGCCCTGGTTGACCGCTCCTATATTGCTAAGCTCTAGATTTTGTTGCTACTGTGATTTTCATTGTGTTTGCTGCTGGATGCCGGCATACTGTCACTTGTGTTTCATATTTCCTATTGCTCCATCTGCTGCTGCGATTTTCACTTGTGTCTCAAATTTGATTCTCTCTTTAAAATCAGAGCATGTCAGCGTGCAAGAAAGTTATGTTTCATTATATCGTCTTTTACTTTTTCAAGTACAAGACTGTGGAACAAAAGCTTCGTCATTTTCCAAAAGAACTTGAACATTCAAAACAAACTCAGGATATTGTGAGAGTGGGATCTTTTAAGTTGCAACCCAATAATGGTATTTTTAAGTTGAAACAGTGTTGTTACTGTTTCTTACAGCTGAAGCATCCAGTTTTGTCATTCTTCAACAACTAATTCACCACTGCTATATTTGAACATCCTTTTTGATTTGCAGAATTTCATAAGAAAATACCATCCATTGGCACCCACAGTCATCAATCCACTAACCAAATAAACAGTCTTAGTAGCAATAGCCATAATCGGTACTAAAAACCCAGATGGAATCAAGCACATAATCACCAACAGTCTTAGTAGCAATAGCCATAATCAGTGTATATGTGTATGTAATTGTATTTATATGCTAGAAGAAATGTGTATTATTCATGAATAAATTAGTGAGTTTATGTATATAATTAAATAAGATAATGTATAGATAAAGGTAATTCAAACAGGTGTTACATCAACAATAGAAAAAAACTTAAAGCTAATAACCATATTAGAATATCTGATTTTAATATTAAGTTTTCTATGTGCAGATTATAAACTCACATAATATTTTGTGTTTAAAGAGTAAATTATGTACTTTAAGTTATACTAAATCCAAATGATACTATCACCCAGACGATTTTCCAAAATCAAATATTCATCAAGTAAGACTAGTAAGGTATATTTCTCAATCAAGTATCTCCAGGGAACTTTCACTTTATTAAATAATCATTATATAAGAATAACATAAGTCTCAATGTATAATTAATTGCTATACTGATGTAAATGATAATAAAGAATAATTGATCTAGGATACAATCCAATCGCATCATTTTGCAGATTCTCATTCCATGCATATGATAGATTATTATGCATTAAAATACACTTATAATCTCTACACACTTTAACGTATAAAATGAAATACACTTTATTTTATTTTATTTTAGTACATATATTGCCTATAGTAATCCGAAGGAATACATCAATAGGATACACGGGGTATGATTCTTTAGGCCTGATAAATATGACCATATAGGTCTAATAAATACGATCATTATGGCCTAATGAATATGACCAATATGGCTTGATAATAAGACCTTTATGGCTGGATGAATACAACCATTACGGCCTGATAATATGACCATTACGGCCAAATAATACAACCATTACGGCCTAATAATACGACCATTAAGACTTGATAATACGACCATTACAGTTTAATAATATGACCATTACGGCCTGATAATATAACCATTACGACCTGATAATTCCGACCATTATGGCCTACCAATTATATCCTATCCATATTTTCCTACCGATTACACATTCATTTACTCACAAAAGCATCAAATGAAATTTCATTGCTGCTTATAAGTTAAACTTCATGTTATACAATATATATAAGACAAGAGACAAATACAAATTGGTTTTATCAGTACTAACATCATACTCATAACATATATTCCAATAAGCTACTTTAATCACCACAATTTCCAATACTGTAACTATAAATTTAGAACGTAAACTCATAAAGCATCATATCTTAACAAGCATGCTTAGTATACTTTTCCTAATGCCATACACATAATCCATATATAAGCCAAAAATTCAGTTGCGTTAATACAATTTGGTTCGAACTTGAGATGTTAATTCTCAAGCTTTCTATGTATTCTGTGTAGGGAATCAAAACCACATAATTCTGCAAATTCCAAAATTCAACACAACACTTTAACCGCAATTCTCTATCCAACACATTTCTTGCATAAATTTTAAATACCAATTTATATTCATCTAACATAGAATATGAAGCCATTTAATAACATAAACCACTCATTTATCATGTATATCTTAATAGTTTCATAAAATTTTTAATCATTTAAATTTATGTATATCCATGAGCTTTTAATCACTAAGATGCATAATTCTCAATTATTAGCACATACCATGGTTATATCAACAATAATATGATTATAAGTAATTAACACTATCATCAATCAAAAAGCCATTCTCTTCATTCACCTTATCATATTTAATATATTATTTATTTTATAAGCATAATTAATCGCACATAATATATATTCATTTCCATCTCCTTCATCCATATTGTCACAATTAATATAGCATAATATAGATTATTTTTAAACAAACAATAAAAACCCTAAGGGCCATTTACAATCCAACCCACAACTACATGTTCGATCATTAAAAAGAAAATAAATATGAAATCATATATCTAATAATAGTGACAAATACTTTAATTCACCTTATTTATTTCATTACTTGTTATGATCCTATTAGAATAGCTTTAAAGCTTTCTGTTTGCCAAAAATCACCTTTATTACAACTCCAACTTACATAAGCCAAAAATAGGTCAATTAAAAGAATCAATAAAAAAAGTAATTTCACTTGCATAACTTTCAAACAAATATGCACATAACTTTTTGCATCTATACCTAATTACATGCATATTCTATACAGTCACACATCACAAAAATAAAATAAAATAAAATAACAATTTCAATATAAATCTTATCATGGTATTAAGCAATAGTCAATATAATGGCCTAAGTTTATAATTCAACCAATATTAAATTTTAATCGAACATGCCATGGCTCTACCATACTTTTATTATTATTTTTTTCTATTTTGTTATTTACTTCTTGGGCTCTGTATTAAAATCTCAATTTAAAAGCTTGTAATTTGAACTTAATTTACCTAGTAGAAGTTACTAGGTTCCTTAATTCCCTTTTTTTGATTCTTCTGACTCTCTCACATATTAGATCTAAAATATACACATAACTATTCACAACAAATCAATTCTAGAATTCCCGGTCAATCTTACATAAACTAAACTTTCATTTTTCACTTAAATCTTAATTCAATTCATCCCACAAAACTAAATTTTTATTCTTCTAAACCATGTGAGATTTGAACCACACTTTTAATCATACTCAACTTATTCAATGCTTGCATTTTATGAGTTTAAATTCTTTAAAACATCTTTAATCATAATTTACTTCCTTTAACATATCTATTTTAAATTAAGCTAGCAAACTAATATATCCCAATTAGGCATAAATAGATTATGTTAACAAGCTGAAGTCATCTAATTAACCATTTCTTTTATTTTTCAGCCAAGAGCTTAATTCATCTCATTTTCTCATTTAAAACATCCTAACACATGCACACTTCTATTCCATTAATATTCGTACACATAAAAATCATGAGTTACCATACGAGATTATGTTTTTAAACAACTGAAGCATAGCAACATATTTAATTTCAAATTTACTAAATTAAAGTGTGTACAAACTAATTTGAAATCAAAATCTATATTTTTTTTATCTCAAAAAAAAAATCTATATTTTTTCTACTTATTTCCTTTAAGATCAAACCATTTGTAATGGTTTTCAGTCGTTGAAGCTTTGCTGGAGATGCACTGCCACTACCGATGTGAAGCGCGGAGCACCAGGGAACTGCTGCCGGTGGTCATGCTCTCCACTACTGCCTGTTTAAATTGAAATCCATTCTAGAAGATTTTATCCTCCTCAACTCCGATCTCTTCGAAAATGGCGATTGAGGGAGAACTAAAGATATGGGAAGACTTCTCTGGTCATCAAGAGTCTATCGGTGTCGGTGCTGTCACCAGAAAATGAAATAAAAAATAGAGATGGTGAAAGAAAAAAATAACAACCACTATTCAATCGCTGGTGAAGAAGCGGCGACGGCTGGTCTGACAGCGACCATGGAGGTGCCGGTGTGGAGGTCCGACTCGTCATTGCCTCTCCCCTTTCTTTTCTTTTCTTCTCTTCCCTTTTTTTCCGGTCTGCCCCCCCCCCCCCCTTTTTTTTTTTTTTCATTTTTTTAACTTGTGGCCACTGTAACTTTTCTAGAGTCAATGTTTTTTTGTCCCTCTTTTTGACTTTTTATTTTCTTATTTAACACACACCCACCTATATATATATATATTGTTTAATTACATATTTGTTGTACATTTTATTTAGTTCGAAAGATTAAAATTAATTCTCTAATCCCATTAACAATATAAGCCTCCATTTTATAATCCTATTTTTAAATCTTAAAATTTTGGGGTGTTACATTTCTCCTCCTCTTTAAAAAATTTCATCCTCAAAATTCATCTGAACTTGAGAAATTAAACATGATTATTCCTCTTTAAGTTTATAACTCCTAATTATCTAAAACTTCATCAATGTTCCATTTACTTAACCATATTCTAATGTTTCATATCCAGAAATGACTAAACCTATACTCTGATATCACTAAATGTAACATCTTATATCTAGTCTGATGAGCGGACCGGACAAGAATGCTACAAGCTACTTTACAATCCGCAATTATATTGATACATAAATTATCTCTTCCCTTTTTATTAAATTCTCCAATAAATCTACCATTAATTTTGTCAAAATTTTGGCAGAATTTTCCTTAAATATTGTGTCAAGCCTCGTGTCTAATAAGTTACAATACATTTCTAAAATCACAATTCTCCATTCAAATACAACTTAACAAACTCCAAAATATATAAAATCTCCATCCGCCAAAAAAAAAATACCACCATAGGATAGTTCCATATGTTTTTATTATATCTTTATATTTATATATGTAAATTAGATTATATCTATATATAAATTTCCAAGCTTGCAAATAATTAAAGTCACACAATAAGATATATGTTACATATTCAACAATAGAAAGAAATTTAAAGCTAATAATCATATCAGAATATCTGATTTTAATATTAACTTTTCTACGTGCAGAATATAAACTCACAATATTTTGTGTTTAAAGAGTAAATTAAGTGCTTTAAGTTATACTAAATCCAAATGATACCATCATCGAGATGATATTGCAAAATCAAATATTCATCAAGTAGGACTAGTAAGGTATATTTCTCAATCAAGTATGTCTAGGGAACTTTCATTTTATTAAATATAATAATCATGTTATCATTATTTAAGAATAACATAAGTCTCAATGGATAATTAATTGCTATACTGATGTAAATGATAATACAAAATAATTAAATCTAGGATTCAATACAATCACATCATTTCGCAGATTCTCAATCCATGCATATGATAGATTATTGTGCATTAAAATACACTTATAATTTATACTCTTTTTAACTTATAAAATCAAATACACTTTATTTTATTTTATTTTATTATTTTAGTATAGATATTACCTATACTAATTCGAAGGAATACATCGACAGGATACATGGGTATGACTCTTTGGGCCTACCAATTATGACCGTATAGGTCTGATAAATACGACCATTACAGCTTGATGAATACGACCAATACGACTTGACAATACGATCCTTACAGTCGGATGAATACGACCATTACAACATGATAAATATGACCATTACGGTCCGATAATACGACCATTATGATCTGATTATATGACCATTATAGTCCAATAATGCAACCATTATAGCCTGATAATACAACCATTATGTCCTGATAATATATATGATCATTACGATCTAATAATACAACCATTACGGTCTGATAAAATGACCATGATGACCTGATGATTTTGACCATTATGACCTGCCAATTATATCCTATCCATATTTTCCTACCGATTACTATAGCCAATAAAGTCTTATTTTCACATTCATGTACTCATAAATGCATCAAATGAAATTTCATTGCTGCTTACAATTCAAACCTTATGTTATACAATATATGTATATATATATATATATATATATATATATATATATATATATATATATATATATATATATATATATATATATATGACAAGCGACTAATGCAAATTGGTTTTATCGGTACTAACATCATACTCATAACATATATTCCCATAAGTTACTTTAATCACCACAATTTCTAGTATTGTAACTATAAATTTAAAACGTAAACTCATAAAGCAAGATATCTTAACAAGCATGCTTAGCATACTCTTCTTAATGCCATACACATAATCCATATACAAGCTAAAAATTCGGTTGCATTAATACAATTTGGTTTGGAATTGAGATATCAATTCTCAAGCTTTCTACGTATCACGTGTAGGGAATTAAAACCATGTAATTTTGCAAATTTTGAAATTCAACATAGCACTTTAACTGTTATTTTGTATCCAACACATTTCTTGCATAAATTTTAATTACCAATTTATATTCATCTAACATAGAATATGAAGCCATTTAATAACATAACCACTCATTTATCATGTATATCTTAATAGTTTCATAAAATTTTTAATCATTTAAATTTAAGTATATCCATGAGCTTTTAATCACTAAGACGGATAATCCTTAATTATTAGCACATGCCATGGTTATATCAACAATAATATGCTTATAAATAATTAACACTATCATCAATCAAAAGCCATTATCATCATTCACCTTATCATATTTAATATATTGTATATTTTATAAGCATAATTGATCTCACATGCATAATATATATTCATTTCCATCTCTTTCATCCATATTGTCACAATATAGCATAATATAGTCATTTTTAAACAAACAATAAAAACCCTAAAGGTCATTTACAATCCAACCCACAGCTACATGTTCAATCATTAAAAAGAAAATAAATATGAAATCATATAGCTAATAATAGCGACAAATACTTTAATTCACCTTATTTATTTCATTACTTGTTATGATCCTATTAGAATAGCTTTAAAGCTTTATGTTTGCCAAAAATCACCTTTATTACAACTCCAACTTGCATAAGCCAAAATTAATTCAATTAAAAGAATCAATAAATTAAGCTAATATCACTTGCATAACTTTCAAACAAATATGCACATAACTTTTTGCATATGTACCTAAATACATGCATATACTATAAAGTCACACATCACAAAAAATAACAATTTCAATATAAATCTTATCATGGTATTAAGCAATAGTCAATATAATGGCCTACGTTTATGATTCAACCAATATTAAATTTTAATCGAACATGCCATGGCTCTACCATACTTTTATTATTTTTGTCTATTTATTTATTTATTTACTTCTTGGGCTTTGTATTAAAATCTCAATTTAAAATCTTTTAATTTGAACTTAATTTACCTAGTAGAAGTTACTAGGTTCCTCAATTCCCTTTTTTTTTTGAATCTTTTGACTCTTTCACATATTAGATCTAAAATATACACAACTATTGATAACACATCAATTGTAGAATTCGCAGTCAATATATCTTACATAAACTTAACTTTCATTTTCACCTAAATCTTAATTCAATTCATCCCACCAAACTAAATTTTTAATCTTCTAAACCCTATGAGATTTGAACCACACTTTTAATCATACTTAACTTATTCAATGCTTGCATTTTATGAGTTTAGATTCTTTAAAACATCTTTAATCATAATTTACTTCCATTAACATATCTATTTTCAATTAAACTAGCAAACTAATATACCCTTATTAGGAATAAATAGATTATGTTAACAAGCTGAAGTCACCTAATTAACCATTTCTTCTATTTTTCAGCCATGAGCTTAATTCATCTCATTTTCATCATTTAAAAAATCCTAACACATACACACTTCTATTCCATTAATATTTGTACACACAAAAAATCATCAGTTACCATAATGGATTATATTTTTAAACAACTTAAGCATACCAACACATTTAATTTCAAATTTACTAAATTAAAGTGTTCACAAACTAATTTGAAATCAAAATTTATATTTTTTCAACTTATTACCTTTAATATCAAACAATTTGTAACGGTCGTCAGAGCTTTATTGAAGATGCAATGCCACTATCGATATGAAGCTCGAAGCACCAAGGAACTATTGCAGTTGGTCACATGCTCCACCACTGCCTGGTTGGATCGAAATCCGTTCTATAAGATTTTGGCCTCCTTAACTTTGATCTCTTCAAAAATGGCGATTGAGGGAGAACTAAAGTCATATGAAGACTCATGTGGTCATCAAAAGTCTATCGATGTTAGTGGTGTCGCCACCTGGTACCAGGGCTGGCCAAAATCAAGCTCAAAAGCTCTCGATTGGAGAGAGAAAATGAATAAAAAATAGAGATGGCGAAAGAGAAAAATAGCAACTATTATTCAATAGTCGGTGAAGAAGTGGCAAAGGCTAGGTTGACTGTGTCAATGGAGGTACCGGCATGATGGTCCAACTCATCACTGCCTCTTCCCTTTCTTTCATTTTCTTTTCTTCTTTTTTTCTTGATTTGTCCCTTCCCTTTTTTTTATTTCTTTTTAACTTGTGGCCACTGTAATTTTTCCCAAGTCAATGTTTTTTGGTCCCTCTATTTGACTTTTTATTTTCTTACTTAACACATACCCACCATTACACACACACACACATACACACACATATATAATTACATATTTGTTGTACATTTTATTTAGTTTGAAAGACTAAAATTAATTCTCTAACCCCATTAACAATATAAGGCTCCATTATATAACCTAATTTTTAAATCTTAAGATTTTTGGGTGTTATACACATAACTTTCTTAATACTTAAATTACCAATTTTACAGGAAATACCAAATATACATTTATCTTTGCATTTTTAGGTATTTTTCTTTGAATAATAGTTGAAACATTCTCATTCATAGTTATTTTCTTATATCTAGCCTGATTTTTCTTATTAGTACACATCTCTTTGAGAAATTTAGCATATTTAAGTATTTGTTTAATAGCATCAATCAATGGAATATTTACATCAAATTTGTGAAAAGTCTCAAAGATGTCCTTTTCTTCTTTTTCCTTCTTTGATTTAGTTAATCTTTTAGGAAATAGGGGTTGTACAACTAAAACAGGGAGCTATTATGAATGTTTACCTATTGGTTATTCTTTTTGTTTAATTTTTATCTATTTTTTCACTTCTCTTGCTGTTCTCTAGTTATCTCCTTTGGGCAGGGGCTACTTCAGCTCTTTCCCACTCCTTAGAATAATTGCACTCGCATTTTAACTCGGGTTCTCTATGGTTTGTGAGGAAAAATATCCTTGAAACTCTATTCTACTCAAAGATAAAGCTATTTGGCTTATTTATTTCTCTAAATTCTAAAATTTTGCATCTGTCTTCTCTATTTTCTGCTGAAGTTATTGCACATTAGTTGCTAAAAAATGAACAATATCCTTAAGAGATATACCTAGCTTAGGAGCTGGTTGAGGGGGCTATTATATATGATGGCCTCAAATGGAATTGTTGCTATGAATTTTGTTGCCTCGCACCATAACTGATGTTCGAATGGTCATGCCACCCCAAATTGTAGGTATTTAAATATGGGTCATATTTTCTATAGGGCTGATTAGTGAATCCACCTAGTGCATTCACCTATTCTTGTGACTCATCTTATAATATAGGGCATATATCAGTAGCATATCCAACATAGGCATAAATTTCACACACTTGTGCTTAGAGAGTTTTACTTGCAGTCATATTTTGCATAAAAATAGTTAAATTATTAAGTTTTTCTTCAATAGAAGAAGATTGTACCTCATTTATTCTTCTTGGAGGGTTTTGATATCTCCTAAATTGTTGTAATATGGCTGTCATATTTTGAATTAACTCTCTAGCTTATGTTAAAGTTTTGTTGTTAAGGCTTTCACCACTTGCTGCATCAATTAATTTTCTTTCCATGCTCAACATTTCCTTATAAAAATACTAAATAAGGGATTGATCTATAATGCCATGTTGGGGATAGCTTGTATATAACTTTTTAAACCTTTTTCAATAATCATGAAGTGATTCTATATCCCTTTATCTAATCTCACTAATTTTTCTACAAATTACAGCAGCTCTGGATGCTGAAAAAAATTATTTAAGAATAATCTTACCATATCAGTCCATGTGGTGATGGTTCTAGATGCAAATTTAATAAACAATCCTTTACTGAGTCGGCTAAAGAAAAATGGAAAGGCTTTCAACTTTACTTGTTCCTCTATAACTGCATGTGGCTTTATTCTAAAGTAAACTATATGGAATTCCTTTAGATGTTTACGAGGATCTTTATTTTTCAAGCCATAAAAAGTGGACAATAAATGAATCAACCCCAATTTCAGTTCAAAATAGTATCTAAGGCTAGATAAGTGATGCATGGGAGTTGTTGGTCCAGTGATGGTGCTTATAACTCTCTCAAAGTTTTTTTTTCCATCTTTACCTCTTCTATTTCAATTGAAAATTCAATAATATCAGTTACCATTTCATCTTTTTCCTATTTAGAAAAAGTTCTAGTAAGTTCTTTGCATATCTTTGTCTCTTTTCTCAATCTCCAGGCTATTTTATCAATTTTTGAGTTAAATAAAAGTTCTTCTGGAATTTTAGACTTGGTCATTAACAACTTAAATCAAGTTAGACTAGTTCCCACAACGGTGCCAACATTTAATGGGTGTCGAAGCCACAAAAAATATTACCAAACTTATCCTAAGCAAATAAATTGTAAATAGGCAAGAAAGGATTGAATCCACAAAGACTGAAACATTTTCATCACACAAAGCATTAAATTTATACTAGCACCCAAATCACACAAAGCATAACTAATAAAATTTTCTTGCAAAGTGAACTGCCTGAATCTTCTAGTTTTATGATTTTTTTTTATCAAGATTGCATTACAAGTCTTAGATAAATGCACTGTACCTATACCCTTTAACTTTTTCTTATTTGAACAAATTTTTTTCATAAATTTTGTATATTTTGGCATGTGTAACAAAACTTCAACGAAAGGGAAATTTTAGGTAATTATTTATTTTGTTTATCTTTTCTAATAAGAGAAGGGTAAGATAACTTAGACTCATCAATATTAGTCACACCAAATTTTTTCATAACTTTACCTTTATCAACCTTATTTGGTACATCATTAACAATATTAGGTTCAAAAATACTTACTTCCGTTGTCGGTTCCACCACTTTTGAAGAAATTTACCTTTTTCAACCTCTTTTACCTCATTTCCACCATTCAAGGTGAGAACTTTTGCCTCCTCCTTTAGATTACGGTCCACATTAAATGAAAATATACCATGAGTTCTGTTGGAGAGTGAATTCGCAAGTTATCCAACTTGGTTTTCCAAATTTCTAATTGATGCACCCTGATTCCTTATCCATACATTTTAAGATTTTCATATAACATCTTGACTTGCCATAAATATGGATTGGATGGTCATAAAATCGGAAAACATCTCCTCTAGATTAGATTTCCTCTTGTGGTGGTTGGGACCTTGGTTGAAATCCAGGGGTTGGTAAGGTAGAGGTTGATTTTGGTGTAGAGCTTAGGTAGATGGGAAGTGTGTTGGGGCTAAGGATTAATAGGTTTGGTGGTTGTAGGTATGGTGGGATGTATTTTTGTTGAAGATAGCTCTAGGTTAAGTGTTAGAAGTGGATGCATGATTCCTCACTTTCCAAGAGAAGTTGGATTATTCCTCCAACTAAGATTATAGGTGTTACTATATGGGTTTACAGCATTGACATCCTCAACCACTGAACTTCCAGACTTGCAGTTTCACCTAAAAACGCAAACTTAGGTCGTCTAACATTGGTTCCCCAGCTAGGTTCCAATCAGCAGATGACTTCCATTACTCTCTCATGGCAATCAATCCCTCCAAACAATGCATTGCTTGTCGTACAAGAATCATCAACTCCCTCATCTTCATCAGGAGGAAAAGATTTAACCAATCTACTCTCCCAAAGCAAATTCGGCCATATTATCTCATCCTTTCCCACTAGAAATGATTGAAAAATCATGCCACTTCATCAATACCAAGGCTTTTGGTACTTCACTATCTACCTTGAAGCTGTTCTAACTGCTCAGCACACTTGCCAAGATCACCCTTCTGATATTTTCCTATGCACTTTCCCTAACACTGGTCGTACCCATTTCGACCTTTCTTCTAATTCCCCTCTGTTAACCTCTACACCTCACGATTGTGTTCCTTTCTTGGAGATTGATGCTTTCTCTAAGGAAAACAATCGCCACCCAGAAACTCCCCTTCTCTCTACTCATATTCCTTACACTTCCTTGCCAACCTCCATTATTGAATTGGGGTGTAAAATGGTATACATATGTAGGGACCCTAAGGATGTGTTAGTATCGATGTGGGATTTCCTGAGAGGAAAATTGCCTGAAAGAATGGACAAGGATGCTTATGTTAATATGAATGATTCCTTCGAATCTTTTTGTGAAGGTGCTACTAATAATGGACCTTATTAGGATCATGTTTTGGGATATTGGAATGCTAGTGTACAACATCCTGATAAGGTTTTGTTCTTGGTGTACGAGGATCTGAAGGAAGACACAGTTTCTGCTGTTAAAAAGCTCGCTGAATTTATGGGATATCCTTTTACTCCCGAGGAAGAGAGTGAAGGTCTGGTCCAGCAGATTGTTGATTTTTGCAGCTTTGACAATCTTATTTATTACATGAAAATAATTAAGCTAATTAACTTGATGGGATACTGGGAAGTCTCCCAAAAATTATTTTATCATCTTTTGAATTATTTTAGTCAACCTCGTATTAATAAATTAGACAAATAGTATGTTTTTAGTTGGAGCTCGAAACCTGTACGTCTATTCTTAAGTTGGATGACGCGGACAAACGTAACAATCAAGTCAAGGGAGATATCCAATGTTGTTAAAATCAGAAGAAAATATTTTTGATTCTATGTTTGATAGAATTCAAATGAATTTTTTTTTTGAAATAATATTATTTTTAACATTTTATATAAATATTATGAAAATATAATTATGTAAAAAAATAATTTAAAAAATAAATTTATCATCAAATTATTAATTATAAACCAATATTTTCAAATTATTCACTATTTATAATGAATATTTAAGATAAATATAGAAAAAAATTGCAAATGTTCAACAATATTATTAAATTATAAATTATAATTTTCATTTTATTAATAATAAATTTATTAAAATTATCTAAATTTTAATTATTTTGTATTTATATTTATATTATATTTTTTTCATAAAAAAACAATGTTATATGAATATTTTTGACAAAAAATGGCTTTTTTGGTTCAAACCGGTTTTTATGGTTATATTCGGTTTTCACCGTTTTATACGATTTTTATCTGGCTCATAGTGGCTCCTTACGGGTTTTGCCAGTTTGGTTTATAGTCATCTAACCAATCGGTCTAGCTGTTGATTCACGATTAAATCGGTCCGACCGATAGGTTTGATTTTAATAACATTGGAGATATCCATTCGATTTTTTTCTGTAATAATTAAAGGTTTGAGTCAAAGAAGAATGTTCAATGTTCCCCTGCAAACACTTTTGTAAACAATGTTATTAAAATCAGATCGGATTAAAAATCGATAAAGCTGGAGTTCATGGTTTGACCAATTCGACAGGATTCAACTGAATTTTTTAATTTTTAAAATAATATTAATTAGTATAATTTTATAAATACTACTTTATAAACACTCAAAAAAAATCATCAAAATATTTAATATATGTCATAAATATCCTAATTTTCTGTGATTAGTATTCTTATGGTTGGATTTAGCCTTAGTCTAGATGATAAAGGCAGTGCATCATGCTCTCATGTCATTACGGTCTGTAATCTGTGCTGCAAAGTATTTCCTTTTCAGAGCCATCAGGCTTTCGAAACTTTAAATCTGATAAGATGTCTGGAGATTGTATTCTCATGGTATTTTGGTTAATTGCCTCTTCGGCTATTTTGTTATTTGGCAAATTGCTCTTTTATATTGTTGTTAACTATTAGTTTTGGCTATGTCTGGTTTTAGCTTTTGTTTTCTAGTAGACACAGTGTTGCTGTTAGTGGAGTTGTTTAGGCTCAAGTTTTGTATTTTGGGGATTTTGCACTTGCTGCACTTACTTGTAGCAAATTTGTCTCTCTGTAATCTTTAGTTTATCAATAATATGTTATGGCCTATCAAAAAAAAAGTTAAAAAAAAAACTATTCATCAAAACAAGGTTGAATGTTAATCCTATCATTGATGCAGCAGTTAATAGAAAGAAAAAAAAACAGAGAAAATACAACTTATTATTAGAAAGTATATTGATAAATTGCATTAGCATATGGAAATTTCTTACTGATCTTTTAATTTTAAAAATGCTCACAAATGAACCTCTTTAGCTTGGATTTTGTTTCTCATGCATTCTCTTATGATATTTTCATTTATAAAAAAAAAACTTATATTTTCAAAAACTATGGTGAAAATTTTAATTTTTTAACAAAATTATGTAAAGTATACTAAAATTTAATTTGAAAAAGTTCTCAGTTTTCACATCTGGCCACATATGACAAATCGGTCTAATAAAAGAAACCATATGGAGGAATCTTTCGCGAGTGATTTCCCCTGGATCATGATAGTAATATACAAAAAAATTAGCACATAGAAAAATGAGATGCAAATTTTAGTATACAACATAAAATTTACAAAAATGAGACCCAAACGAAACTTTAGCTAAAATTGTAATTATTATTATTTTTTCAGTTTATTTAACTTCCACTGCTATTTGATTTTTATAACCAAGCAAATCTGAAAATAACTTTAAAATAAACTATTTTCTATGCTTTATTTGTTATTGGTTTTGTGTGCAGAAATAGTTTGGAAAGTTATTTTGTGAAAAATGCAAAAGCTAGCAATGAAGCTTTTAGAATTGATAGGAGATCATCTAAAGATAGAGAAAAAAGAGATGGAAGAGAATAAGAATGAAATATTATCCACCATGTCCACAACCAGAGCTAGTTTTAGGGTTTACTCCTCACTCAGTCTCTAATTAGGTCATACAAGAACAATGAAGAGCAGAGCAATAAAAAGAGCAGAGCAAGAGGACTATAATATTTGTTGTTTGAAAAAAAATAAAACTCAACAAATCTGTGTCAATAAAAACTCAAATCCATAAAAAATTAGAGAATCACCAGAATAGGCATGTAGTAGAGGAAGCCAATGGTTGGAGATGCAAGTGGTGGCGTTGGGACAAAAAAATTAGAAAAATAGGCAAAAAGGAAATAACTGTCATTATGTTAATTTGGATTGTCGTACATGTGAATGTGAAAAATTTCAATAGACTAAAATGCCTTATTCGAACGCTATAGCAGCTTGTATGCATGAACGTGTTGACATGTGGAGATACATCAACAAGTGTTATAGGTTATCAGACACATTGAGCTGTTATAATTCCTTTTTACCAACCACTTGGTCGTGATTATTGGGATCCATATGTGGGGCCAAATTTAGTTCCAAATCAAAAACTTATAAGGGAAAAAGGTAGACCTCGAACATCTACATATCGAAATGAAATGGATAGAAGAGACCGTACCAGGTCTAATCGATGTGCGTTCTATAGAAATGAAGGTCATAACAAGAAAACATGTACAAACTTGGCTGGTCCATCAGAGTATACACCAACATATCCATGAATGTTCGATATTTTTGGCCATTCTCAGATTATCTATATTTGTATATATATGGACCTTGAATTTTATAATTATTAAATTATATAATTATTAATTTTAATTACTTGGACAAAATTGATGTCAGCTACATGTATGTTAATTTAATTTTCTAAGTTAAAGTAACTTTAATAACCAATTTTAATTAACGTTGGTTCACAAAGAATTGCAGGTAATTAAACCAAATTTCTTAATTCTATATTTATATAATTTTTTAAATATTCTATGCAAAGACAAAATAACCAATTTCAAATATTTTTTATAATATTAAAATGTACCAA
Organism: Excoecaria agallocha; assembly: GCA_037975025.1. Taxonomy (NCBI): domain Eukaryota; kingdom Viridiplantae; phylum Streptophyta; class Magnoliopsida; order Malpighiales; family Euphorbiaceae; genus Excoecaria; species Excoecaria agallocha. The sequence goes on from CM075809.1 coordinate 43,776,308, forward strand.
GAACTTTTTCATTATATACAGGCAACATTATATATATACTACCTAATGAAATAGATGTGATCCTGTGCCACATCTAGGTTACCTTCTCTATCTGTCTGGATACCTTCGTTATTGCTCATCGACTAGTGGGTTGCTCATGCCTTCACCACTAATCTCGGGGTCATTCATCTCTCGGGCGTCACCTGAGCCAGCTTGGCTTGATCGTGCATTCCCACCAATTATGTCATTGTAAAAATTTGAAAATAAAGGTGACTGTCTAATGTTACCTTGCTGAGTTGATTCATGATGCGTACCAATTATTCTTTGGAATATATCATGTTGAGACACATAAAGAGATGATGTAGAATCAGTATTGAATGCAAAAACTCTGAATGAACCAGGTGTCTACTATAAATCATAAGACATCAATATCCATGAAATATTGTTGCTTGGATCCCCCAATTATGCCTGATTATAACTTGTTCATGCACTAATCTTTCAACCTCATCAACTTAAAAAATTACTATTTATTATATCAATTGCTGACAATCTCAAAAAATATTATACTCATCAAAACAAATGGTACGAATGAATTACTTATAGTTGCTGCACGGGATGCTCTGCGTGGGGTTATCCAACAGCTAGTGAATTGAATATACCATTACATGTATTCAGATCGATTATTCAAATTTTATCTCAGATATTGACCATTAACAACATGAGTGTCATGGTAGTTCCACTCATTTATGAACATTGCAAATTCAATTATCCAATCCAGATAGTTTTGACCCTGTAAATCTATTGCATGTAAAATATCTTGTATAAGGGGTAGACTTGAAATTGGCTAATCAAAGCCAAATTGTCGCATTACTCTATCTAGATGATGTTATTCAGTGATATAAAAGCAAATGAGTGGAGCAATCGACATCCAGCATGTCTGTCCATTTCTACAAAAATATGGAAGCATATTGATTATGTTGATGTAAGGTTATCACTCAAACTGCAATACAAAATAAAAATAATCTAATATTATTAAAAATATTATCGATATTAATTACTATTTTTTATATAACATATCAATAATATATTAAAAATATTATTTGATAGTTGTGAATTATACTATATTTTTAGTGTATTTTTATATGTTTAAATTAGTTAAAATTAGTTAATTTAGTTTTAATTTGGCTGATTTTATGTTTAATTAGTTAATTTGATCTTTTTATGTTTAATTGTAAGTTTTGATATTTTTCAGGGCTTAATTGAATGAAAGAAAGAGTAAATTGAAGAAATGATAAGTTAATGGGAAAATTTAAAATTTAGGAAAGAATGCAAGAAAGCGTGAGGGACAGCATTGGAGTACTTGTGATAGTGTGAAAAATCACTCAACTGAGTGGATCTTCATTCTCCTAAATGTTTTAAGCACTCACCCAAGAAGGGAATCATTCACCAAAAGAACAATTCACTCACCCTAGTAGAAAATCACTCAGCCAAGTATCTAAAGTGACTCTCCCGAGTATTTGTTATACTTTAACGATAAAAGACTTCCTCTTTGGTTGAAACTCTTTTACAAATTGATTTAAGACGTTACAAGGCATAAAAAACTTCTTTTTGGAGGCTATAAAAGGATGCTCAAGACACCAGAACTAAGGAGGAGAATTAATTACGAATTTTAACTTAGGTTTTATTTTAGTTTTATTTTAGCTTTCAAGAAATAAAAGCTTACAATTTGAAGCTATACTTTGGTTTTCTGCAGAGAATTATCAAGGGAGTTTCTTTACTTTATGAGTTTGTATCGTTTTATTTATTTTTCTTCAGTTTTTAAAATGAATTATGAGTAGTTTATTTACTTTTGTTAAAGAATAATTGAATCCTTAAACTTTTATTGTAATGACTTAGTTTGTGCTTTAATTCAATGCAAGTTTGATTATTCCTTGGTTTTGAGCAAATTCTTATCTCTGATTATTATTAGATTGATTATTAATTTATTTAATTAATAGTTAATGATTGATTTAAATATGATTTATGATATGCATGTTCTTGGGTGAAATCATTAGTATTGATGTATGATTATTTTCTAAATTTGAAGTAATTGTATGTTGGTAAGAGTAGATTAATACTAACAAAGGTTGAACTAAGAATAGATTGAAGTTAAGTTTGCTTGAAAAAGAGTTTAATGGATGCTTAGGAGTTTAAAACTGAATTTTTATGCTATGTATTGAATTATTCCTAATAAGAAAGTTTAATACTTAGAATGATAGTCTAAATAAGTTACCTGGCTTCATTTATCTGATTTTTCCATAATCACTTGTGTTCTTTTAAAATTAAGTTATTGCAATATTAGTTAAGGTAGATAGTCTTTCAGCAGAAGTTATATTTATCATTGATTTTTACCAACTTTCATTACTTGCTTTATATAAGTCTAGGTTTATTTGTTTAAGTTTCTGTTTAATTGCATTAATAACTTTAGTTATTTAAGTTTTTATTTTTAGTTTAATTAATTCTTCTTCATTATAAAACTTGGGATTTCTTTCAATTTTTATGCATAGGTTTCATTTAAAAAAAAATCTGAAACAGTTTTTCACTTACACAATTTCCCTTAGGTTCGATATTAGGGATCATAATTATATTTTTCTATATTACTAGCCGATCTAGTATACTTGCTAGACACCAGTCATTATCGATAATTACCAGAAACCTGTTCATTAGACTACGTATCTAATAATTCTCAATATGTGTGTATATCCATCCTATGAATATTAAGCATGTCCACTGGTTCTTTCCATATAAAATAATAACATAATCGAATAAAAAGACATATTTACTTGAATTAAAATTAAATGGATAAAAATTATTGAACTTATTAATGATATCTGAATCTGTAAAGCATGACTCAGTTGAGCTCATATGCTTATACGTGTACCGGCCTAAATTGAGAAAATCATTCCTACGCCCACATTTGTAGAAGTTGTAGATAACTAGCAACTCCTTTAGCGTCAGGATGAGTAGCCCTGCAAAGATCTTTGTAGAGCCAAGCAAGACAAGCTGATCCCCCACTCTATCGACCAACAAACTCCAAATCCTCCAAAAGAAGAAGATACATCAAGTGGATCAAATGTGAATTTTGCGACGAAAATAATAATTCACCAAAACATCTAAACATCCATGCCTGAGCATGCTGGCGTACCAACTCAGGTGGTGCATAATCAGGCAATTCATGGAATGTTGTGTCCAACCATGTCAATTTAACTTTACCACCCTGCGAATCATTCATTAGAGGAACTGCTTCTAGTAAATTGTGATAACTATTCATCCAATCTATGTTTGTTCTTCCTATAATGAGTTCACCCTCAACTAGTAAACCTATTAAAATTGAAACATCTTGAAGTGTAATTATTGCTTCACCACACATGATATGAAATGTATGCGTATATGATTGTCACCTCTCAATAAGCGATGTGATTAAATTTCAATCTAATTGAATCACACCAATATTGGCAATTCTTAGAAAATCAGTTGCTCGTATATATGGTAAAATCCTCGGATCAATATTTGCATTGTGTTTATTCACGCTGCTCCTTTTTATTCTCATTAATTCTCTATCAACCTTTAATATAAATAAAAAAAGTCAAACCACATAGTTAAAATTAAAAATACTCAATATAGGTCATATAGATTAAAAATATATTATTATTAAAATATAGTTAAAATAAATTATTAAAATATATATTATTAAAATATATTATTAAAAATACTCAATATAGGTCATATAGATTAAAAAATTATTTTTTACTAAATTATTCCATACTACATCTGAACGGTGTCTCCCTTGAAGTGTTAACAATTTGCCATAGTGCCTAAATGGAGATCTATGTCTTAACCTGAAATCAATTTAACATCATACATGTGCAATTAATCGTTACATTTTATGTCATTTATTTATTTTATTATTATTTACAATTTTTTTATGTGTTGCCATATTTATTGCAAATAAATTAATTTCATATGTCAACAGTTTATTATTATGAAACAAAAAATTAAAATTAATAAACTTTCAAATAACAAAATAATAATATTAAATAATTAATCTAGCAAATTGATTGAAAACTCTTAAAATATAAAATTCATTAAATTTTGAAACATAATACACCACCATTCTCATTGATACAACTCTAATTTTTTACATCCACCAGTGAACATAATATTTAAGCCATAAATTATAATTATACCATCAACAATAAATTTTTTGATCCACTGGGATTGTATCTCTGATTTTTTAAAAGCGCAATCATTAATTTCAATGACTTCTTTTGCAAAAATGAGAACAAGATCCTTATATTTTTTCACATTAGGCATGTTCCAAATTATAATAATAGATTTGAAATACATCAATGGCACTATCATCCATAAAGCTTCAGTCATTTCTCTTTCTATGATGGGATATACGGACATTATAATATCTTGTAATTTTTTATTTATTTTTATAATATGATCGGCAATTTTCATGTCATTTTCAATTCTGTTGTAGTACAAATTATTTCATTTTCCTCGACCATTGCCCTTGCAATGTCACCTCTTATACATTTCAGAGCCAAATAGGTAAACACTATCTATAATGTGAAATAAATCAAAATAAATGTTATCTCTAAAAAATTTTCATAATACTTTAAATTTCACTTTTATTCTAATTTATGAAGATAAATTAGAATATAATATTTTATTAAATTAATATATTTCAAATTATTTTTTACTACAAATTTGCATTACATGCATCAATTTTCATGTAAAAAAATAATTAAATTATGAAAATAAATATAAAATTTATATAAAATACTTAAACTATATAAATAAACATATAAACCGATGTTTTTTAATTCCAAAATAATTGGTAAAAATTCAAAATTAATGGTTCAGTAAACTAATCTTCTCAATAAAAAAACTAATCTTCTCCATAAAAAAAAATTAACATCAAAACTTACAACGGTATATAAATTTGTAACACAAGATAAAGGACTAAAAAATTAATTTTCACATTAATAATGATTTATAAATTTAATTTTATTATGCAACTATTTATTCAATTATAATTTTCTCATCCTAAAAAAACATACAACAATTCTTGTACCAGCTATAAATATATTTTTCATTTTATGTACAATAATTGGAGATTAAAAAAATATAAAAACTTACCTTCAAATATTATGCTTGGAATTTAATTTGTAATTAAAAAATACATACATTTTAAAAATAAAAATTAAGTTAGCAATATGTTAAAAATTAAATAATAAAAATTAAATTTTACTATATTAACATAACTTACTTTTTTTATAGCCTTCAACAAATTTGCTATAGAAATCTAAAGAGAAACTATAAAAATGTATAGACAAACTAGGGAAGATAGTAAAATATTTAAAGAGAAAAAAAGAAGGCAACAAAGAGGACGAGAGCAAGAGTAAGACACACAAATGAAAGAGAGTGGGGGCTTTGTTTATTCATATATTCTATTTAAAAAAAAGATTAATTTTGCAGAATTCTCGTGCTTTGGCTGCAGGGCACGAGAATTATTGTATGCTCTGCAGTGAACAGTAATTTTCGTGTTCTACAAGCACAAATTTTAAAAAAAATATATTGTATAGAAAATAGCAATTGGGCTTGTCATTTACTAACAGGTAGGCCTCATCTCTTCTGCGCTTCTCCTTTATCAAAACACCGCTTTTTACCCTGCAAAAAATGACAGAAATGAATGTCGTTTTCTAACGCCTCTCTTTCTTTCCTCCAAATGACGTCATTTCACCATGTAAAAAAACAGTAGCTGAATGAACTGTTTTTCACACAAATTGTCTAGCTTGTGCATTGGGTCCCACTTGTCAAAAAATAACATCCATCGGTGCCCTTTTTTAACAACCTAAAATCCTAAAATTTTTCCTATTACACCAATTTTCTAATTTTTTTAAAAATTTAAACCAGAAAAAAACTCTGGTATGAACTAGTTTTAAACAAATCTCGCAAAAGGACAGTTAAGTAACACAACCAATTAACCTCAAGAACTAAGCTCGGAAGAATGATGGCATGTTTTTATTTTTGGTGTGATTTTTAGAAGTATTTAGAGATTAGGTGCAGCAGTAAACATATTTAGAAAAATATGGTGCCAGAAAACGGCAACCAAGGGTGCCATTTTCTGACAAGTGGGGCCCACCAATTTTTGTCTGAAAATTGCATAGAAAATGGTAACATGTCATGCCATTTTTCACCGTGTCCAAAACAACATCATTTCAGAGGAGAAGAGGATGCACTGGAAAATGGCATAAAGAGCTACCATTTTCTAAATGCAAAAATGGCATCGTTTTGAAGTTGAGGAAGAGTAGGTGACGTGGGGCCCACATGTCGAAAAACGGCACACTTGGTTTCCGTTTTTGTATAAGAATTTTTTTTAATTAAAAAGCTATCCAACTTTAACAATTTTTTTCAGAATTTAAGGAATTTGTCCCATTTTAACTTTTGTACCATTTTAACGTATTTCGTCCGTGTTCCACTTTAATATTTTTTTTTTCAGAATTTAAGAATTTTGTCCCATTTTTACTTTTTTTTTTCAAAATTTAAGAAAAATACTTTTTTATTTTAATTAAAATTAAATGAATATTTTTGTCAATTTTAAAATATGTTCACCTTATTTAACCTTAAAACAAGTTAAATAAATACGGTCAAAATATATATGTTAAATAAATATGGTTAACATATTTTAAAATTGAAAAAAATATTCATTTAAATTTTAATTAAAAATAAAAAAGCATTTTTCTTAAATTTTGAAAAAAAGGGTAAAATGGGATAAAATTCTTAAATTCTGAAAAAAAAATATTAAAGTGGGACATGGACGGACATAATACTAAACCCTTAAATGTGAGAAAAAACATTTAAGTGGGACAAAATCCTTAAATTTAAAAAAAAACGTTAAAGTCGAACCATTTTTAATTAAAAAAATTATACAGAAAATGGCAACCAATGGTGCCTTTTTCTGACATGTGGACCCCACGTCACCTGCTCTTTCTCAGCTTCAAAACGACGCCGTTTTCTCCTTCAGAAAACAGAAGCTTCTTGTGCCGTTTTCCAGCACGTCCTCTTTCCCTTCAAAATGATGCCGTTTTGGATACAGTGAAAAACGGCATTACATGTTGCCCTTTTCTATGCAATTTTCAGCCAAAAATTGATGGACCCCACTTGTCCTCAAAACGGCATCCTTGGTTGCCATTTTCTGGTACCCTATTTTTCTAAATATATTCACTATTGTAACTAATCTTTAAATACTTCTCAAAATCACACCAAAAAAATCCCACGAATGAGGGAGTAACAAATTTACTTAATTATTAGCTAAATTAACGACAAACAATTAACCACAAATTAGCTAAATTAATCACAAACATTGGAAAAGAAACGAAAATAGAAATAATTAAGATAAATGTTTTTAAAAAGACTTGCTTTTGGACCAAGACCATTGACAATTTAGCGAGGACAGGACACCGTTGATCGACCAACTCATTTTCCAAAATCATATTACAGAAAATGAGGAAAATTGCGGAAGGATCCTTTTCTTCAATTATATATATATGGCCAAAATTAACCAAATTATTATTAGCGTAACAACCCATATTTAGATTGCAGCAAACATGAAGGGTCAGCTTTACTACCCTTTAAGTTTGTCTAAAAAATTAACTTTACCCTTTAAGATTTGATTAGATGATTGTTGCTATTCATTTTGTAAAATTGGGTTCATGTGCACAAAATTGGCAAAATTTTATAAATTGGAGGATGTCAGTGCTCCAATCAAATTTAAAGGGGCTGCATTGGAATTTGGATATTTTAGTAAACTTGAAGAGAATGTGGATTTATTGCCGCTTTTTACACTACTGGTTTAGTCCTTGAACGAGTTGTAATAATATATTTCAAGAATACAATATGTTGTCCTCTTTAGTTTATTGAGTCTTCAGTTTGCTATAGAAATTAACTATTCCTTCTGTTTTTTTTTTTTTATATATTGTAAAATTTAAATTATATTTATTTATTACTTTCAAACTTTTAATGTATTTTTAATTTATTTATTTTTAATAAAATTAGAATCAATTAAATTTTATAATAATTTAATTTTTATCATGCAATTTAATATTAAATTTAAATTTATTTATTATTTTTTAATTTTAATAAAAATAACAGATAAAAAATAGCGTATAAAGTAACTAATTGCTTTATAATTAAACATTAAACATTAACTAGAACTTACTTAGAAAAGTGTTTACGGCGAACGTTGAACATTCTTCTTTGACTCAAACCTTTAAAAAAAAAAATCGTGTGGATATCTCTCTTGACTTGATTGTTACATTTTGCCCGCATCATCCAACTTAAGAATAGACGTACAGATTCCCAACTCCACCTAACAATATATTTGTCTAATTTATTAATATGAGGTTGACTAAAATAATTCAAAAGATAAAATAATTTCTGGTAGACTCCCTAGAATCTCATCAAGTTAATTAGCTTAATTATTTCTATGTAATAAATAAGAGAACATTTACTTATTTACTCGTTAATATCTACTGTTAACGTTTAGGCTCCAAAATTTTTAAAACAAATAAGCATAGAATCCAAATGTTGAGGGCATATTAATCAATTTTTGTTGTGAAATACTCGTGAATGACTTTTCCTATTGGTTATTTCTTTTATTATATGATTTATTTTTTATATTTATTTGTTTTCTAAATTTATTCATTTCTTATATGAATCAAAATTTTATATCTATAAATACTTTAAGTGTTATTATTTTAGACACATAATAATATAACAGAAAAATCATACTTTTTATTTTTCTCTATATTTTGTTTTTATTTTACTTTTTTTTATAATACATTATTAGTATGATAGTCTCTATTGATTGTTGAAAGTCGGTGGCTTATGACAATCCAGCTCAAAAGAATCAAGAACTATAATTTACAAGAATAAACGATAAGTTGATTTAATTTATAAACTTTAAATTATTTTAATTCTCATGAGTTAATGAGGTTAATTAAAATTCTCATGAGTTAATGAGTAATTGTACCTTACAATAAATAATTTTAAAAACTTCAATATACGAAATTATTAAAAAAAATGAGAATAACATTTTCCATTGTCAAGGACATTAAAATAATTTTAGTGATTTGTTTTGCATAATTGCAAATTGATCCTTACTTAATTATTTTTTAATCATTATATTATATATGATGAATATATTTTATGTAAAGCCATATTTGATTTTCAATTGACTATATGGTTATTGTTGTTATGTGTAATATAATTATTTGAAGACTATTGAAAAATTATAATATAATTACTTGAATACAATTCATTATGAAATATATTATTTCTCAAATATGTCCTGTGAAAATTTATTTATAAAAGATATTCGCTTAAATGGATATTATTTTGAGACTGTGAGAGAAATACTCGAGATCTACTTTGTATAAGATAAGTAATATATTTTTTTAAAGATAATCTGATTTTATTTTGATACAAATATTAGTAAACTCGAAGTTTACTAATAGATACAAATATTCGTAACTCGAAGTTTACTAACTATTGTACAAATATTAGTAACCTATTGTTTACTAATTATAAAAACATCATTAAACATGAAATTTATTGATTAAGTGATACTAATATTAGTAAACATGAAATTTATTGATTAAAGTAAAATTTTTATTAACTATCACAAATATTTGTAAACACAAAGTTTACTAACTATTTAGTGTTAATATTAAGAAACTTGATGCTTATCAATTGATATAAATATTGATATAAGAAAAATAGTAAATCTGAAGTTTACTAATTAACAATTGATTATTTGGCATGACTGATTTGATCATTCCAGATCAATTATAATGCATAAATTATTGAAAATTCATACATACATATTTATTAAAGAACCAAAAGTTTCTTTTAGTTCAATTTAAAAAATTCTCATAACCCACTTATTCTCAAGAAATATTACTAAAGTATAATTAACTAATAAAGGGATTGAATTTCCTTCATTCTGGAATAAATAAAAATAATATATGTGGGGCCACTATCCACCATGTGAAATACTTAAATATTTTTGAAAGATGCATTAATAAAATGTTCACATGTGTGTTTATTATCAACTCATAACCTATAGTTTGTGAGATTATTCAAATTAAGTGCACAACTTTCGAATTATGCAATCAAGATATTTTTCTTGATAATGTTAGTGATCACATGTCGCGGCTAAAAGATTGTTATAAGCCTCTTGTACATATTCATACTCTAAGGTCTAGCAAAAAATGTTTACTAAATGCCTTTGGTTAATTGATAGATATTTTTATAAGAACAATATTGTCACTTTTATATATGAATATATAATATTGATGTGAGCAATGCTTACATGCATTATGCCAATAAAGATCATAAAATTCTTCAATTGCAATTTTAGTTGAAAATTGTATTTTGATTAATAGTTTTGCTAATATCAGGGGAAGAAAGTAGCTAAAATAAATAAATACATTATGTATATTTTAGATCCTTATATATATCATGGATCTGAAATTCAAAAGATTAGTTAATTATGATGCTAATGTATTTGTTAGTGTGTAGAGATTTATTAAATCTCACATGTATTAGCTGTAAATGCTTCAATTCAGAAAAATATCCCAGTAGGACAATTTACCGTATAGCGTAAATTATTCGGTTCAAAATAAGAATAAAATTTTTGAATGTTAAGGAGCAAATAAATTTATATGGTCATATTATGACGGCATGTACTTCTAAAAAGACCTATGTCATAACAAATTTTTAAACTCCAGAAGTGGTTGAGGTACCTGAAATTAAATAAGAGATTTTAATATGTCATTTGCCATTAAAAAAGAATAAAAAAAGATAAAGTTGTCAACAATATTTTTGCATAAAAATATTGATGTTGATATGTTCAACTTAGTGAGAATCTTAAAATTAAATATATTGAAAAATATAGATATTAATTGCATTCAATATGAATTTTTGAACATGCAGTTCAAAATATTAAAAAATATGATGCAAAATGAGTACAATTGATATTGATGCAATAAACAATAAAGTTGTAAAATATGATTTATTTTTTGATATTTATTGCAATAGATTGGTATCGATTGTAAAAATACATATTTTTTATAAAGAATACAATAAATTTTTATTGTTTGTCAATTTGATAATATATTAGTATGTAACTAATTCTTACTAATTTCCTATGTGATAATAAATTTTATGTATATGATTTTGAAGTGTTATAGTTTACTTATTATCATAATTTATTTATAATTTTAATTACTGATACTCTTGAAGAATTTAAAATTTTTTAACGAATTTTGTAAACTAAATTTTATCTCAACTTAAATATCATATTCTATTTGATTGAAAGATTTTTTTTTAATGTGATTATATGCTTATAAATTATCTTTCATTGAGTACTACAATGGTTATAAAGTCACTAGATACAACATATTTCATGATAATATATAATTGTTGTTGACGCATTATGTACTCATGCATTACATGGTAATTTTCAAATTATTACTTAAAATTACATATTAGTTAAAGATCTTAGTTCTTTAATTATATAATCATATATTTTTTATTTGGATAATTTTATTATCTAAATATTTTGAATTAAGTTATTCAATGCATTAATTCATTTGTTATAGATATTAAATGATTATGTTGTACACATGTCATGAAATTATTTTATTACATTTGTTTCATTCCTTAAACTGAATGAATCAATATAGAATTATAGCCATAAAATGATAATTATTACTATTATATGATTAATTTCACCACCAGAAATGGTTGATAATTAAGCTAAAGAATAAGAATAGTTAAGAAAATCATTTGAGAATGGATAACTTATTTATGATATGGTATAAAAGTACATTGTTCATATACCCGTTATATATATGACTATATTATTAGATTTTATTAAATTTCTCATCTTAAAGAAATGAAAGATGCGTAGATGAATTTGTACATGCTTATGTACAACATGTAAGTTGTTATTTTTTAGTTCATGTATAATATATCTAGAAGATATGTGGTAAGCATATCCAAAAGATATGTGGCTTATTTTAGAAAAAAGAACTTTATAAGATTACATATTGAAACTGTACACGCACAAATTTAAAGTTGTGTACCGGTATTATTATAAGAGGAAGAAAAATACACGTTGTACTCTTTTTTTCTTAACTAAAATTTTTTTTCCACTAGATTTTTCTGTTAAGATTTTTTAATAAGGAAACTTATAATATGTATTAAAGATATTGTATACTTTTTTTTCCTTTACTGGATTTTTATCCCATATGATTTTTTTCAGTAGGGTTTTAATGAGGCACAATACGTATTAATGGATATTCAATGGAAAGTATGTACTATAAATCTCATGATTATGGATGTTTGTAACTCCTCAAGATTGATAAAATGACTTTTCAAATAAAAAGGCAAACAATTATTGTCCATACAAGATGTTTTGTAATATTATCAATGATTTTAAAGTCCGTCAGAAGCGTGATAGATTTTTGTACTCGATTAAATTCCAATGATTTTTGTATGGGTTAAAGCAACTTCTGGACGCATATGGTACAATTGCTTAAGTGAATACTTAGTGAAAAATGAGTATGAGAATAATTCAATTTGTCCATGCATTTTTATCAAGAATATAAATTTAGGATTTGCTATAGTTGCAATTTAAGTTGATGACTTAAACATAGTAAGGACTCTAAAAGAGATATCTATTACTGCAGAATATTTGAAAAAGAAATTTGAAATGAAAGATATTGGAAAAATAAAATTTTGTATTGGGTTCCAAGTTGAATATTTTCCAAAAGAAATTATGTGTATCAGTCAACTTATATAGAAAAAATCTTGAAACAATTTTATATGGATAAGTCTTATACATTGAGCAATCTAATGGTTGTTCACTCTCTTGATGTCAAGAAAGATCTTTTTCATCCATAAAAAGATAACAAATATATTATTAATGCTGAAGTATCATATCTTAGTGCAAAAGGAGTAAATTTGAAATTGGTAGGGTATGCTGACGCTGGATACCTATCAAATTCTTATAAATCTCAATCACAAACAGATTATCTCTTCACATATGGTGACACTACTATTTCTTGGCGATATGTTAAGCAAGCAATTACTGGTATTTTATCAAATCATTCAGAAATATTAGCCATCCATGAAGCAAGTCGTGAATGTGTGTAGTTGAGAACTATGACTCAACTTATTAAGAAAACAAGTGGGTTAGTGGTGAGAAAAAGCCAATAAAATTTTATGAAGATAATGCAACATGCATTTCACAATTCAAAGGTGGTTATATCAAAGTTAATAAAAGCAAACATATCTCACCAAAATTTTTTTATACTTATGAAAGAATGACAGATTGATGTTTGCAAAGTTCGCTCAAGTGATAATCCAACAGATTTGTTCAAAAATATCTTACCAAGTTCAATTTTTAAAAAGCTTGTGCACAATATTGAAATGTGCCAATTAAAAGATTTAGTATGATTCATTATATTATTAAGGGGAAATACATATGAACATTATACTCTTTTTCTTTCACTAAGTTTATATCCCACTAGATTTTTCTTAGCAAGGTTTTAACATGGCATGTTCATAATGTATAGTCATCCAAGGGAAAGTATTGTGAAATATTTCTATTTCGGATTACTTTTCCTATTGGTTATTTCCTTTATTACTTGATTTATTTTCTAGATTCATTTGTTTCCTAAATTTATTTGTTTTCTAGATGGATCAAGTTTGTGTCTATAAATACTCTCAGTGTTATTATTTTAGAAACATAACAATATAATAGAAAAATCATACTTCTCATTCTTCTCTATATTTTGTTCTTATTTTACTTTTATTTATAACAATTTTCTCGCTTTTGGATTGTATTGAACAAAAAATAGTGAATATAAAAATTTATGGATTAGAGATTCAATTATGGTATTACTAAGGTTTAATTGACAAAAAAAAAATAAAATTATTCAAAACATAAATTGTAAAATATTTTATATTACAATCTTTATAAAAAAATTTTCAACATGCTAATATTTATTAAAAAAAGTTTATATCACCATTCTAATACTACGGTAGATTCTCTAATCCTTGAACTTTCATTTTCATTTTTTCTTATTTATTCCTGATCTTAAATTAAGTTATTCAAGTATAAAACCAAAATTTTTAGAATAGAAAAAAATGCTAATATATCTTCGACATCTAGGTCGTAGAGCTTTTTTTCCTTCCTAAAAGTTTATTTTGTTCAAAAAATGTCTAAAATATTTTGAAAATAGTATCTATCTATTCATTTTTTTAACACCATTAAAATGTATTTGGACATTTTTTAGACGAAAAAAGCTTTGGACACTTTTTTAAAAGAAAAATTGTTTTAAGATGAATAAGCTTTTGGACCCAAACGATGAGGAGGGATAACCCCGATAAAAGTAAGTTCAATATTACATATACTGCTATTTATTATATATTTTATTAAATGTTTATCTTTTTTTATCACTACATACTTTTAACTAAAATTAAATGAAATTCTTAAAAATATAAAAGACTATTTTTGTCAATAATAATAATTTTTTAAATAAATTTAAGGTATTTTAAACATTTTTTAACTTTCATAAAAAATAAAAAATTATTTTTAAAAGTGGGACGGAGGAAGTATTAGAACTTAATAAGAAATTATTTAAAAATTGATGGATATGTATGCTTTTAATTTGATGTGTTGTATGTAAGAGATAATGAAAGGAAATACTAATTTTATTTACTTTTATATATGTAAAAAGATATAATTTTACAAATCGAATGGTTCAATTTCACCCTTAGGAATATTAGGATGAGCAAAAATAATCGAAAATATGGTTAACCGTAAAATCGATCCGAAATCGAATAAATTTTTATGGTTAAACGATCTGATGGATTCAATTACGGTTTTTAATTTTTATACTTTTTTATTAATAGTTATGGTTTAAGTTTTTAAGTACCGGTTAACCGTTAGTCCATGATTAACCGGTTCATATACACACACACACACCATAAGAAAATTCTGAAATTAGCAACAAAAATCAAATTCCGTTGCTTAATTGGTGGAGGTTTTTAGCTTTAGCAACGGAAATGACAAATTATTGTCTTCCATTGCTAAAAATGGATGAAACTTTTACCGTTAAAACTTTACGATGAAATTTAGTAACGGAATTACATTTCCATTGCTAAATAAGATGCCATAAAAAGTTTGCAATGAAAATCAGCAACGGAAATAAATTTTGTTGGTAATTTAGCAACGAAAATATGTTTCGTTGCTAAATTACCAATGGAATTTATTTTTCATTCTTGAAATAGCAACGGAATAATTTTTCATTGCTAAAATAACAACGGAATGAATTTTTGATTGCTATTTTAGCAATGGAAAACACATTCAGCAATGGAAAAAAATTCCATTGCTATTTTCATTTTTGCCTAGGTATAAATTGTTCATTTTTTCCTTCTCCTCCTTCTCTCCCTGCCTCACTGTCTTGCTTCTTCCTCTCTCGCTCTCGCCCTTGCTCTCTAGCTCTCCCTCTCCCTCTCCCTCGCCCTCTCGCTCTCCCTCTCCTTCTCCCTCTCCCTTTCCTCTCTAGCGCCGGCGCCTTCCCTCTCCCATGCATCTGCCTTTGATCTGCGTCGAATCTTCTTCTTTCTCTTCAAATGGCATACAAAGGAATTCTCTTGGGCATGGGCAATCCTATCCTCGATATTTCTGCCATTGTAGATGAAGATTCCCTTAACAAATGAGTTCCGATCTCATTGCACTAAGTGATCCAGAAATGGCTTCGTGTCTCTCGATCTGTCCCTATTCTCTATTTGTTTGCTATTACTTTATTTCTTTTTAGCTGATCTTTTTTTATTTATTCTTGTTGTGTTGCGTTTTGCTTTGATTTTACTTAAAAGATATGTGTTTCTTGACTCTAGATTTTGTTTCAATTTCAGATCTGTAGTTTACAAAAGGCCACCTGATTTGAAGTCTTGGCATCTTACGAGAATCAGTCTGTGGGCAGCAACGGGAAACAAAGGCATCAAAGGAAGGAAAGAAATAAACTCTTCCCCTGAAAGTCGATTTCGAAAAAGGCACCTCCTTTCTTTAATTTTCAGATGAGTTTGAGTGGTTTTTGCATTTGGGTTTATTTGGTTTTTGTTTATTGTTTCACTCTTTTTTGGGGGTCTATGAACTGGGATCCTATCAAATATATTTTTTCCAATTCTAATTGTGTATTGGGTTTGCTTGATTTTGACTCCTTTGTCGCATTTCTTGATTTGCTAGATTTTGACTCATTTGTCTTTTTTTTTTTTTTGATAAGCTGAATATTTATTAGAAAGAGAGCTGGAAGCCGAACTAGCTAAACCAGCCATTAGATACAGACAACAAACCAAGGCCTGCTGTATAAACTAAAGGGAAAGCAGAAACCTATCTATCAAACAAGCTTACAGCCAATACAAAATAACGCAGTCTGAATCTAACATGAGACCTCACACATGAACAAAAGACTGCAGGGTACAAGGCCGAAACAAGCCACACAGAACTGCAGGAGAACAATCCCTGCTTTGACTCATTTGACTCATTTGTCTTGTTTCTTGATTTGTCAATTCCAATGCTTTGCATTTGCTTTGCGGGGTTTTTTTAATGAGAAATGCACTTGAGTTGAGTTCTACTTGGTTCTGATCTTCTGACAAGATTTGATTGAGTTGAAAGACATCTCTCTCTCGGATGAATAGTTCAAAGACAATAATGTGTTTGATAAAATGCAGTTTAGAAATTGGAGGATTTATTTTACAGTATACAATTCTGAAGATTCCAGTTTTTTGAACTCTACAACTGAATGCACTTGCAGGAAATCTATTGATTATTATGTCTATTGGATCAATTTTTTGTTATTGATGGTGAAAGAATACTTTTGATCTATGTTTTACAATTTATCGTCAAGTTCACTTCTTAACTGTATGGATGTTGGCAGCTTACTGGTCGCCTTTGTATTCCGACTTCTGAACCACTTTGTGTTGTAATTACAGGTTTTGAAATGTGAATATGTTGTCCGTGGTGAGATTGTGACCCTCGCACAGGTAATGCCATATGTTGGATAGAATCAATGCTTTTCTTGCTTTTGCAATACTGACGCTCGTTGGTCTGTAAAAGAACCATTTGTATGCGAAAGTGATTACCTAATGTCTATATTTTTGTGCAGAACTTACAAGATGAGTTGAAGTCTAAGCCAGGTTCTCATCCATTTGATGAGGAATGTTATTTTACAAGGTCTTTTTGAACTCAAAGTGGGTATGATTGTGTCAGTCTGTAATGTCTGCGGACAACGCGTGATTTTGCCTTTACATAACCATGCTCAATTTTTATGCTATCTCTTTGGTAGTAACTAGATGGAAAATTCAAGTTTCAGTAATATAATAAGCTGTGAATAGTGGCGATTGAAATCTTGGTCTTCAGCTCATTTTCCTACATTTTATGCTTTTGGATTGTGTTCAGTGTGTTATTTCGGAAGCATATCATGTCATGCCAACATTGGCATATCATCTAGTTGGAGAAACATAATCCACGTTAATAATTTAAATGACAAGCTGATCACAAAGAAGTCAAAATTAAAAGACTATAAACTTCTCTTTTCGACTGGAAGCTCAGATATTCACTATGACTTTTTGCATATTTTAATTATATATGCAGGTGAAAATTGTATTAAGTAAGAGTAGTAACGGTGAGTTTTGGTTCGAGGCTAAATAAATGGAAGAAGGAAATGGAGTCCAAAGCAACGTCGTAGGAAAAGAAAACTCGACTGGCGTAGAGCCTCCTACACCGGTGCTTAATTTCTTTCCAATATAATATAGGTATACTAATTTTTATTTAATATATAATAAAGACACTCTAAGCTGCTATAGAAACAAATCTAGAGAAAGCTAAACACTATTTTCCTATCAGACTGGTGTTGATGATGACGGTGTCCTCCAGGTATTTAACTTCTTTTCAACAAATTAAAGTATTTTAATGAATTTAAAAAAGAAAAAAGAAAAGTGTCAAATATGCTTTTTTTTTTAAAAAAAAAAAAAGAATATTGTTTTTTGTTATTTTTTTCCATCAATTACTTATTTTTTGTTACTCTATTTAATAGGGATTTTTAAAAATGAATTGAATTGATTACTATTATACTTTGACTCAATTTAATTAAAAAATATTGAACTATAAATTATATCATAAAATATATTTATAAATTAATTGTTATTATAACACATTCAGATCTTTTTTTTAGCACTCTTACTAATCTGCCAAAATTGTAGACGACATTATGCATTAGATCGTTGTCTTTCTATATTGATCATTTTAAAATAAAACTAAAGACATCTTCTAATATGTATTTCAGTTTTGCTGGACAAATTTATATATATCTTTAAGCTTTTAACCAATTAACTAACTAATATGTTATTCTTGAAGAGGATGGCAGGGAACAACTGGCCTTTGATCTATACCGTGCTAGCGCTAATGGCAATTACAGGACTCTTAACTTTGCCAATCACTCTTCATTGAGAAGTTTGTTGATTTATTCAGAATTTTTTCTTAATGTAATATGTGGTTGCATGCATATATGTGTATGCAAGTACCTTTATCGTTTCTTCATGTAGAGGAGACGCTTGAGTGCTGAGCGGGATCTAGCTTCTAAGAGTCTAGCAGTACGAGATCTGAAGAAGCAATATGCTACTGAAAGTAGTTTGTCAGCTGCATCAAATGTTGAGGAGATTCATCAAGAAATCAAAGTTTGTTCCCTGTTATCTCATGTTCCTCAGCATGGAAGTTTGTCCATTCAATATGAAGTGCATGATTTCTTTTTCCACATAAATTTTCTATCGAATTTTTTTCTAGGTAATCCAAGTGGAGATTCAAGAAAAGGAAATTGTTTTGGAAAAGCTTCTAGCTAGAAGGGATGAGGTTGAGAAAGAGGTTATGGATTTGAAATCGGAATTTGAGGATTTATGTGGTCTGGTAAATGTCTATGGCTTTTTATTTGAACGTATTTATCTCTACTTCTGCATTCTTCTTGATGATAATGGGAAAAAATGTAGAGTCAGCAAAAGAAGAGCTTAATGCTTTCGAAGAAGCTGAGTGTCAGCTAATGAATATCGAGAAAGATTTGCAGTCTGCTGAAGCGGTCACTATTTCTATCTTGTTCTTTTTTACCTGAAGGTTTACTCCAATTATTTTCTAAACTAATTTTTACTGCAAGCTCACCATTCCTTAAAATAATTTCAGGAAAAGGGTCATTATGAAAGTTTAATGGCTAACAAGGTTCTTCCTCATATTAAAGCTGCAGAGGTACATTATCGAGAGCTTGAAGAGAATCGTAAGGTATGAATTTCTTTTGTACTTTTTTGAGTGGCTGGAATTTTTTTGTAATTTTTTGAGTGGCTAACTTCTTTCAATCATTGCAAAGTTTTCTATTATTATTTATGTCACTTAATTATTCAAATTTTTCAACTAGCTTTAGCGGTCATCTGGGAAAGAAAGGGATAAGTGGAAATATCAAGGTTAGTTACGAAGAGAAAATCCTTAGAATAGAGGGAAGCAGCTTGTTCTCAGACATCTGTACAAATATTTATATTCTCCTATGTACTAGTTTGATCGACCGACCTCTAATACCGCATTCATTTCCAGACTTTAATGCCTGCTTGAATTGGTCACCGGCATTTTACCTTGGTTATATATATATATATATAAATTTTTTTCCCTCTTTCATTAGGTGAAGATGCATCAAGCAGCACTGTTCACGATACTGGAGGGCTTTCAGGTGTGGCAGCCTTAAAATTTATTTATGCTTTTAGAATCTTGAGAACTTGCTGTGAAGTATTAGAAAGAATTTGCATTTGATCGGTTTGATAACTATAAATCTTTGCCCCTTTGTGTTTAACCATTGACAACTAATTAATTGATCTGTCTGTGACCGGTTGTCATTCAGGAGGGGAGCGCTCATTTTCAACATTATGTTTTGCATTAGCTCTTCATGAGATGACAGAAGCCCCCTTTCGAGCAATGGATGAGTTTGATGTCTTTATGGTAAGTATTTCATGGCTTCGAAAGTGCATTTAATGTTTGCTAAAACTTGGCCATTATTGAAGGTCCTGCGCAACTTACTTTTGATAACATCAAGAGGGCTTTGCTTTCATGTGCCTGTCAAAAATATGAAGTCCTGTATTTGGAGGATTGCAGTTTCTGATAGATTTTTCTTTTCTTTTTCTTTCTTTTTTGGCAGGATGTAGTTAGCCGGAAAATCAGCTTAGACACTTTATTAGATTTTGCATTAGCTCAAGGATCCCAAAGCATTTTTATCACCCCTCACAATATCAGGTTTTAAGATGTGCTCATATGATTTTCAAAGTTTGCTCTGAAATCTTGTGTGCTGTAACGTGCTTTTTCCTTTGTTGAGGGTTAGGGCAAGAGGTTTGATGCATGTGATTTTTTGTGCTATAATCTGGTTTTGATCCATTAGCAATCATCCCCCTGACATATTTTTACAATTGTTGCTTGTTGACTAATTCAACCTTTAGCCACCTGTCCAATACGTGGCTGTTCTCTTGCTCCACTTGTCCCACTTTCTTTTATTTCAGTTGCTATTGTTTAGCCATTATCCTGTTAGTGCAGTAATTTATTTTTATCCATTTTAATGTTCATGGGTACGTGCTTTCTATTTGCATGGGCCATATGTCTATTTAAGGTTCATTTGTTTTACCATGGTATGGATGAAGTGATACAAAGGATTTTATTGTAAGTCACAGTTGTTTGCTTTTGTGAGCTATTTTGTCTTTCTATTTCTACATTTGGTATCAGAGCCCATATCTGTATGGGACCATGGGAGAGAAATTAAAGAGAGGATAAGTGGGCAAGAGAATGTTTTAGTGAGGCAATAACAATTTGAATGCTCAAAATGTTCCCATTTTCAATGGTACCAATTATCAATTTTGGGCCGTGAAAATGAGAACTTTGTTTCGATCTCAAGAATTGTGGGGTTTCGTAAAGATTGGTTTTGGAGAAATTGCAGATCCCGAGCAAGCTACAAGGTTAACAGTAGCCCAACGAAGTGAATTGAGGGAAAAGCAAAAGAAGGATGCCAAGGCCCTGTTCCTAATCCAACAAAGCATGGATGATGCTCTGTTTCCACGGGTGATGGGAGCAACCACTTCAAAGGAGGCATGGGATTTGCTACGTGAGCATTATCAACGGTCCAGCAAAGTGATGACAGTGAAGTTACAGACTCTTCGTCGTAATTTTGAGAATTTGACGATGAAGCCCACTGACACAATACAAGATTTTTCGGTAAGAATCTCAGCCCTCGTGAATCAAATTCGTTCTTTTGGTGAGGATTTGATAGAACAAAAAGTTGTTGAAAGAGTTCTAAGGAGTTTGCCACCAAAGTTTGATCATGTTGTAGCCGCTATTGAAGAATCCAAGGATTTATCTGATTATTCCTTGGTTGAATTGAAGGGTTCTCTTGAGTCACATGAAGCTCACTTGAATAGATTAACAGGAGCTTCTCTAGAGCATGCTTTTCAGACAAAAGTTGAGATGAAGAAGTATGAAGGCTTAAGAAGAGGTGGATTTGGCCATCGAAGAGGACAATCAAGCTACGACAGAGGTCGTGGTGGTTCAAATGGTCAAGAGAGACACTAGGGTAATGTAAACTCTCTACCTGTATGTTCTCATTATGGTAAAACTAACCACTTGGAGAAAAATTTTTGGCATAAAAACAAATCAGACCTTGGAAAAAATGCAATTCAATGCTATAATTGCAAATGATTTGGTCATATAGCAAAGAATTGTGAAGCAAAAGCCCAAGCTAATTTCCATGAACAAAAAGATGATGATTTTGATAATTTATTTATTGCTTATTTGGCTGCTAATGTTGCAATGTCTTTTGAGGTATGGTATTTAGATAGTGGCTGCAGTAATCATATATAGGCAACCAGAGTTATTTTGTGGAAATTGATGACTCGGTGAAATCAAATGTGACATTGGGAAACAACAATCAAGTTCAGGTTAGTGGCTTGGCACAATCGCAGTAAATTGCAAAACAGGTAGAAAACTCATTCACAATATTATGTATATTCCTAGTTTAGGGAATAATCTTTTGAGCTTGGGTCAGTTATTGAAGAAGGGTTATTAAGCTATTTTTGATAATGAAGAATGATTGATTTACGACAAAAGGAGCAAAAATTTGGTTCATTCAGTCAAAATGTCTGAGAATAAAATGTTTCCTATCATGTTTTCGCAATTTGATCTTGCTGCCTTTGTTGCCTCAAGTGATGATGTTGTTCTTTAGCATAGAAGGTTTGTTCATCTCAATATTGGTGGGTTACAAATGTTACATGATCAGAACATGGTGAGAGGACTTCCAGCAATTCAGAACCTAAACTCTAAATGAGAACCTTGCATTTTCAGGAAACATCATCGTGAAAAGTTTCCGATGGACAAGTCTTGGAGAGCCACCAAACCTCTAATGCTTGTTCATGCTGATATTTACGGACCAATGCTAACACCATCATTGAAGGGAAGTAAGTATTTCCTAATTTTTGTTGATGATTTCTCGAGAATGACATGGGTGTATTTCTTGAAAGAGAAAGCAGAGGCTCTTGTTTTCTTCAAGCAATTTAAATCTGAAGTGGAGAATGAATCCGAAAGTTCAATCATAACACTCCGGACTGATCGTGGAGGAGAATTCACATCCAAAGAATTTGAAGCATTTTGCAGCAACTTTGGTATTCAGAGGCAATTGAAAGCTAGCTATTCACCATAAAAAAATGGTGCAGCTGAGCGAAAAAATAGAACAATTGTTGAAGCTGCCAAAAGCATGTTGAAAGACAAGCATCTTCCTTTTAAATTTTGGGCGGAGGCCGTGGATACTGCTGTTTATGTTCTCAACCGGTCAACAACACGAGTAGTTGAAGGAAAGGCCCTTTATGAAGGATGGTGTGGTAGAAAGCCACATATTAGTCATCTACGAATTTTTGGATCAATTGCCTATGCTCATGTTCCATCAGAGTTGAGGAGGAAGCTTGATGAGAAAAGCATCAAATGCATCTTTATTGGCTATAGCAAGGAGACAAAAGGTTATTGACTCTTCAATCCCATCACTGGGAAATTAATTATTAGGCGTGATGTCATCTTTAGTGAAAATGATGCTTGGGATTGAACAAAAGCAGGCACTGCACATACCATTAGGGAAATTATTGAGTCAGACTTTGATTCTTTTGACTCGGACTCTACTTCGAATGGACCTGCACCACACACAGTAGACTCTACTTTAGATTCTCCTCCAAGAAAAGTAAGAAGTCTATAAGATATTTATGCTAATTCTAATTTTGCTTGTCTTGCCATAGAAACTACTTGTTTTGAAGATGCAGCAAGTAAAGAGGAATGGATTACAGTAATGAAAGAAGAATTGGTAGCCATTGAAAAAAATCAGACCTGGAGTTTGGTTGATTTGCTTAAAGGGAAAGAAGCTATTGGACTCAAATGGATTTTCAAGTCCAAATTTAATCCAGATGGTTCATTAAAGAAGAACAAAGCTCGCTTGGTTGTGAAAAGGTATGCACAAGTTCCAGGTGGGATCTCTCTCTGTCAAAAGAAATATGCTGCAGATTTGTTGAAATGATTTATGATGTTTAATTGCAAGGCTGCCAAAACACCACTTAATATTAACGATAAATTAATTTTGAAAGATGGAGTTGAGAAGGCAGATGAGAATTCTTTAGAAGTTTGGTGGGAGGTCTAATGTATCTCACACATTCTCGGCCTGATCTTACATTTGAATTAAGTTTGGTTTCACGTTTCATGCATAATCCGAGCAAACATCATCTTGGTGCTGCTAAAAGAATATTGAGATATGTTCAAGGCACTATAAATTATGGAGTAAGGTATGTGAAAAGTGCGAATAGTGGTCTTGTGGCTTATACAGACAGTGATTGGGCTGGTTCGGTGGAAGATCGAAAGAGTACAACTGGATTTGTGTTTTGCCTTAGTGGAGGACCTGTTTCCTGGGTATCAAAGAAGCAACAGGTGATTGCCTTATCTAGTACAAAGGCAGAGTATATAGCTACCACAGCTACAACTTGTCAAGCAATCTGGTTGAGAAGGATTTTGCAAGATTTACAGCAAGAACAAGTGAAGCCAACAAGGATTTATTGTGATAATAGATCCACCATCGATCTCTCGAAAAATCCAGTACACCAAGGCAGAACAAAGCATATAGAAACCAGGTTCCACTTCATTAGAGAACTAGTCACCAAAGGAGATATTGAATTAATTCACTGCAGTACCGATGAGCAACCAGCAGATATGATGACAAAAGCCATTACTGAGAACAAAATGTATAAGTTCTGTAGCATGATTGGAGTTGTTTCACTTGCTTGAATTAAAGGGGGGAATGTTGACTAATTCAAGCTTTAGCCACCTATCCAATATGTGGCTGTTCTCATGTTCCACTTGTCCCACTTTCTTTTATTTCAGTTGCTATTGTTTAGCCAATATCCTATTAGTGCAGTAATTTATTTTTATCCATTTTAATGTTCAAGGGTACGTGCTTTCTATTTGCATGGGCCATATGTCTATTTAAGGTTCATTTGTTTTACCATGGTATGGATGAAGTGATATAGAGGAATTTATTCTAAGTCACAGTTGTTTGCTTTTGTGAGCTATTTTGTCTTTCTCTTTCTACACTGCTCCTGTGTAACACAGTGCTGCAATTGGTGCATACATTGATACAAATTTTCTTTGAATGCTAATTATTGCTAATTTCAGAACAATAAATTGGTGCAAGTAGTGTGTATTTGTGTTTTAATATCTCTATTTTATTGTTGGTAAAACAACTGTTTAGCTTTTTCATGGTAAAATATTCCATTTTGAGATTGCAATAAGGGAAGGGGCAGATGCTGTGATTGCAGTTGGAGGTGATGGCACTCTCAATGAGGTGCAACTTGCTTTTTTATGGCTCCTGAGATAGATGAGCTTTTGTAAAGTGTTAGGTGTGGTAAGTACTGATTTGTTTGTTTATAATGCACTCTGGACTACCGCTTTCGTGATATCGAAACATCATACTTTTAAGTTGCTCCATACTTTTTTCACAAAAGAGCTTTACTGTTTTTGTTGACTGCATAATATATATTTACATTTTTGGGGCCCATGTCCTAGAAAGTGATGTTTATTGTTAAGTATGATTATCCTATATAGGCATGTATGTCAACAAATTGACCAAGAAGCTGATCCAGTATGTTTGAACTGTTTGTTTTCTGCATAACCATAATTTCATATTGCATAATTTAGATGACTTAATGGAGTTCTTTTTATGTGATCATTGGAAATTCAACTTATTGGATCTTGTGTTAAGTACACTCTTATCTATATGTATTTTGTGTTGGAAATAATAATTAAAAAATTATAATAATTTTTAACGACGGATTTCATCGTCAGAAATTTTTTTAATTGGTGGGTGAATTTAGCAACGGAATTTACTAATTTTGACCAAATCACAGAAACTGCATTGGTTGGATTTAGCAACGAAAATTAATTCTGTTACTAAGAAATAATAATTGTGAAATTAGCAACCACTGATTCTGTTGCTATTTTTGATTAGCAACGAAATATTAACATTTTCCGTTGCTAATTTTCGTTGCTAAATTGCAACTTTCTTGTAGATATATATATTTCGTTGCTAAATTGCAACTTTCTTGTAGATATATATATATATATATATATATATATATATATATATATATATATATATATATATATATATATATATATATATATATATATATATATATATTCAATTTTTTTTTCTATTTCTCTCTATAATTTACATAAAATAATATTTTAAAATATATTTAAATTATATTTTTATTTTTATATCTTAATTTTTTTATATTTTTCTATAAAATTTATATAATATTTTAAACTAAATTTATATTATGTCATTTTCTTTAATATATAGTAATATTTATATATATGATTCGATTAGCTTTTATATATGTTATTTTTTTATCATATATTGCTATTCATATTTTACTGAATAGTATTTAATTACATTTTCTTATATTTTAAAGCTTATATTATAACATTTAATATTATCCAAAATTTTATTTGATTTAGAATAAAACATATTAATTTTTAATAAATATTAAATCTATTTTATAATATTAGCTATTAATTCATAGAACATGAATGTGGGCTGATAAATTATATTTATTTTGTAATTTTTATATTAAATTACTTTACACATTTAAAATTAAATTTAACTTTATATAATTTTATGTTATAAATTTTAATAGTTAACCAAACTAATAATCCAAAACCGATAGATTGGTTAACCGAATGTAACAAACTGCTTAATGATTAGTAATTTTTAAAAACCAATATTAATGTACTGATTAATGTTTTGCCCATTAACTAATAAACCGGTCCATAAATAACTTGACACTTTTATTTGACATAAATTGTTATTACAACAACAAATACATTTACGCTTAAAGTTAATTAAGCAGAAGGTAACAATAAAACAAAACAAGGTTTAACAGAAATGTTACATTGTGTACAAAGATTATTAAAAAAAAAGAAAAAGAAAAAGAAAAAAAAACATTTACACCGAGATTACTTGGAAAGTAATAATAAAAAGAATTGGCATCAATTCTGAGAGTGAAATTTGAGAAAAGAAAAGCCAGAACCACTCAATTTCTCCTCAACAATTTGGTCTAAACGAGCACCCATCTCTTCAGTAAAATAATTCCTCCAATCTCCAGACTTACCTTTCCTGTAGAAAGAATTGTTTTGAATAATAAAAGGAGAATTTTGGCTATATGCACCGCTTTTACTGGCCTTCAAGTCACGCAGATTCTCAAACCTGCAAAAATCAACAATCTGCTGTACCAAACCTTCACTCTCTTCCTCGGGAGTAAAAGGATATCCCATAAATTCAGCGAGCTTTTTAACAGCAGAAACTGTGTCTTCCTTCAGATCCTCGTACACCAAGAACAAAACCTTGTCAGGATGCTGTACACTAGCATTCCAATATCCCAAAACATGATCCCAGTAAGGTCCATTGTTAGCGGCACCTTCACAGAAAGCTTCAAAGGAATCATTCATGCTAACATAAGCATCCTTGTCCATTCCTTCAGGCAATCTTCCTCTCAGGAAATGCCACATCGATACTAACACATCCTTAGGGTCCCTACTTATGTACACCATTTTACACCCCAATTCAGTAATGGAGGTTGGCAACGAAGTGTAAGGAATGTGGGTGGAGAGAAGGGGAGTTTCACGGTGGCGATTTTCTTTATAGCAAGCATCAATCTCCAAGAAAGGAACACAGTCGTGAGGTGTAGAGGTTAACAGAGGGGAATTAGAAGAAAGGTCGAAACGGGTACGAGTGAGAATGGCGAAGGCTAAAGCTTTAAGCCAAGTGGTGCCAGTTTTAGGGAAAGTGCAGAGGAAAATATCAGAAGGGTGAGCTTGGAAAGTGTGCTGAGCAGTTAGAACAGCTTCAAGGTAGATAGTGAAGTACCAAAAGCCTTGGTACTGATGAAGTGGCATGAATTTCCAATCATTTCTGGTGGGAAGGGATGAGATTATATGACCGAATTTGCTTTGGGAGAGTAGATTGATTAAATCATGTTCTGCTGAGGAAGATGAGGGAGTTGATGATTCCTGTACGGCAGGCAATGCTTTGTTTGGAGGGATTGATTGTCGTGAGAGAGTAATGGAAGTAATCTGCTGATTGGAACCCAGCTGGGGAACCAATGTTGGACGATCTAAGTTTGTGTTTTTAGGTGAAACTGCAAGTCTGGGGAGGGGCTTCATCAATTTTCCCTGAGCAAGATCCATTTTTTTTTCTTCTTGTTTTATTGCGTGTGGAGAAAGCTGATATATATATATATTTCTGGTTTGGAGTTTATGGATGAGATGAGAGGTAAGGAAGGATGGTTGTGTATTTATACTACATCCCTATCCACATTTTTAAATACTATTTATTCTCTAACTTGCCGCCCTTCTTGAAATAGAAAACTTTTAATTGCTTTTGGGCAGCCAAATTTGATTTTGTTAATGGGCATCGAACTGTGCGCTGGGTTAATTGGAATATGGGTACATGAACGTGTTTGTGGAACAATTCAAAAAGAAAAACACTATTGAATGTCAAAGTATGAAATATGAAGAGGATAAGCTTCAAATTAAGCCCCGACTTAGTTATCATGTCTATTAAATCTTGAGCTTAATTTACTTTTATGTTGGAGGTCTATTTGATAATGAATTAATTATATTCGTAGTTATCGA
The DNA here is from genome assembly GCA_037975025.1 of Excoecaria agallocha. NCBI lineage: Eukaryota > Viridiplantae > Streptophyta > Magnoliopsida > Malpighiales > Euphorbiaceae > Excoecaria > Excoecaria agallocha. The sequence continues at coordinate 43,804,701 of CM075809.1, forward strand.
ATTTTTGAATTTATAACTAAATGCTTATAATAAAATATTTTGTAATTCAAAAATTATTAAAATTTTATTTTATTTCAATTGAAGTAAAAATGATCTAAAAATTAATTTTTTTTTTATATTATCGAAGTGATAGTTAAGCATATCATGTATAATTATCATGTTATTTTAGGACCAATAACCTCTATAAATTGAAGTAACATATGAAAATTTTATGTATTTATGTAAACATGAAAAATGACGTGTAAAGAAAACAAAAAAAAATCGAATAACTAATCATGATTTATTTGTAGAGTTAATTAGTGTTAAAATAACATGATAATTATATATAATTTGCTTAATTGTCACTTTGGTGATATAAAATTTTAATTTTCAAGTTATTTTTACTTGAATTAAAATAAAATAGAATTTTGATGATTTTTGTGTTATAAATTATTTTATTATGACATTTAGTTATAAATCGCAAAATTCGATAGCCACAACGAGCGGCAAAATTGATCCAAACTCAAAATTTAACCTAAATCCGTAAAAAAAAAATGACTCAAACCCAATCCAATTTAAATAAATGTCGGTTGGATCAACCCAAAACTGACCAATTTTATTTTCAACCCAACTCAATATACATTGGATCAATCCAAAACTAACTCATTTCATTTTTTAACTCATTGGATCTATACACCCAGAATATATAGTAAATGGCCTTAAAATTTGCAGACTAAAAATGTTAAGCTTAATAATAATAATAATAATAATAATAATAATTATTATTATTATTATTATTATTATTAAGGCAAAATTCATTTTCAAGTCCTTCAACTTTTGAAATTTTTATATTGAATTTTTTTACTAACATTTTTTTTATAGATCTCTATATTTTTATTCGAAATAACACGCCGTTCCTAAACGTAATCCCTAACTAATGGGACTAATAACACTACAATTTATTTTCCATTAACAAGCGTGTATTGTCAAATGAAGCCAACTTGTATCCATGCGTGCTGATAAAAATGGGGCACAGTATAATTGAACTAAAAATAAGAATTTAAAATATAACCCCTCAAAAAATTTAAACTACACTCTATTGACGCAAATTAATACCTAACCAACATCTGGCCACTAAAATAATTATTTTGAAAAAAAAAAGACTAAAATTAACTTTTTTCTTCTTCTTCGGATTTCACAGAAAATTAATTTTATTTTATTTTTCTTTTATTTTAACTCATTATTTATATTATGTTTTAAATAGAATATTATTATTATCGGATCCATTAATTAAGTAATAAAAAATTTATATTAATTTACATTAAATCCATTGGTCAATCAAAATCCATCCAACCCATTTGAATATTGATCAATTTATGACTCATATTTTTTTAATAATTTATTATCCAATCCATTAGTAACTTATCCATTAATGATCAAATTCAAACTCATCCAATCTATCTACTTACCACATCTAATGGCCACATATGTTTTCAGTCTCAATTTGAAACTTCAGGTGCCAAGTGGTACTTGGATCAACTAGTAACAGCGGTTAAAGAAAACAATTCCATTTTTAATTATTAGTAATAGAAGATTATATATATAAAAACTACTCTCTTCATTTTTTTTTTATATTTGGCATTTAAGATAGTTTGCTAAAATCAATAATCTATTAAATATATTGTATAAATAACTAATTTACTTTTATTAATTTTTTCCTAAAACTCTATTTTTCACACTAACATTCTCTCTCTTCTTAATTATATGGCTTAATTAAATAAGGATAAATATAAGACAAACTAACCAAAAATACATCAAAAATTTTAAAAGTCATTCATAAAAATTTTTTTTAACAACTTCTAAACGTCAAATATATAAAAACGGAGGGAGTATTACTTATGCAAGATTTCACCTAAATTGTATGATTTGAACATTAGATTATTTAACACTTAATAAAAAGTATAAAATATTTCAAATTTGACTATTGTTAATGTATTTTTAATAGGTCTCTCGTATAATAAATTAGAAAAAAATTTATTATTGATAGAATGTAAAACTAATAATCCCTTATTTATAATGACCTAAAATTTTAAATTTCAACAAAGTTTATTAAATTTTATTTCAACTTGGATTAATTTCTTAAATTCTAGTAAAAAGGACCACCTACATATACATTAATTTAAGTTGTGTTTATCGTAAGGAAAGTGACAGAGCTTTGTCAATCCTTTATTGTATTGTTTAATATTTCAACCCGATTAGTCAGTCTAAGTCGAATTTAGCATTGAAAAGTATTAGCAAGGAAAGTCCCCTTGTATTTACAACTTCATGCTAATATCATTTATTTTAAAGTTTATTTTTTACTCAACTAATCTATTGTGGGACTTTTTTAATATTGGTGTGTTTGAAAAAATTATTTTAAGAGATGGTGTGCGTTTCAACTTATTTGAGAAAATGGTATGTTTTTTTCATTCCCGCAACCAGTCGTTGCGGGAATAGACTGGGCCCCACTCTCTCTCTCGCTCTCCTTTCTCTCTCACTCTCTCTCCCTGTATTCATATAAAATATTAAAATAATCTTTCAAATAAAAAAAATATATTATTATTATTATTATTATTATTATTATTAAATTTGTTGTATAAAGGTTTGATATAATTAATTGCCTACTAACAACGTCTTTCTTAGTTTCCCTTTCGCAAATATTCAGCTAATTACTTCTCAAATTTTCATCAATATTTTATTTAAAAAATATAATATATATTTTCTTTGTCACAAATCATTATGATGTTACAATATTAATTAATTAGGATCAAATTATTCTCACGGTGGACGAATAATTATTTTTCAAGTTTCGAATCATTATTCTCCTCTTCTGAATTTTTTTAGCAATAATTGTTGTTTATCTTTTTATAAAATTATAATTTCGTATTTTCTTGTGATGTTTAAGCATTAATAAATTCTAAATATTGTAATTCTAAAAGACACAATTTTTTTAAAGAAATTATAATTTTCGTAAAAAAAAATTCTTTAATGCTTAGTTCCCCTTTCGTAAAAAAAATTTCGTAAATATTGTATTTTCTTGTGTTTTTTAGAATAAACACAATTTTTTTAAAGAATGTTTTTTACAAAAATTATAATTTCTTTAAAAAATTGTGTTTTTTAGAATTACAATATTTAGAATTTATTAATACTTAAACATCACAAGAAAATACTAAATTATAATTTTATAAGAAGATAAGCAACAATTATTGCTAAGAAAATTTAGAAGAGGAGAATAGTGATTCGAAATTTGGAAAATAATTATTCGCCCACTGTGAGAATAATTTAACCCTAATTAATTAATATTTTAACATCATAATGATTTGTGACAAAGAAAATATATATTATATTTTTTAAATAAAATATTAGTGAAAATTTGAAAAGTAATTAACTGAATATTTGCGAAAGGAAAACTAAGAAAAATATTATTGTTAGCAGGCAATTAATTATATCAAACATTTATACAACAAATTTTATTATTATAATAATAATAATATATATTTTTTTGTTTGGAAAATTATTTTAATATTTTATATGAATAGAGAGAGAGAGTGGGTGGGTGGGTCAACGAGAGAGAGAGAGAGAGTGTGGGGGGTCCAGTCTATTCCCGCAACGACTGATTGTAAAAATAAAAAAAAACAAACTATTTTTTCAAATAAATTAAAACGCGCATCATCTTTGAAAATAATTTTTTCAAACACATTAATATTAAAAAAGTTCCTCTATTATTGCATTAATTTGACGGGACATTTTCCAGCAGTCACAGTTTTTTTTTTTTTTTAATAGAAACCGTCGTATCTAGATACGGGCTCGTTAATACTAACTAATTTAATAGGATGTAAAGTTAATATTATAAACATAAAGTTAGCCTACTTCAGTGGCACAATTACCCGCATTGAATTTGATATTTTATAACCAACATTAATTAATAATTATTTACTCAAACTAATATGTATATTTGATATCTATCTATTTTAAATAATACTAATATATTAGTTTATTTATATTCTAAAACCAAATTTCAAGATCAGCATAAAGGCCTTGTGAATTGGAAAAGCGGATCCTTTTTCTCAAGGTTAAGCTCATCTCCAGCCCCTTAAACTTATTCACTAAATTTATGTTGATACCTAAATCATATAAATGGCCAAATAAACACTCAAAATCTCAAATTTTAATATTTTTAAATATAAATGGCCAAATAAACACTCAAAATCTTAAATTTTAATGTTTTTAAATACAAATTGCCGAGCTGCAGCCACTATATATCACTCATTAAAATAAGCGTGTGATAACAGAGTTTAAGGCGTTTTTACGGGTAAAAATATCCCTCTTTCTCTCTATAAATCTTTCCCTCTCAATTTGTCTGTCACTCGTCCCCTATTTCTCTTTTCTAGTTACCATCACAACATTCCACATATCGATCAAACTTGATGAACTTAGTAATTTTGTTGCTCTCAAGGTAAGCACACAATCATGACATTAAGGGTTCCCTATCTTCAATTCATTCTAGAAATGGTAAAAACAATGAACATTCATAACATACAAAACCCAAACAGCAAACAAATCAAACTCATTAGCTAGTAAACAATTGAAATTTCATCTTAACAAAACAAATAAAAATGGGACAAAAGGGTGGAAGAAGATGCAGATGCAGGATGGTTGTTTCTGGATGCCATCATATTCCTCTTCTTCACCTTGAATTCGTGCTGGAACTCCAAGAGAATCCAAAATCTAATTAAAAACTGAATAACAGAACTTTAATAATCACTAGCCAATCCCACAGCAATTATTTAAAAAAAAAACTCGAACCTTTCGGCGAGTGAATTCTGGAACTCGATTTCAAATCCATCCTCCCCTCTTATAGGTTACAGGGAAAGATTTAGAAAGCACAAACTTCCCCGGCTTGACGCATCCCACAACGCTATCCAAGGAATCCCCTGGTGTTTAAACTAGCTAACGCATCATCTACATCATCAGCGAAAGGAGCTATACTTTCTTCGTTCTCATCTCTAGATTTGGATATTGCAGAACCAAAGAAAGCAGATTCAGCACACCCTTACTGTTACATCCACTACAAGAAAAATGTTTCTTCCTCGCTAAATGTTATTTTTTCGTAGCTAAATCAGTTTAGCTAAATTATTTAGCGAGAATTTAGTGAAAACAAAAATTTTTTAACAAAAGTCATCCTATCAGAATTTAACAAGGATTAAAGTTGTCGCTAAATTTAGCAAGAACTAAAGTTGTTAAATTTGAGTTAGGACAAATTCCTTGCTAAATTTTAGCATGCATTTTTGTAATAAATATTGTTCTCATTAAATTTGGTAAGAAATTTATCCTCACTAAATGTTAATATTGCAACAAGATTATACTCGCTAAATTTTAGCGAGGACAAAATTGTCGCTAAATTTTAGTAAAAACAAATACCTCGCTAAATTTTAACATGCACTTTTTATGATATATTTTTCTTGTTAAATTTGGCATGGGATTTATTCTCACTAAACGTTAGCATAAATATCGCAATGACAATGTACTTGCTAAATTTTAAAATGATTTTTTGTATTTTTTAATTTATTATGAAGATTTTATTATTTAAATAATAAACAATAAACTTAAAAATAATAAAGTTATATTTATATTTATAGAGTACCCAACATTTAATATAAATATAAATATATATATATATATATATATATATATATATATATATATATATATATATATATATATATATATATATATATATATATATATATATATATAGTAATGAATAAATTGTTATTTACAAGAGCATATCATTGCTAATAATATAAGTAAATGATAAAGGGAAAGATTACAAATACTGAATGCAACGACATTCACAATAATGTTTAGTTATCGTTAAATTGCTGCACTATTTATTTTTTCACAAGCCACTACCAATATTTGTGACAAAAATAATTTTTCGTCGTAATTTTCTCGCTAAATGGTGCATTTAGCAATGGATTTTATTATCTTTGCTAATTTTCATTGCTATTCTTCATTTTTTTGCAGTGATGAGAGCCTGAAGAAAGAAAAGGATAAATGGCTTGTAAACACCGTGTTTGAGATAGCCTAAATCAAGGTTATCCGATGATGAGAATATGATTTGTTACTAACAGCAAATTTGGATCTCGAAGCTTTGATCGTGAACTTTTCACATTTTCCAAAAGATTTTCATGATTCTTCAAGAGCTGACAAAAAATTTCAAGTATTGTAACAAAAACATGAATAAAAACTCTATTTTGGGCCTTCAGTGGTGACAAACAGTCATCTATCACCTGAGAGGTGTGGGTACCTCTCTCCTATATGGGCTACCTAGGGATTTTGTTTGTCAATCCAGGATTTAGTGATGAGGGACAACTGTCTCTCATGGAGGGATGCCCATCCTTCACTCGAAACCCAAGAATTCCCAATTTTCTGGTATTTTAAAAAGGAGGTGGAAGGATAATAATAAGATTCTGGGTTTGGGGGGATTATTTCTTCAGTTTTAAGATCTTAAAGTTGGAATTCAACTTAAATTCCTTATAAGGTATAATTCAATTTTAGGGTTTCAAGAGAGTAAAAATCATTTTTTGAAGAACTTCAATTAGGAAAGAAGAAGAAGAAGAAGAAGAGTTTTTTTTCTCTCTCTAAGTTTAAGCTCTAACAATCTTTGGTAAAAACACACACCAAAAATAAATGAATTTCAGATTTTATCTTTGAAAATGAAGACCACGGATCGGAGCAAGAGATCTGGATCATAATTACCATAAAGTCAAAATACTTTCTAAGGGTAATATTCTAGGCTCTCTTTCTATTTTTCTCTCTCTAAAATCTAATTGGCATGATCATGTGATTCCTTAATATGTATTGGCATGCTTTATTTGTCACCATGATTAGAACAACATGCATGTTAATTTGAGAAATTTTAGATAGTAAATCCGGACTAAATAAGTATGTTAATGGTGTGTTTAATATGATCCCCTCAATTGTTGCAAATATAAAGCTTGATATTTGGTTTCTTTGATCGTGTAAATGTACATCTCCTATGTATTATATGAATGATTTGTTGTTGTAATATATTTTGGCATGATTTAGGTAATAAAAATGCATATTTAGGGCTATGAACATTCTCTGCATAATTTTCTACACTTTTTTGCCATAAAACAACAATTTTGATTTTGTCCAAAGATGATAGACAAAAAGAAGGACCGACAGAAGGTTGTCCCTTATACAAGGGACCAGACGTCTCAATCCCTTCTCCACATCCTGTCCTTCGCTCTCTTTGTGTACCTCATTCGCCTATTTTAGGCATCGGTGAGTGTATTTTAAGGCATTTTTTGGCATATTTTATGTATTTCATGTGTTTTGCTTCTTCTTTCATCATATTTATATTAATTCATGTTATTTTGATACTGTACAACATGATTTTGTGCCTAAAATTATTTATGCATAATTAAACCTATAATTATTTACTATGATATTTATGGACGTTAATTTATTTGTTTTATTGTGATTAATTTACTAATTTATTTATCTTTTGTGATTTTCTTTTTAGGGTTTAATGTTTATGGCCTTCGAAGGGTTTGTGGTTTTTCTGCATGGAAAGTCATGCTATAAAGTGGTTATCTCTTTCGCTTTCCAATCAGATCAATCAGTTAATTCATTTTATTTATTTATTATGATTTTATTTCATTTATTATTTAGTTTTGCCATTATTTGTTATTCTATTTTGGATGTATTTTTTTCGGGGATGTAATAGTTAGTAAAAAAGGGATTTTTGTGCATGATAAGATAAAAAGACGCTAAAATATTTTCTATTAAATCAATCAGGTTTTCCTTCCAAAATATAGATTAATGTTCGATTTTTAGCCCAAATTCATACAATATAATAAAAGTCTTTTTTTTTTGTAAATATGCATTAGGGAACGGATGTTTCTAAGTTAACATATTTCTCATTTTATGTATGTTATTTCAATTCTATATATTTTATTGAGGATGAATCGCCTATTTAATAATTTTAAGTAGGACTTTATTTTTTTTATTTATTGCTTTTTGTTTGATTAGGATGTTTATATTGGTTCTATCACTTGCATTTTGTGAGGGAGGAGAGAAGAGTAATACCTAAAACTAAATTATAAAATGATGTCTAATCAAGATGCCTAATAAGAGTTATATCCTGAACATCAGTCTGTGTTTAGACATCAAAAAATCGAGACAAACTTCTCGATATTTTATTGGGTGGTGATTCCATGATACCTACATTTTTAGGCCCACTAGTAGATGCCTTCATATGTTGACTACCAACCATAAACTAGGCTTGATCCCTCATTATAGTGAAGTGGCCAATTTATGAGTTAAATGAGCCTCATCCGATCATGGATCCTAAAGGCAGGCCTCCAAGAATCCAATGGAAAATGAAAGGTAGCTCCGATGCGCATCACAATGGCAACTCCGCTAAGGATCAAAGAGACCTTGCTTTGAAAAATATCTTGGTTAAGTTTTTTATAATTGGATTTTATCAATTAATCCTTTCTCTTTTCTAAATTGCATTTTTTACATTTATCTTAAAGCCTTAGAATTAAGATAGGTATATCCCTTTTTAGCCTCGGTGTTATTTTGAAGTATACTTTACATTCACTAAATGTAAGGAGGCATCAAGAAGACCTACCAGCCCAAATCTAGTACTAAATGGTATTTAAAATGGTGATCCATTGATCGTGATACTCGTGATGAGCTAGATCTATTGGCAGGGATCATGCTTAGATAGCCCTAAAATTTTATCATCCTTGACTCAAGCCCATGTAATGACAATAGCAATTTTTTCTAAGTTGTATAACCATAATAATATTTGCATGCTATATGAACTTTATATATTGACCAAATTCAAAAAAATTAGAAGAGCACTAGTCAAAGGCTGTTATGCCCCGACATGCCTGATACGGTCTGTGTGAGTTAGTCAAGATACATAATGGATACAAACACATGTGCCCATGCTTTCAATTAAAGAGGTTATGTTATTGATTTTCTGCCATGCACTATGCACGTCCATTGGATATCCTGTTGACCCATGGATTAAGCCTACTTAGAAAAAAGATTACACTACCTCCTGTGTGAAAATAATAAGGTTGGAAAGTTTTGTCTATGCTTGTGTGTGATTGTGATTGACATCTAACGAAAATATTCATTGTATTCATGCATCATATATATCATGTTCATGCATTATTCATCATACATCACTCCTAATGTTTAATTCTTGAAGCCATCATAGATTCACCTAAGTGGTCCAGAGGGTTAGATGGTCATCTTATTCGAAGATCTATGTCTACACTACTAGTGTTGAGATTAGAGTCAAGTTCAAAGTTGGAATCTGAGATTAGTTCAGAGTTTGGTTCAATTGAGCTTTCAAGAAGCAGCCAAAAGACTACAGAATGATAGAAAATCTTGGGATGAGAATATATGCTTTAAGTGATAGACTAGCCTTTGTTTCGATACCTTTGGTTATATAAAACGCATTAGACAGAGAGTTAGATAAAAGATTTCAGGAGCTTGAAAACCGTCTATGGGCTAAAATTATAGGTTTGCTGGACCAAAAATTGGCAGAATTTTACAAAAGTTTTTTAGCTAGAATTAAGGTTTTTCTTGCATTATCAACTAAATCTCAGCTTGAGACCCCGCCATTCTCAACCACCGACACTGAAGAGGCCTTTGCAAGGGTTAATGGTAAAGCTACAGAAGAGCACTTAACTAAGAAAATGAACATCTAAAGTAATGACGGGGCCACAGGGGTTTTAGTTTTAAGGTAGTTCGAGATCATTACGCTATCATGGATAAATCATTGACTTGGCACCTTACTCGTCTCAATAGCCACGTCATTGGGCAGACCAATTTTATGCCTATCATTAACACATAAGAGATCTAATGGATAAATGTCGGACTCTAAGAGATCGCACCCAAAGCATAGTTAATTCTAAGCAGAAAACTAACGAGGCATGGTCACTCGATGGGAAAATCTCATGGAAAAAGGAGGTGCTAACTGTCAAGAATGGGATAGGATAAGATTTGATATGAACATCATTGATGAGATGGTTGAAGCGCTCACCCCTGAAATGGCTTTGCCAATTACTACATATAAGCCACTATTTTGGTATCTCACTCGCCTAATGGGAGAAATAATTGCTAAATTCGAAAAGAGAAAAACATTAGGGGAGTCTGTTACTAGAGTAAGTGGAAGTACTTGAGGATCTGATATGCTTTATCCTTTTAGATTGCTCTGAATGTTTTGATTGTCTGGAACTTCTTAAAAAAACTTCCACTATCTCCTCTCAATAAAAACACCAAATGATAATATCGAGAATATTGAAATGAGTCAATCTTGGAAAACTTTAATGTAAAGATACAACATTTGATCAGGAGACGAGCGCAAGAAAAAGGATTGTAAGAGATTAGTAATTCAAAACTTAAGTTAGAGAGAAATTGTCTCAAATGAACACCAACAAGTCATTTACTTAATGGGTTGAGGAGTTATTTATAGTGCTTGTAATTTTCGTGTAGGAGTGGCTGTAATTTCTGTTATTTGGAGTATTAGGTCTATAAATGATAGAATAGAATAAGGTACGCTAATGTGACGTAAAGGTAAAAACAGGTTCCAATCGGCATACACATATGCAAGCATATAACTTTTGGATCGGCCTAATAGATAATTAGCCTAAGTCCATTTTGCATATGGATCAGACCTTGGCCTCCTGGGATAGGCCCATATGTAGATATTATGTAATGTATTATCACTAAGCTACCAAAACCCAACTAACTTGTGCCATCCTAATATTTGTCAATTCTTAAATGGATAACTAAGGGTGCGTTCAGGGATGATTTTATTTTTGGTTTTTGATTTTTTTTCTTAAAAATAAAACAAAAACATGTTCAGCAAATTTGTTTTCGTTTTCATTTCTACAAAAAAATTAAGAAATGATTTTGGCAATAAAAACAAAAAATAAAAATCTTTAAAATATGGTTTTTATGGTTTTGTTTTTATCAATAATTTAATTACTTCATCCTTATTATCACCACTACTACCACCACCACACCACTGCCACTACCACATCACCACCGCTACTATTGTCGCCGCCACTGCCACATTGCAGCCACCATCACACCGCCGCCGCCACCACCACAACACCACCGGCGCTACTGCCACCACCACACTGCCATGCCGCCGCCGCTACCACACTGTCGCCACCGACACCACATTGCCACTGCCGCCGCCACCGCCACCGAAGTTGCCACCACTATCGCTGCCACCACTACCACCACCATCGCCACCACTGCGGCCACCATCTTTGCCATCACCATCGCTATCACATTACTACTATCACCACCACCACCACACCATCACTGCCGCCACAACCACTGCTGCTGCCATCTTTGCCACCACCACCGCCGCCATCTTTGCCACCACACTACTACTAACACCACCACCATTACCACGCCGTTTCCACCACCACCACCATCGCTACCGCCACCGCTACCACTGCTACTGCCGTCGCCATCATCACTACTACCGCCACTGCACTGTCATCTCTGCTATTGTCATCGCTACCACCACTAAACTATCGTTGCTGCTACCATCGTCGCTACCACCACCATACTGCTACTGTCGTCGCCATTGCCGCCTCTACCATCACTTCCACCACTACCACCATATTATGATTTTTTAATGTAATATATTTTAAATTTTGAATTTTATTAAATATTTATTATTTAATATTAATAATTAGATTATATATATGTATAATATGTATTAATGAATATTAGAATATTTTTTAAAAAATAAATAGAAAAATAATTTTTAAATAGTTTTTAAAAAATAAATAACAAAAACTAAAAATAGTTTATGAATTTTAAAAAACAAAAAATATTACCAAATACACCCTAAAGGATGACTTGATAAAAATTGGTATTAATTCCTAGCATTAAATTGACACTTTTGAAATCCAATTAAAGAAATTTTTTGTATACATCCTTTATTGGTCATGGTAATACATCCATCGTCCTAGACAAATATGTTGGTGGTCATATTTGATAGAATTTAAGAAATTAAGCAGTCCTGCCGTTATACACATAAATATTCACCATTTTACTCTTTACAAATATTTAAATATATAGTCATTGATTTTTTTAATATAATTAACTAATTGAGTTGAAGTGTAAGTAATATTTTTTTTCCCGAGTTGAGTATGAATTTTTAATTAAAGGTACTATCTCAATTCATGCAAAAACTTCTTATAAAAAAAAAATTGAATTCGTAAATATCATTTTCAGTTTCCACAAATTTTTATGAACATCTTTAAATTTTAAATTATGAAGTTTTCTTTTATTATGCACTCAAATTTATGGTGTATATATTATTCAACAATGTTTAAGCACTAACCAACTAATGTAGAGTGTAGACTGCTCACTTTCCATTGATTTTTGACTTATCTTGGTTGACTCTTTGCTTAATTTCCATTGAATTTTTAACCATATCTGATAAAGTATGAATTATCAGAAATATATGTCCGTACAAATAAATTCATTCCAAACATCGACATAAACTAATTCTATAAATAAAAAAGACCTAATCAAACTAGAGGTCAGTCCTCCAAAATTTGAGTCAATAAACTTAAAAAGAGAATGTCTATAAACATTTAATAGCTGGTTTATATAAGTTTTAGCTATATATATATATATATATATATATATACACACACACTATGATTTGTAACGAAAAATTATTCAATTTTTATTTTGCAACAAAAAAAGTAATAAAAATCAAAAAATCGTAAATCTAACAAAAAAACCTAAATTTTATTTTGATTCATTAATTAATTAATTAATTAATTAATTAATTAATTAATTTTTTAATGATATAATTTGTATAATATTAATTTAACTTTTTCTCGATTTTTGTAACATCAATTCAATCAAAATAAAAGTATTGTCATCAATTAATTGAGTTGTCCAAGTACAATCAGATGAATAATAATAATAATAATAATAATAATAATAATAATAACAATAATAACAATAACAACAACAACATTATCAATTAACGAGAAAAAGAGTTAAGAATTAAATATTCTTTTAAACTACTCCATCTGTTTTTTTTTATTTGTCACTTTAGAATAAAATTCAAATTTTATTTATCTGTCATTTTTAGACTTTCAATATAATTTAATTTACTTTTTTAATTTATTTTTTTCCAATCAGATTTGATAATTTAGTTTTAATCACGTAATTTAATACTAAATTTAAATCCATTTATTATTTTTTAATTTTAGTGAAAACAACAAAAATGACTGATAAAAAAGAATGGAGTGAGTATTTAGAAAGAAATAGTTTAAAAAGGTATACATATGCCATTAAAATTATTCTTGTCAAATATATATATATATATATATATATATATATATACATACTGTTACTAAAATAATTCATATTTACCCTTATTTGTAATAATAGGACAAATATAAATCATTTTTAACAACTATAAATTCAAATATAAATCAGTTGGAACCGGTAAGAAAAAATGAGTTATTTGGCAATTACAAAATAAATATAAATCAGTCTAGTTTAGTAACTATATGCACATTTTTAAACTAAAATTTAATTTAATTTAATAATAAATTTGTAGTATTTTATATAGTTTGAAAATAAATTTGGTCATTTTCCCCGAAAATAAATCACAAGGATCTAGGTTTCCGTTGAATAATCCTTGTGCTTGTAATTAAATGGTTCCGCAAAGAAGGCTAATTACAGAAAATACAAATAGATGCCCATTTACACCGAAAATTCTTGTCTAATAATGAGTTTTCACGTAAACTAGAGAAAAAAAAAATTTAAAAGAATTTACAGAACCACATTTGCATGGTAACTACTTAGTACCAATTGAATTCTTAAAGGTCTATGAGTATAAAGTTATATATATATATATATATATATATATATATATATATATATATATATATATATATATATATATATATATATATATATATATATATATATATATATATATATATATATATATATATATATATATATATATTACAAAAACGATAACGTTTTAACTTAAGACATAAAATTATTTCGAGATCAAATTTTAGGTTTTATCTTGGACATAACAATTACATATATATAAACCAAGAAACAAAGATAAAAAGAAAAGGTTGAATGAAAAATCATAATTGGCTGCCCAAGCAATTTGGAAGTGTAAGTTTCATGACAGGAACTCGTAGTCTTAATTTCAACATGGGTGGCGAATGTGTAGTATAAATACAGAATTCACCTTCCTTAACTCTCATCTCATCCATAAACTCTAAGAGAAAAAAATATACTATCAGCTTTCTCCACGCACACAGAAGGAGAAGAAAGAAAGAAAAGAAATGGATGCTATTCAAGGAGAGTTTATGAACCCAGCCCCCAGGGTAGCAGTTTCTGCAGAATTATCACGTAAAATCACAAACTTAAGTCGTCCAACAATGGTTCCCCAACTGGGTTCCAATCATCAGATGACTTCCATTACCCTCTCACGATAATCAATGCATCCAAACAAAGCATCGCCTGTTGCACACGAATCAACTCCTTCATCTTCATCAGGAGTACATGATTTAACCAATCTTCTCTCCCAATTCAAATTCAGCCATATAATCTCATCCCTTCCCACCAGAACTGATTGGGATATCCTTTTACTCCCGAGGAAGAGAGTGAAGGTTTGGTCCAGCACATTGTTGATTTTTGCAGCTTTGAGAATCTGCGTGATTTGAAGCCCAGCAAAAGCGGTGCATATAGCCAAAATTCTCCTTTTATTATTGAAAACAATTCTTTCTACAGGAAAGGTATGTCTGGAGATTGGGGGAATTATTTCACTGAAGAGATGGGTGCTCGTTTAGACCAAATTGTTGAGGAGAAATTGAGTGGTTCTGGCTTCTCTTTTCTCAAATTTCACTCTCAGGATTGATGCCAATTCCTTTTATTATCTCTCTCCATGTGTGTGTATATATATATATATATATATCTTAGCCACTTGGTTATTAGTGGGGTCAGTTGACCCACTCAATCTAGGAAAATTTTTAAAATAGCTTTGATAAATTTTTTTTTTTTCAAAATTAATCCCACTAAAATTTTTAAATAATTCCATAATAATTAATCCTATTAAAAAATTGACCCCATTGAATCCAATTCCTGAACGGTCATTAAAAAATTAATCCCATGTGTAAAAGTATAGAAGACTGGATTTGAATCCTGTCGTTAAAAACTATTAATGAAAAAATTTCAATCACCATAAACTCTTTTTAGCGATTTTATTTATTGTTTTTCCCTTTCAGCAAAGGAAAATCCATGGTTATAAATTCCTTTTCAAGACTAGTTTTTTTTTTTTGTTAATTATGTTCCCCTGGTGAAATCCGATCATTAGAGACTCCTTTTAGCGATCAAATTTTCCTTTCGTAAATTGTGTTTAACTTTCAGCAAAATGCAATCAGATCCTTAATATTAAATTTTAAAAAATAATTAAAACATAATAAAAAAATCCAATTAATGGGTCAATAGAGAATATTTTATTTGAATATATATTTATTATACATATGATTCACAAATCTAAAAATATATTAAATATTTTCTTCCATAGATAGAAAAAGGAAAGTTACAAAATATATCCATATTTCCAATACTGCAAGACTACTAATTTCCTCCAAGCTACATAACACAAAAGAAAATCACAATATGCATGCTCATTTTCTGCTTTCCCACTGTAGAAGTCATTGTTTATTTTTAGCAGAACTTGCTTAGCCAAAGCTTGAATCTCATTCACGTTAAATGGTTCAAACATATTGCAGACAGCATCTGGGTATTCAACAAGCAAGAGAATAAAATGATTTTAGTTTATAATACGCCAATAAACTTGGTAGAAAATCAATTTGTGATATAAAGAATGCATAATTCCCAATAAACAAAAATTGGGAGACAAGGAGAAAGAAGATTACAATATTTTCAGGCTTTCATCCAAATATATCACAATTCCTCAGCATTCTGAAACACAAATTACCTTCACATAAGCTCAATTTTGAAGTAAGAATATATCCTTCTTTTAAAATATATCAACATAGTTTTACTTATATTTTACTAGATATCAGAAATGAAAACAGAATTAGCTTAGTTTACCTTATAGTATCATGTCCTTGGGATGCTCTGGTGTACTTCCATGACTAAAATAACTTAAAAGAAATATAAGATTACGAGAGAGACAGAGAACTTATAAATTACAAAATACAGAAATGAATCAAACACGGCTGGATAAAAAGAAAGGAACCAAAAGGTTTGCATATTACAGCACATGAATTGAAGGGATAAACATTACCAAGATTCTTAAGAACATTTGCCCTCGAAAAATAATAGTGAGAAAAGCAAATTCCTAGTTTCTTCACCAACATAGTGGAACAATGCAAGCAAGAAATATTTCAATTGATATGATATGAGAATGAAAATTAAACTTACAGTTAGATTTAACATCTGCTAGAAGAGTTGCATCAGAAATTGCAGAGCCTCATTGTTAGTACCTGAATAAGAAACATTGACTTTGTACCTACAGTATCATCTAATGACTTTTCTCTAATCTATTATGTGTATAAAGAATTTAGTTTTATATTCGATAATCCCAAAAATGATATTGTCCAAAGCCCAGACAGTCGGCCCACTACACCTGGCAAGGCCCAAAGCCTATCAGCAGATGAGCCCAAAGAGCGAGTCACAAGACAAGGACAAAGCCACGTCATGTCCGACCAAACTGATGGGACAGTACGCCTCAGTCAATCCACTGACACAAGGCAAAACCCATGCTCCTCACCTACTCCTTGTCACCTCGCAGCTCACCAACTCTGAACAGCCAGTTATCACATTGCAAGCACTCAAGTGCATCCCTCATTCTTCTTATAAATAGCCCAATACACAACGACTTCAGGTATTGACTCCCTGAGACTCTCTCTCTAAAATATTCTCTCCCTAAAAAGCTACTAACTTAAGCTTCGAAGTGCTTACATCTGGTCCGATCGGGCACTCTTTCTTGCAAGAGTCAAGCATCTGATTGGCTCCATCCAGCCATCTCTCTCTCTTTTTAGATAAAGATATTTCTGATCTTATCATTTGGTGCTTTCATTGAGAGACATGGTAGATTCAAGAAATAGTGAGCACTCAACTTCTGGAGAACATGAGCGCGGTAGTAACAGCCAAGGAAAATCTAGGCCCTCAGGAAGGAGAGAGAGATCTTCCAGATCTCCAGCCAGAGGGAACCTTCTCCTAGAATTCGATGATGCCATTCTCCAGCAACCAGAGAACACCTCCATTACTGTCAGGGAAGTGTGTGCCATTCTTAGTGACTTCACTAAGAGCATCGTCCAAATAATTAAAAAAGAAAAAAGGCCTAGAACTTCCGAAAAAGACCATGAAATAGACTTTATGGACGTAGATTTCAGTAGAAGGAGAAACGGGGGAATCTGTATCAATGAGCCATGTACCCACGACAGTGGAAGAATGGAAGTCAAAACTTCAGGAAGGTATGACAAAGAAAAAGGGACAATATCTACAGGTAGAGATTTCACCTACTTCCCCAGTAGATCTTCCACATCATCTATCGAAGATGATTTATCTTTTATGTGCACACCCAACCGCAGTCACTTCAAAAGATCTAAAGAGAAGTTTGCCTCCACGGCCATGAGCAGGAAGGACAAGTGGCTCAAACAAAAACTCAAGCATTTTGGCTTGATAGAGCCTAAAAAAGGTATGTTCGAAGGGAACACTTGCAGCAACACTACATCTCCATTCTGCAGGGAGATAACAGGGTTTGAGCTACCTTTCAGGTGGAGAGATGTAGTGATGAACAAGTATATAGGTAAAATCGATCCTACGACTCATCTTGCGAAATATCTGACTAAAGTACAGGTTTACACCAACAAGATGAGAGGATTGCCTACAGAATCTTTTCCACCATCCTAGGAGAAGATGCTTTGAATTGGTTCTATGAGCTTCCACAGGAATTAATCACCTCTTTCAGATAACACAATGAGCTATTCACTACGTGGTTTATTGTGCAAACATGAGTGTTGAAGTTAGTAAGCGACGTGTGCAATCTTTACTAGAGAACCGATGAAAGTTTTAGAGACTACATCGATCGATTCCAAGCCATAATGTCAGAGGTGAGGAATATGAGCGTGGAAATGGCAATGAACGCCTTGGCAGGATGCATCAGTGATCGTTCACTCTTCGAGTCATTAACAACGAGGCCATCGGTCAGCCTTTTCGATCTAATAGAAAGAGCTAGACAACACATCCAGTTGGATGACGCTCTAAGGTCCAACAAAGAAAGGAGGACCAATGTCATGGATAGATTACAGTATCCGAATGGGCGAGCGTTCAACAGAACCTCCGTATCCGATCAAATATAAGGAGTCCGGATAGAGCCGCTATTTCAAGAAATTTGGGCAAGCGAAAAGAGATCGGATGGGGTATATCCAATCAGTATAACAATCAATCAGCTCGAACTTTCACTCTACTCAACGCTAGCCTTGTCCAAGTATTGATGTGGATCAAAGAAAAGCACAAAAAGGCTAACTGGCTCAGGGTGTCCGAATAGATAAGAAACAACGGAGATCACAGCAAATACTGTGAGTTTCATAGAGCTGTCGGGCATTAAACTGACGAATGTTACTCCCTAAATAAGGAGATCGAATGGCTCCTACAAATAGGTTCCCTCAAAAGATTCGTCAATTAGACTAGAGGAGAAAATTTCTACAAACAGCCCGATGATATGAGAGATACATCTGGGTTAGACAATGACAATGAGCGCAAGAATCCAAACCCATACAGGCCATATTCGAGGTCATAACATGACAACGGTAGGATCATTGCAAGGGGATAACTCTCTAAAAAAAGTGGAAAGGGCGTACTCACCTAACTTATGGGGTAAAGCAAAATCAGGTGCAATTGTTTTAATTTAAATTCATCACAAATTTATTGTATCAAATTTAATACTCTCATAGTCTCTTGTAACAAGCACTGGATTACCAATCTATTTTGATGTCATATGATTAAAATTAAAAAAAAATTAAGTTATCAAAGCTACAACAATAAGAAAGTATGGCCTAGCAACATGCGATAAATTGTTAGAAGTTCTAACACTCTGATTTTCTCTTGCAAAATAAGTATAACCTCGAAACAAAGACTGACCTAAAGATAGATACATGTCCAAACTTGTGAATCTACTATTTTTTGATAATTAAATTTCTTAACTCCTCTAGCAAAACCACTGACCTTTGCCAAAGCGTGGATCAGATTCTTCTACCATCGATAACGTGAGACGAGGGCCCCAGTGCCTGAAGATCTCCTACCTAATTGATCAATACCTTTCAACCTCCCAAGCGTAGATTGAATCTTTTCAATTCCAATCGATGAAAATTTCAATCGACGTAATTAATTTCGATTGACAAAAATCCTGATTGACAACTCTTTAATTCTAAGCGATGAAAATTTCGATTGACGTAATTAATTTTGATTGATGAAAATACCGACTTATCACTTAATTTCGATTGATCTCACATCCTAATTAATGTATCAATATGGTACAACTTATCTTCTAGGCTCAAGACAGCCGAAGATGCGAAAGTTGAAATCCATTCGCTTGCAGGTCAAGCTTTTTCGTTAGGCTTAATGTTTTCCCGAGCTGAAAATACAAAAATTGTGCAACTTTCCTTGGTTTATTTGCTAGGTTCGATGTCCATCCCGAGCCCAAAACGTGAAAGCTTATGTATACATTAAATTCATTCGTTAGATTCGATGTTAATCCTGAACCGAAAATACGAGATGCATTCATTTAATCTCCACCAACTTATTCGCTAGATTTGACGTCAATTCCGAACCCAAAATGCGAAGGCCAAAAATTGAATTAGCAATCTCTCCAGGATACTATCGCGAGTCCAAACATGAATTAAAACGTGGACTCGATGTACGAAATTGGTCATCAATATTTCAAGTAAATGCAAGACTGAAAGGTCGTTCGCTATGCTCGACGTTCCCACTTGTTCTAAGCTATTGACTGCAAAGTTTGTAAAGCATCTTCAATTTCAGAAAGTACTTTATTTAGTTGATTTTATGATACTTAAAATAAAATTGCACTGCAAAGTGGGAAGTCATGATTAGAAAGCAAATCACATTATATTTATATATACGAAAGAATTGTATAGGTTACAATTTTTGCCCCAAACTTCACAAAAAATGAAAAAGAAAAAAGTTACAATGAAAAGAAACACCTATGTTTCTATATCTACAATTTCTATAGTTGCAAAAGGCCTCGATTGGAGTAAAAGTAGGCTCTACAGTTTGCTCAGGAGCAGGCTCTGCCTCCACCTCAGTAGGAGGTTGGAAAGATTCGACGGGCACTTCAGAAGTAGGCTCTGTTGGCGAGGAGATCGCAGCTTCAGAATCAGCCTATGCACCAGGGTTAGGCTGGTATGACGAGGGTCTTCAGGAGCCTCCTCTTCATCGTCACTAGATGGAGGATCGGGTAAAATACCCAGATTATCCATCCAACTGAGATCAGCTTCAGGAAAATACCTACCAGCCTCGTAAATCAGCCGAGTCAGCAGCCTCCTTTGGACCTCACCCAATTGATCCAGAAGCTCCTCTTTCTGGATGGCTAGTTCTTGCATAAGCTTTTCGCCCTATGCCGCCTCTTTCTCTACTAAAGTAGTCTATAGAGAATCCTGCTTGGCTTAAAGGAGGTCGTATTCTGACGAAGCCTTATCCCTATCCCCGTTGGCTTTAACGCACTCAGCAGAAAGGTGTTAGCATTCAGTGCTCAACCTAGCTACCTCCTCTTCAAATTTCTTGCACTGAGCGCCGTCGGTAGTAAGGCACATCTTCCTTCATGTGGTCAACTTCGTTTTGCCGAGATCTTAGATCTTGGGCATACCGAGCGACCTCCCTCTTCAACATGTCCACTTTTGATCGAAGGTGGAGGGACTTATTTTTTGCCACGTTATAGTTTGCCTCCGCCTTTCTCCTCTGCCAGTCGGTATCCTTCCATTTTACCCTTAGGAAGGCTATCATACCATACATACACGAGCCCCTTTTTATTAGCTAAAAGGAAAAACAAGGAAGAAAGAAATAGTCAGATGGGGGAAAGAAGAGGTAAAGGTCAGGTAAATTGAAATGAGCAAGTGAATGATATGCTTACCTCTAAGAAATTCTGCTGGAATAGGCTATGCTCCTAAGGAAGCAAGTTGGACTTCGTCATTGCCTTGAAATCGTCTTTTTGAAGAAGACCCCTAGCAAATAAAGTAGGATACGGCCCTGTTATTCACAGACCATTCATTGCCAAAGAGCTCATTTAGAACGTCATCCAGAGATGAAATCCACCTCTCAAGATTTCTCCCAGCGACTCGTCAGGTGGACTCGCACTAGACGGGCTCTTTGCCTCTCGTGGCAACTTGGGCATCCACTGCAACGACTTGATCCGCAACTTTTTTCAGAGCTGCCTTTTCAACCTATTTTTTGGTAGCCTCATCAAGTTTAACAACTTTTCTTTGGGCGTCTTTCTTTAAAATCGAGATGCTAACTAAAATAGCGGTGGGTGACTCCTCATCCGACTCAGACTCATCGATCAGCCATCGCAGACATCGTGATGGAGTTCGACTGTCTGTAACAACTCGAGAAGAAGGTCTCAAGATAACTAGTAGGGGATGGAAGATGGGTACAGCAGCGGCGGCAGTAGCTGGAGGAGGGCCGTTTGTTGGAGCTTTCGGAGCTTGAACTTCCAAAGAAAGCATGAGCTTCCTTTTTCTGTCTTTCTCTCTTTCTTGACGGCCCATTCAGCCTTCCTCTTTGCCCTAGCTCGATAGGTTGGTTGCTTAGCAACATCATCTTCTTTAGCTATTGTGCCTACAACTGCATCACAGAGATAAAACGAGATAAGTATCTTATTCACTTGATTTATATTTCATGCACATGCAATGCATGATTATCAGTGTGCACTTATCACTCACTCTAATTATAATGCTCACGTTCTACATTCTCGCAAGCATCAGAGCTTGAAGATCCGACCAACGTCCCCAAGAAAATGTTGGAGTCATAGGGTTTTCCTTATCTTGCCACAGTGCTCATTAATTTTTTAATGTTGCTCTTATATATGGACCAATCGATAGCTTGGTCTTTCAGAATGATGGCTCCATCCGATCGGATTAGTGATACTCCAAATCCACCGGCCATCCCCATCTAAAAGTACCTTTCTTTGAAACCCTTAATGAAGGATGACACAACGAATAGCTTCATCTACAGTCGGCTTGTAAAGTAATACTCTGTTCCATTACTTTGGCTTGAGATATAGAAAAAATAGATGAACAGGTCCAAAGTTAGCGCCACCGTCTCTATTTTGTAGAGGATCTTGAAGCAGGCCATCGTTCTCCACCTGTTCAGATGCAATTGATTGGGGACAATTCTGTAATCTTTAAGAATTGCTATCTCAAAGGCACCGAAGGAAAGCCTTAATCTCGCGTCCAAGCTCCACAGATGGCAAATGAACCATTCATTCTTCTCATGCCCAAAAGGCCACTCCGTCATCACCATAGAGTCTGGGCAGGCCATCACGAAGACCTCTACAGGAAAATCGTATCGTGAAGAAATTTTAGCCATTTTCTCCTCCGTCAATTTCGAAGGATGAGCTACAACCTCACAATCCTTATAAGTTTCAAGAAAGCTCATGTCTATCGATTGGCTGCTGCTAGAAGCCATCTTTTTTGGAGGAGGAAAAGTAAAGAGTATCATGAATGAGAAGAAAATCAAAGGCAGGTAAACAAGAGTTATTCACTTACTTGGTTAATTTCGCAGGAGCATTAGAAAATCTTTGGAATCTGAAAGCAAAGAATCGCCAAAATTTCAAAGAGAAAAAGTTCACAAAAAATTTTAGCAGAGCTTCGACGAGGATCGCTTAATAGTGAAAAAAATTGCTTTAAAGTTATTTATTTATAGGCAAAAAACTTCTGAAATACTCCGAATGTCTCTCCACTGAATTGCAGCCACGTGTAACAAAGCCATCATTACGTTATGAAGAATGAAGCGCCATCCTCGGCATGCACGACCCATATTAAATACAGAGACAGCTGCCCGAACTGAACAGAAGCATCTTCTCGAATGAGCGCCTCTTAAAATTCAAAAATTCCGCCAAAAAATATTATTTGCCCGATCGGACCTTTTGGAGCAGGGACAAGTGATAATCCCGGAAATGATATTTTTCAAGATCCAGACAGTCGGCCCACTACACCTGGCAGAGCCCAAAGCCCATAAGCAGATGAGCCCAAAGCGCGAGTCACAAGACAAGAACAGGGCCACGTCATGTCCGACCGGACAGATGGAACAGTACATCTCAGTCAATTCACTGATACAAGGCAAAGTCCATGCTCCTCACCTACTCCTTGTCACCTCGCCATTCACCAACTCTGACAACCAGTTATCACATCGCAAGCACTCAAGTGCACCCCTCCTTTTTTCTTATAAATAGCCCAATACACAACCGGCTCTATGTATTGACTACCCGAGACTCTCTCTCTAAAGTATTCTTTCCTTAAAAAGCTACTAACTTAAGTTTCAGAGTGTTTACGTCTGGTCCGACCGGACACTCTTTCTTACAGAACTTAAGCATCCGATCGGTTCCGTCCAGCCATCTCTTTCTTTTCAGATAAAAACATTTTTGGTATTATTTGTTTGTTAATTATACAGAAAATTAGAAAACAAGCTTATCAGTAAACCACATATACCAAGGCACACAAAAGCTCTACAAAGATGCATTTGTAAAAGAATTGCAAATGAAGGCCCTTATATATTCTGTAATTTATAAATAGGTTAAATGACCACATTGATATTTATTAATGATTGACAGAATGTTGGACGATTAGTTAGTGATCATAAGCATGGTAAAAAAGGGCAATAGCTAAAAGTATAAAATAGTAAACAAGGAACTGCATCAGTTAGTCATAAAATAACGTAAGATTAGCTAATAAAATGCCAATAGAAGAAGGGTACAAAGTAGAGACAGCAGTACGGTTATTTGCTCAGAACAAACTAGGCCTTTTTTTTTTTACTCATGTTTATCTTTTCTTTTTCCAAAAATAAAATGGAAGTAGAAACAGCAGCACGCCCAATAATGCTTTTCTTCATAATTATCATTTTCTTGTTAACAAAAAGGGAACTGAAGAAAAAAAAAAAGAAGTAACTAATGAATGAGAACAAGTTACGGAACACTAACATGCCGAATTGAACAAATTAAGTGTAGAATATGAAACCATGGCATCAGAATTTCAAATGCACTCAAAGTTAAAACTTCCAATTAGCTATATTCAGAAGTTCGAACTTAATTCTCTTACCATCAAGCTTTTATGTCCATCAAATAAAGAACAATTAAGGCAAAACAAGTCCAAGAGCAAATAATATAATCTTCTCAATATATTGAGCTTAGATTAATGAAGACAATGCAGAACACTATGTTTCCAATAATTGGTTATTAACAAAAAGAATTTGGAAAGAAAAAAATTATGGGCAATCTCCACATATAATCATCATTTCAAGGAAAAACACTAAGTACAGTTTATAGATTTTTTTTTCTTTTTTCTTTTTTCTTTTTTTTTTTCAGATATTGCAAAAAACCTCTTCACATGTCAGATATATCCAAGATCAATCCAACCTCATTAACGCATACATATTCCTACTTCTGTATACTATTCAGCAAATATATTGAAGTTGAAGCAATGGAGTAGTCTTATTTTCTCATTCCTTTTTAAAATTCTCTTAACTGGATTAAATATGAAAATTAATAACACAATTAAAAACATTAAAATAAAGCTTCTTTTATTTTATCTTTTAAAAAGTTATATACAAAAGATTAACACTTTTGAATTCTTATATAATTCTCTAATATTCAAAATGAATATACATTTTAAGGCAATAGTTTTTTATTTTTATAATATAAGTAAGTGCATATTTTAAAATAATACAAAAGTGTTAGAAAAGTTAGATCAATAAATATTTTTTATTTAATAATATAAATAAATAAATATATAAAATATATATTTTATGGTTTGAAACCGAAATCGATTGTGGTTCTGGTTCAATTTTGGTTTCGATTCATAAAATGTAAAACTGTAACAAAACCATCTGTTTTCGGTTATAACTTGAAACCATTAACCATAGTTCGATTTTAATTATGACCGTTTTGATTTCGGTTAGATTTTGGCTTGAACCGCAACGGTGGTCACCCTAGCTCAGAAGACAAACCATTATGCAGAATTTATTTTCAACAATATGTTTAAAGTTTAAACACTAAACAACTGAATATGGATAAAGTGAATGTGGACTCCCCAGTTTCCATTGAATCTTACATTATTTTAATTGGACATTCACTGTCAAATAATTAAATCTTTAACTATATTTATTGAGTTTTCGCTTAATCTTCAACTCTCTCCATTTTTTTTTTTTGGTTAAGTTGGTTGCTTTAAATAATTAAGATCAGTGGTGAAATTTGGCGGAATGATTAATTAATTCATCTCCAACTCTCTCCCTTTTATTTTGGCGGGGGGTGTGGCCGGGGCGTTGAGTTGTTTGCTTTAAATAATTAAGATCAGTGATCAAATTTGACGGAATGATTAATTAATTCAGATGACGACTGCGGTTGAGTTGCTTGCTTTAAATAATTAAGATCAGTAATCAAATTTGACGGAATGATTAATTAATTCAGATGACGACGCAATCCCCATGTAATCCAATCGTATGTAAAAGCTTATAGTGCTAACTGCCACTAATTAATTGAGTTGTCCAAGTACCCGTTGGACAAATAATAATAATATTAATTGATTAAGGTGATTTACCATTTGTTTTTTTTAAATAAAATCTTAAATTTAAATTTTATAAATAATAAAAATTAATATCTAAAGGGTTTCATTTACATAACATGTCAATTCGATTTGAGTATAATAA
Source organism: Excoecaria agallocha (assembly GCA_037975025.1). Taxonomy (NCBI): domain Eukaryota; kingdom Viridiplantae; phylum Streptophyta; class Magnoliopsida; order Malpighiales; family Euphorbiaceae; genus Excoecaria; species Excoecaria agallocha. The sequence continues at coordinate 43,830,762 of CM075809.1, forward strand.
TAATAATAATACAACATAATTTTTTTTAAGGAGAAAATAAAACAAGAAAATTGAGATTTAGTTTGAAGTCAAATTTGAACATACGGGCGACCAATACCGTTTACTTTTACTGAAGAAAAGTCAAAATTAAGAACAAGGATGACTTTTTCCAATTCAAAATGAATAAGGCCCTTATGCTGATCATGATATGTGGTTTTAGATTTTCATTTTATTGATATAATATACTAGTTCCTTTTTTTGGTTTTTTTTTACACATCACTTTATTATTTTTACTAAAATTAAAAAATAATAAATAAATTTAAATTTGTTATTAAATTATACGATTATTATTAAATCTAATTAATTCTAATTTTATTAAAAAAATAAATTATATTATATTAAAAATTTAAAATTAATAGATAAATATAATTTAAATTTTATTTAAAAATAACACGTAAAAAATGAAAAAAGTAATTCAACTAATATATTAGTTTAAGTAAATAATTATTAATTAATGATGGTTTTAAAATTTCGAATTCAATGCAACAAATTGTGCCACGGAAGCCGGCTAACTTTATATTTATAATGTTTTTTGAGTTACTTTTGTCAAATTCAGGTAAATAAAAATATATTAAATATAATATGATTAACGAGACCGTATCTACGATGGTTTCTATTAAAAAAAAACTGTGATTGCTGGAATTAATAGAGGTATAAATGAAATAATCTCATATTCAAAATCATACAATTCACGGAAGCATGTATAATTATTATTTTTTAAATCAAAAGCAACAATTAATTAAGATGATGACTCAAGCTACATGTAGGCCACTGTCACTAATAAATTGAACTGGTCAAATGTCCATCTGTTTTTTATAATTACATCATTAGAATAGGCGAAAATGGAATTATGATCCATTAAAAAAATTACCACATTCTTATCTGTTTTATCTGCATGGATTATGCTAATAGGAATAACAGAATAGCCCTTGTGTGTGAAAATAAAAACAAAGCTGACCATTCAAAAATATTCCTTTCGCTTGCACAATGTTTATCACAAAGAAAGATAATTAATTACAGCAGAAACCATTCCAATTCGCCAAGCTTCACAGATGATGGCCATTCACAGAATCAAATTTGGCTGCCCAAAAACAAGTAAAAGTTTTCTATTTCAAGAAGGGCGGCAAGTTAGAGAATAAATAGTGTTTAAAAATGTAGATACGGATGCAGTATAAATACACAGTTCTCCACACTCGATAAAACAAGAAGGAAAAAAAATGGATCTTGCTCAGGGAAAATTGATGAACCCCCTCCCCAGACTTGCAGTTTCACCTAAAAAAGCAAACTTAGGTCGTCCAATATTGGTTCCCCAGCTGGGTTCCAATCAGCGGATGACTTCCATTACTCTCTCACGACAATCAATCCCTCCAAACAAAGCATTGCCTGTCGTACAGGAATCATCAATTCCCTCATCTTCATCAGGAGGGAATGATTTAACCAATCTACTCTCCCAAAGCAAATTCGGCCATATTATCTCATCCCTTCCCACCAGAAATGATTGGAAAATCATGCCACTTCATCAATACCAAGGCTTTTGGTACTTCACTATCTACCTTGAAGCTGTTCTAACTGCTCAGCACACTTTCCAAGCTCACCCTTCTGATATTTTCCTCTGCACTTTCCCTAAAACTGGCACCACTTGGCTCAAAGCTTTAGCCTTCGCCATTCTCACTCGTACCCGTTTCGACCTTTCTTCTAATTCCCCTCTGTTAACCTCTACACCTCACGATTGTGTTCCTTTCCTGGAGATTGATGCTTTCTCTAAGGAAAACAATCGCCACCCCGAAACTTCCCTTCTCTCCACTCATATTCCTTACACTTCCTTGCCAACCTCCATTACTGAATTGGGGTGTAAAATGGTATACATATGTAGGGACCCTAAGGATGTGTTAGTATCGATGTGGCATTTCCTGAGAGGAAAATTGCCTGAAGGAATGGACAAGGATGCTTATGTTAACATGAATGATTCCTTCGAATCTTTCTGTGAAGGTGCTGCTAACAATGGACCTTACTGGGATCATGTTTTGGGATATTGGAATGCTAGTGTACAGCATCCTGACAAGGTTTTGTTCTTGGTGTACGAGGATCTGAAGAAAGACACAGTTTCTGCTGTTAAAAAACTGGCTGAATTTATGGGATATCCTTTTACTCCCGAGGAAGAGAGTGAAGGTTTGGTCGAGCAGATTGTTGATTTTTGCAGTTTTGAGAATCTGCGTGACTTGAAGGCCAGTAAAAGCGGTGCATATAGCCAAAATTCTCCTTTTATTATTGAAAACAATTCTTTCTACAGGAAAGGTAAGTCTGGAGATTGGAGGAATTATTTTACTGAAGAGATGGGTGCTCGTTTAGACCAAATTGTTGAGGAGAAATTGAGTGGTTCTGGCTTTTCTTTTCTCAAATTTCACTCGCAGAATTGATGCCAATTCTTTTTATTATTACTTACCAAGTAATCTCTAAGTAAATGGTTTTTTTTCTTTTTAAATATTTGTAGACAATGTAACATTTCTGTTAAACCTTGTTTTGTTTTATTGTTACCTTCTGCTTAATTAACTTTAAGCGTAAATGTATTTGCTTTAGTAATAGCAATTTATGTTAAATAAAAGTGTTAATCTTGCTTTTATATTAAGGTAGTGTTTGTTAACCTTGGAAGGTTGAAATGGAAAGAAAATAAAATCATTTCAATTTTTCGGACCTTTCCAAGCTTTTGTTAAAAAAAATGGATCCCACAAAAATTTTTTTTTTAACTACCTATATCTTGATATTTCAAGATATGCATATCTTGACATTGGGTCAAGATATGCATATCTTGATCTTTCAAGATAAAAAATTGAAGAAATTTTATTTTTAATTTATTTTAAAAAATTTAACAAATGATTGGAAAAAAATTTCTGAATGTTTTTCAGTGTTATCTTAACTATTTCATATCGTGGTTCGGAAAGTATTTCAGTTTTATCTAAAAACTTCTTATCTGGATCGATTTAACAAACGCTACCTAAGAATATAATATTTAACTTGCTTTTATCAGGGTTACCCTCCTCATCGTTTGGGTCCAAGAGCTTATTCATCTTGAAAGTTTTCTTCTTCTAAAAAAATGTCCAAAGTTTTTTTTCGTCTATAAAAATGTCCAAATACATTTTAATGGTATTAAAAAAATGAATAGATAGATACTAGTATTTTCGAAATATTTTAGACATTTTTTGAACGAAATAAACTTTTAGGAAAAAAAAAAGGCTCTACGACCTAAATGTCGAAGATATATTAGCACATTTTTCTATTCTAAAAATTATGGTTTTATACTCATATAACTTAATTTAAGAACAGTAATAATAAAAAAAATGAAAATTAAAGTTTAAGGACTAGAGAATCTACAGTAGTATTAGAATGGTAATACAAACTCTTTTTTTTTTTTAATAAATATTAGCATGTTGAAAATTTTATATAAAGATTGTAATATGAAATAAATATACCCTCAATATTTGAATCTGAGTTTATTTGTCCTAAAAATTTTTTCATACAAAAAATGCCCAAAACATTTCAGAAATGGGTTGATAAATGTCATATTTCCCAAATATTTTGGATACTCAAAAAACAAAATCCTTTAAGACAAATAAATTTTGGAGCCTAAACGTTGACAGTAAATATTAACGAGTAAATAAGTAACTGTTCTCTTATTTATTGCATGGAAATAATTTAGCTAGTTAACCAGATGAGATTCAAGGAAGTTTCCCAAAAATTATTACTCCATATCTTTTGAATTAGTATTTTAGTCAACCTCGTATTACTTCTTCCGTCCTATTTTAAAAAATATTTTTTTTATTTTAATTTATTTCATTTCAAATATCTTTTTCGAAATTTAAGTAATATATTTATATATATATCATTATTTATTATACAACTTATTAAATATTTTTTTATTTTTTTAACTAAAATTAAATAAAATTTTTAAAAATATAAAAAAATATTTTTATCAATTATTATAATTTTTTTATAAAATTAAACTATTTTAATTATTTTTTTAATTATTATGAAAAATAAAAAAATATTTTTTAAAATACGACGAAATAAGTAATAAATTAAATAAATATTTTTAGGTGGAGTTGAAAATAGGGATGATCACGGGGAGGGGATTCCCCAGCCTCAGCGGGGACCCACCCCGTTCGGGGCAGGAAATCCCCGAATTTTCCCCCCGCAGGGACAGGGACTAGGGGAAAAAAATCTCCATTATGAATTCGGGGACGGGGACGGAGAATGGGGTATTCACCCTGCGGGAATCCCTGCCCCGCAAAATTTTTTTTTTAATTTTAAAATATAATATTTTATAAATAATTAAAATTAAAATATAACTTAATTTTATAACTATTAAATTTTAAATTATACTTAATTTTAAATTTATGAATGATTAAAATTTATATTAATTTAAATTATGATTTATTTTAAATTTTTTATTTATTAAATGTTATATTTTAATTTTAATTATTTATAAAATATTATATTTTAAAATTAAAAAATATATATATTCGGGAGACAAAAATTCCCGCGGAACGAAGGACGGGGGAGATTTCCTTCCCGTTTTAGAGTCAGAGGTGGAGATAAAAAGTTCCCGATCACGCACAGAACAGTAAGGATATAATTTCTGGTCCCGCCCTACCCGTGAGCATCCTTAGTTGGAAAGCCGTAACAATCAAGTCAAGGGAGATATCCATTTGATTTTTTTTTTTTGTAATAATTAAAGGTTTGAGTCAAAGAAGATTGTTCAACTTTCCCCGCAAACACTTTTCTAAGTAAATGCAGATATAAGTACTATAATGCATGACCTAATCCACATTTTCTTTCAAGTTTACTAAAATATCCAAATTCCAATGCAGCCCCTTAAAATTGATTGGAGGACTGGCATCCTCCAATTTATAAAATTTCGTCACAACTTATTAAATACTTTTTTATTATTTTTTAATTAAAATTAAATAAAATTTTTAAAAATATAAAAAAATATTTTTATCAATTATTATATTTTTTAAAAAAATTAAATTATTTTAATTGTTTTTTTAATTTTTATGAAAAATAAAAAAATATTTTTTAAAATAGTACAAAATAAGTAATAAATTAAATAAATATTTTTAAGTGGAGTTGGGAAGCCGTACGTAACAATCAAGTCAAGGGAGATATCCATTTGATTTTTTTTTTTTGTAATAATTAAAGGTTTGAGTCAAAGAAGAATGTTCAACTTTCCCCGCAAACACTTTTCTAAGTAAATTCAGACATATTTTCTCTGTTTTAAAATAAATGATTTTTTAAAAAAATATACAATAATTAAAAAATACAATTAATTTATTATTAAAAGACTTTATTACCCTTATTATATTAATTGTATTCACTAATAAAATTTTGTTTTTTTTCACAATTAATTAAGGATATATTTGATAAAAATTAATTAATATGCCTTGATTATATCAAAACGTCATGTTTATGAAACAAATTTTTTTTTCTTAAACGTCATCTATTTTGAAACGGAGGGAGTATAATGCATGACCTAATCCACATTCTCTTTCAAGTTTACTAAAATAAATGCAGCCCCTTAAAATTGATTGGAGCACTGGCATCCTCCAGATGATGAAAAGTTTTTTTTTAACGCTCGAGGGGCCAAATTAGAATAGGATTTTAATTTAATTTGAATTTTCAATATGTGCGCGAACAGTAATACACTGTTCTTTAAAATTTGGAGGGTCGAGGCATATGCTTTTAAAGATATTATCTTTGTTCTTTAATTTTAATTTTAGTCCATCTTTCTATTTTGATTTGTTTCAAAATACAGTCAAATTTTTTACTTATGTTATAGTTAATATGTAAATTATCTATTATATATATATATATCCTCAATTTAGTTTTATCTTAATAATTTCAATTTAAATTTTCATATTATGTTATTAATCATGATTTTATAATTTTAATAATATTTTAATACTCATTTTATATCTAAAATGGATATAATAGGAAAGTTATAGGAAAAAAATTATTTAACAATAAGAACTACAATTATGGAACAGAGAAAATAATTAATTAACTATCATTTCATATCTATCAGAAGAAATGAGGTGTTTGGCAATTGAGAAAGTGACGGACAAAATAACCATCAGCGAAGCAAAATCAAGAGAAAATTTTGCTCTGAATATTCACTCTCTTATTCATTAGTAAGCTTATATGAACTTTATACACGTGTTGCCACATCAGCAGTTCATAAAGAATGCACAAAGAGTGAGAAAGTATAATGAGAGAGAAAGGAAAAAAAAAATTATACAGTTATAACAGTAAAAGAATCAACAAAGTAATTACGAATAAGGTATTATATTGAGCTTATCAAAGCTAAAGTATAGCTTTGTCATATGACCTTGAATTAGAAGTATTCAAATATGATATTATAACTTAATAAGAAGTTATTTAACAATTGATGGAGACGTATGCTTTAATTTGATGTGTTGTATATAAGAGATAATGAAAGGAAATACTAATTTTACTTATATATATATATATATATATGAGAATAAAATAGAAGCAATTTTACAAATCGAATGGTTCAATTTCATTCTTAGGATTGATGCAAATTCAATTGCTTAACACTATAAATTATTTGACATAAATTGTAATTACAACAACAAATACTTTTACGCTTAAAGTTAAGCAGAAGGTAACAATAAAACAAAACCAGGTTTAACAGAAATGATGCATTGTCTACAAACATATATTTTTTAAAGAAACATTCACGTACTTAGAGATTACTTGGAAAGTAATAATAAAAGGAATTGGCATCAATCCTGAGAGTGAAATTTGAGAAAAGAGAAGCCAGAACCACTCAATTTCTCCTCAACAATTTGGTCTAAACGAGCACCCATCTCTTCAGTGAAATAATTCCTCCAATCTCCAGACTTACCTTTCCTGTAGAAAGAATTGTTTTGAATAATAAATGGAGAATTTTGGCTATATGCACCGCTTTTACTGGCCTTCAAATCACGCAGATTCTCAAACCTGCAAAAATCAACAATCTGCTGGACCAAACCTTCACTCTCTTCCTCGGGAGTAAAAGGATATCCCATAAATTCAGCAAGCTTTTTAACAGCAGAAACAGTGTCTTTCTTCAGATCCTCGTACACCAAGAACAAAACCTTGTCAGGATGCTGTACACTAGCATTGCAATATCCCAAAACATGATCCCAGTAAGGTCCATTGTTAGCAGCACCTTCACAAAAAGATTCGAAGGAATCGTTCATGTTAACATAAGCATCCTTGTCCATTCCTTCCGGCAATTTTCCTCTCAGGAAATGCCACATCGATACTAACACATCCTTAGGGTCCCTACATATGTATACCATTTTACACCCCAATTCTGTAATGGAGGTTGGCAAGGAAGTGTAAGGAATGTGAGTAGAGAGAAGGGGAGTTTCAGGGTGGCGATTGTTTTCCTTAGAGAAAGCATCAATCTCCAGGAAAGGAACACAATCGTGAGGTGTAGAGGTTAATAGAGGGGAATTAGAAGAAAGGTCGAAACGGGTACGAGTGAGAATGGCGAAGGCTAAAGCTTTAAGCCAAGTGGTGCCAGTTTTAGGGAAAGTGCAGAGGAAAATATCAGAAGGGTGAGCTTGGAAAGTGTGCTGAGCAGTTAGAACAGCTTCAAGGTAGATAGTGAAGTACCAAAAGCCTTGGTATTGATGAAGTGGCATGATTTTCCAATCATTTCTGGTGGGAAGGGATGAAATAATATGGCCGAATTTGCTTTGGGAGAGTAGATTGATTAAATCATGTCCTGCTGAGGAAGATGGGGGAGTTGATTCGTGTGCGACAGGCAATGCTTTGTTTGGAGGGATTGATTGTAGTGAGAGATCAGTAATGGAATTCATCCGCTGATTGGAACCCAGGTGGGGAACCAATGTTGGACGACCTAAGTTTGTGTTTTTAGGTGAAAGTGCAAGTGTGGGGAGTGGGTTCGTCAATTTTCCCTGAGCAAGATCCATCTTTTTTTCTTCTTGTTTATTGCGTGTGGAGAAAGATAATTTGGAGTTTATGGACGAGAATGAGATGAGAGCTATGGAAGGAGTGTTGTGTATTTATACTACAACCCTATCTACATGTTTAAATATTATTTATTCTCTAATTTGCCGGCCTTCTTGAAATAGATTTGGGCAGCCAAATGTGATTTGTGAATGGGCATCGATCTGCCCGCGTGCTTTGTGAGTTGGAATGGTTTCTGCTGTCATTACTGATCTTTCTTTGTGGAAAACATTCGCAAGCTAAAGGAATACTATTCAACGTCAACCCATAGTGCCCGTGGTCAGCTTTATTTTTATTTTCACACACAAGCGCCACTTGGACAGCTCAATTGATTAGCCACAGGGAGTTAGCAATACAAGCTTTTACATTAGCCCTTTGATTTTAAATATTAAATATTATACCTTTGTTCACAAAAAAAAAATGAACGCTTCTTTGTAAAAACAAACAAAAAAAAAACAAAAACAAAAAAACATGAATAATATATTAGATCATCATTTTAATTGATTAATCAATTAAAGTTTATTTTGTAGTAGCTAAAGTGATACATGCTTGATTTAAAAAAAAAAAAAATTGATCCGTCAAATTCAAATTCAAAGTCTCCGGTTATTGAATAAATGTTTAGTACTCCAAATGCTTCCGACAAAATCAGGTGGAAAATAAAGGGTAATTACTGGCAGAAAAAGAGAAACTATGAAAGGGGGAGGAAGTTTCTTCCAAAAAAAAAGAAAGAAAGAAAGAAAGGGGAGGAAGTTCACATTTTCTCTTTATGCAGAGAGTCTAATTCAAGATTTCATAACTCTAATTACCATATGACTACAATCAAACTGAAGTCTGATATATGCAAAATAGTTTTTCCTTTCTTTCTTTATTATTATTATCTTTTTCCGGCAACCCGATTTTGGTCCATCAATTTTGGTATAAACAATAATTTTTCATGTATATGCAAAAATAAATGAAAGATTTATTTTTTTGGAACTTTTTTAAGGATGGAGTGAATTAAAGATTTATTTAGGGAATGGGGGTGGTTTTTTGACTATTTGAAAAAATGGCATGTTCCACTTCATTTTCGCAACCAATCACTGCGAAATTAGACTGGTGGGATTCATTGGTAGAGTGAAGTGGGCAGATTCATGAAATAACGCATAGTGATGGAGCCTGCACTCCAATGCCGTAACACAGTGCTGCGAAAATGAAAAAATATATCAGTTCCATTCCCGTAATGACAGGCTGCAAAATAGAAAAATTTGTAGCCTTTTTTAGTCTGCCATCATAAACCGCGTTGAACCCAATTATTGGACCTACTATAAAAATCGGATGAAATGAATGAAAAACAAATGAATATTCAGTTTTAAGAAAGTGAATGAATGTTCTATTTTAAGAGAGAGTGAAGGAAAGTTAAGTTTCAAGAAAGTGAAAGGCAGTGAATGAAAAACAATTGTATACAAGAATTGGTTTATTTTTCTATGAAAGATAGTGATCTATAATTGTTAATATCTAATTGCGAGTATTTGGCAAGATATAATTATTTAACTATTTAGATTTAAATAAAATTTTTGTGTATTATTATTAATTAAATTTAATTTATTTTTTGCAATTTGCTGATATTAATTAATCAAGGTTTAAGATTATCAAAGAAATTGAACGCATATAAATTGAAGATATTAAAAAGGTATTATTTCAATTTTAATGTATTTATTTATTTGTATTTTATTGATACATACTTAGTATAATTTAAAAATATATATATCATTTTGTCACAATATTAGTGCATGGAAAAATTATGAAGTATAATAGAGTAAAATTTATTTTAAGAAAGGAGGATAATTATAAAATATTTAAGTTATATATAAGATTAATAAAAAGGGTGTGTCATAATTATAATTCGAAAAATATTGTATATTTTTTTGATAATATAACTTGCTACCGAATTAGATATGAGATCTAGTGACATATAATAAGACTCTAATTAATATATATATATATATATATATATATATATATATATATATATATATATATATATATATATATATATATATATATACACAATTAATATAGTAAATTTTTAGTTAAATTTTCTAATTGTTGCTTAATAATAAAAAAAATGGACGTTTAGTTTTGAATCGTAATGCAACCAATTATATTTGAATTTATTTTGTCACAAAAATAGTTGTAAAAGTAATTTTTAAAATTACAGTTAATTTCAAGATGTCAGCATATATTGACTTTTATCTGCACATGGATGGCCAAAGTTGCAGATTTTTAGTATGATATACCGGATCCAAATGTTGTTACTAAGAGATTGAGGCTTAGAAACAAGCCAACTCTTCCTGAATTGAAATATAAAATTCATGTTAAGTTGGATTTAGATGTGAATCACGTCATTTTAAGAATTATATACAAGAGTCCATTATATAACCAAGGATCATTATGTTGGACGTCGGTGGATTTATCCGATGACGATGACATAGAGATGATTTATAATAATTAATAGAATACGAAGATTATACCATGGTGGAATTAATTATTAAAGTGATCAAGGTAGTTGTAGTAGCTTACCAACGTGATCAGGATAGAAATGATGCCTTATACATGAAAAATATCGAGACTACTCAACAATTCTTTGAAAGCGGTGTTGGCCCCAGTCAACCGAGGCAATCGAGCGGTGGCTAGGATATTGACATTTTCTCTCAATCAAATTATTATCAATATATTAGAGATGAAGTACAAAATTTAGATGAAAGTGAACAATGACGACCAGTCAGCCACCGAGAAGATATCGATACCAGTTGGCTTAGCCAGTTCGTTAGTTGCCGCTATGGTGACTTGCTTGTAAGAGATGTATGTGACAGTTTAGGATAAGGTCATATGAGATGGTCAAATAGTTATATTCATTATGTTATAAGTTAGCCAAGGAGGTTATGTACACAGCCACATAATGCCAGTATGAATTATCCTAGGTGGTCAGTTAGCCAGATGCCTAATTCTAGTATGAGATAACCTAGGAGATCAATGAACCAATTCCCTAATGCAGTGATTAGTCATTCTAGGTTGTCATTCAGTCGTAGGATTGGTGATTTCTCAGCAAATTCATATTTGGCATTAGATCACGAAGATCGCACAATTGATAGGAGTATTGTACAACCAGTGAGTCAAAATATAGAACATAACTATCAATGACAATTAGTTGACCATAGGCCAAAATTTGGGCCTAGTAAGGAAAGACACACAATAAGTCAACGGGGCAGTGATTTACTTAGAGAATCCATACCTGGCAACATTCCTAGCATTTCGAGTAATAAGGTACCTTTATTTTATGATATTGGTGCAGATATTAGGAATGAACCTTTAATTGATTTGGCAGGTATGGATTACTTTGATGAAGTGGTAGTTAATAATGATTACATTTCACCAAATAATGACGATAAGGTTGTTACAACAAACTTGAGTGCATAAAGTGATGAATCTAATTTTGGTGATGGCAATAAGTCTTCTGGTATGCAGTATGTCATTCTTATAGCATCAGTTCATGGTAGTGAAGAGACAACTGATGCCATCTTTAACTTTTCATTTGAACACTATACAACCATTGACTTTGATGCAGCACAAATTGACTTTTCAGTGGGCATCCAATTTGATACGTGAAATGGTATATTAGAGTTATCAAAAGATTTGGTATTCAACAGTAAGGATGAGGTAAAGTCATGTGTGAAAAGATATTCAATTTCATTAAATTTTAACTTTAGAGTTGTTGAATCTAAATCAAAATACTGGATTGTTAAGTGTGTGAAGGCTGATATTGGCTACCAATGGAAGTTAAGAGCTATAAAAATAGATAAAATCCCTTTTTGGATAAGCATAAAATATTAGAGAGAACATTCATGCCTTTTGGCTGGCAACCTATCAAAAGATCACAGGCAATTGGAATCGCAGATTATTTGCAACAGCATAATAGGGATCGTAAGTAAAAATCCTACCCTTCCTATTAATGTGGTAATTGCTGCTATTAAGAAATAATTTCATTATGAGGTTTTGTACTATAAGGTTTGATATGCAAAGATGAGCGCACTTGAGGCCATATTTGGAAATTATGTTGAATCATTTGAGAAGTTGCCGGATTTTTTATATGCTTTACAATTTTTCGATCTCAGAACAGTTTATGAGTTTGTACTTCAAGACACCCATATCCCTACTGTAAAGCAATTTTAAAAGGTTTTTTGGAGTTTTAAACTTGCAGTTGATGGGTTCAACCACTGTAAGTCTATTCTATTAATCGATGAAACATTCTTAACTGGAAAGTTTCAGCAAATAATGCTAGCCGCAAGCTTTGTTGATGGCAACAATATGTTGTTTCCAATTGCATTTATCATTGTGGAGTCTAAGAATAAGTCCAGTTGGGCTTGATTCATGAAATTAATTTGCAAACATGTCACTCAACATATTGGGATAACTGTTATCTCAAATTGACATGTTGGAATCGTGGCAGTATTTCGTGATGAAATGAGTGGTTGGAAGGAATCCCTTGCCTGTCACTGGATATATCTGTAATGGCCCAAATATTAGATTAGTAAAAAATAGTATTCCGGCGGTAAATAGTGACATTGAGATGAATAGTTATACCTTTCGAAGTAAAAAAAAATTGTTTTATCATTAAAAAGAGCATATTAGCTGAAGTTCGTGGTTCAAATTTGAGATCAAACGAAGGTCATTTGTGCCTCAAAAAAGAGTTAGAAAATTAAAGGAAATAACTATTAAAAAAAGGGATGAGTCACTCCCAAATTTGAAATATGACTAGTTTGATCCAATTTGATTGGATCATAAAATATGTTACAGTTCTTAGAAAGATAATCCAAAAATATGAATACACCCGTATTAATAAGTATAATTATATGGTAATAAAAAATTAATTTTTTGGTGACTTTAAAAATTAGGTTATCGGACTGGTAAAAATGAATCAGACCAGAAGACAGTCTTTGATTGACTCAAAATTATTTATAGAACCTAATGAATATATTTTGAGAATTATGAAAGTATTTTTAGGAGGAATTGAACTTAGCAAGTAAGAGAAAAATAATAATTTTGATTTAAATAGTAACCGATTGATCGTGGACTTGATCGAGATCTTAAAAATAGTAAATAATCTTTAAAAATTGTAGAAAGTTATAGATTGAATCTAATTAGTATTTAGAATTATTTGATAGTGAAAAAGTAATTTTACGATAACACCGAAAATTTACTAATCGGACCAGTTTGAGTAAACCAAAATGGAAATGGACTCCAATTGGATTAAAATTTTGTACATAGGCTAAGGTATATATTTTAAGAATTATGAAATCAAGTTTGGGAGAAATTGAGCTTGGTAAGTGAGAGAAATCATTTTGGAGATTAAAATGTGCATAAAAGTAAAAAATGGTTTTAAAGTGGTTGGACCGCTTTGGTTGGATCGAGTCTAACCAATTGTACCATCTATATAAAGGCCATGACACTAGATTTCTCTAGAAAAAACCATAAAAATATGTATCATATTCTTCTCTCCATAGCTGAATTGGCCATTCTTTCTCTCATAGATTTCTTCATTTTCTTTCTCCAAATATCCTACCAAATTCCACTCTTCCAAGCAAATTAAGGCTTTTGTTTCACATGGTAACCATATCTAAACTCAATTTGAAGTGATTGAAGTGAAAAATTAAAATTTATCAAGTTATGTATCAAAATAAGCTATGAGAAATCAAGTTTTATAATTTAATCTAAAGGTTTATATATATATATTAAGGTATGTAGAACTCATTTGTGATATTAGATTTAATTTTAAAGCAAATAAAATTATGGTTTTATACCCTTACATATTTGGTCACCTAGGATTTTTAAAGAAAATGATGATGATTTATGGAGTAAAGCTAAGGAGAGGAAGAATAAAGTGTGAAGAAAATGAATCTAAGGTAAGTAGATAAAATATTTCGGGACTTTTTTGGAAATGGTATGTTTTAAAAAGTTATTTGGACAAATGGTATGTATGTGAAATATATTGGGAAAATGGGGTGCATGGACTTAATCCCGCAATGCAGTACTGCGAAAATAGGACTGGCATATTAAACAAAAATTGCGATGAACGAGATGGCATAAAATTTCGTTTAGTAGGGTTCATTTTCTAATCCTGCAACCTATCATTACGACAATAGGAGGAGTGAGAATATTAAGATTATTATATAAAATGATGGCTTTGTCCCCGACATCAAGTCTGTATGTATGGGGCTGGATTTTCCAAGTTTGTGGTCTCTTTTCATGGGACCCATAATTTTGGTGCCTTCTGCTAGTACTAATTGCTCTTACAATTTATAGCTAAGAAAGATAACCGTTATGCTGCTGTTGAGAATTATGTCCAAAGAAATTGTGTTGTAAAAGATTTTATATTGAAGGATAAAATCGAAAATGACATAAATTTAACTTTAAAAAAATTTATTTTAATATGACGAAATTATTTACATAAATTGATTGCAAATACTTTGTATTAAGGTCATTATCTTTTTCGTGATCTCTGCATAAACTCACATACAATAGTTGGTCAACCCCATGAAGACTTGGGATTAAGTTAATAATAAAAAGAAAATATCCTAAACAATCTTCATGTATAATATTTTATTTTTGGATATGAATTATGAACGGTAGTTGGCAATAGATTCATTAAACCAATATATCAACACATTATTTTATTTTTATAAAAATACAATTCTACAACAACACATTAAACCAATATATCAACACATTATTTTATTTTTATAAAAATTTACAACAAATTTCTTATTAACACTTTCTAAATACTTAAATAAATATAAATATACATGTATATAGAATTTGCACTTACATATATTTCTTACAATAAAATTTTACCTACTTAAATTTAAAAAAAAAATATTAACTAACCTCACAAAATCTTGCTAAATATAAAGCTACCTACTCAAAATGTTTGCAAATTTTGATAATTTGAGACTTGAGAGTTGGAAACTTGAGAGCTAGAGAGTGATGAAGAAAATGAAGTGCAGATGAAGATAAAGGGAGAAGAGGAGGCAAAAATTCGGTCTACACGAATATATAGGGGTTACTGTTCACACGATTCGGTCTGCATGAATATATAGGGATTACTATTCACACGTGATTGGCAAAGCTGTTGGATGGCAGAAAATTGCCTATTCCCACAGTACACCATTGCGGGATCAGGCGTCTGATTTTGCAGCAGTCATTTAAGGGGAAGACCGTCATCGAATGCCACACCACCGCCTGCATCAGCCACTATCCTCTCCTGCATCACTTCTAATTTCGCAGAAACTGGTTGCGGGAATGGAGTGAGACACCCCATTTTCCCAAATAATCAAAACACCATCCCTATTTCCCAAATAAATTTTTAATCCACACCATTCTTAAAAAAGTCCTAATATTTTTCTTTTTCCCATTCATGGTCGGGTGCCAAGTGGTATTTGAATCAACTAGGAACAGCGGGTAAAAGAAAATAATCCCATTTTTAATTATTAGTACAAGAAGATTATATATACAAAAACTATTACCTATGTAAGATTTTACCTAAATTGAATATGAGATCATTTAACTTATACCTCCATTTTTTAATGCTTATTTAAATTACTCATAAAATGTAACCATTAAAAAATATTTTGATACTTAACGCTCAATGTTATTAAAATAGGATCAGATTGCTCGGTTGGACCGATTTAATAACGAATCGACAGTTTATTTGGTTGGTTCAATGTATAAAAATCGAACTGGCTAAAAACTGTAAGGAACCGTTATGAACCGAATAAACCAGTAAAAATCGACCTGAAACCGGATAAAATCGGGTGAAAAACCAAAAAACCCGATTTGAATCAGAAAAACTATTTTTTGTCCAAAATATATATACAACATTATTTTTTGCTGGAAAAAAAATAAATATAAATACAAAATAATTGAAATTTAGACAATTTTAACTATTTTTTTATGAATAAAATAAAATTTATAATTTATAATTGATGAATATTTTTAATATTTGTAATTTTTTTACTATATCCATCTTAAATATTTATTATGAATATTGAATAACTTGAAAAAATTATTTTATAATTAATGTTTGATGATACGCGTATTTTTAAAGTATTTTTTATTTTTTATATAGTTATATTTTCATAATATTTATAGAAAAAATTTAAAAATAATATTATTTTGAAAAAAAAAATAAAAAATTCGGTTGAATCCTATCGAATCGGTCGAACCAAAAACTTTTTACCTTTTCGGTATTTTATCTGATCCGGTTTTAATAATATTGCTAACGCTTAATAAAAAGTACAAGATACTTCGAATTCGACTATTTTCAATATATTTTTATTAGGCCTCTCATATAATAAATTAAAAAAATTATTATTGATAGAATGTAAAACTAATACTCCCTTATTTCATGTAAATTGTCTTAAAAAAATAAATTGTTTCACCAAAAATTAATTTAAGTTGTGTTTAGCGTAAGGAAAGAGACAATGATTTGTCAAGTGCTTTATAGTATTGTTTAACTTTAATATTTCAAACCCATTAGTCAGTCCAAGACGAATTTAGCATTGAAAAGTATTAGCCGAGAAACTTGAACGATTGGCTTTTCCTTTATTAGAAGGTCCACTTGTACAGCTTCGTGTTTATCACTTCTGAAATAAATTACGCCAAATATCATTTAATTTAAAATTTATTTTTTACTTAACTAATATAGTATATTGTTACATTAATTTGACGAGACATTTTCCACCAAATACAGTTTTTTTAATAGATACGGTCTCTTTAATCCTAACTAATTTAATAGGATGTAAAGTTAATATTATAAATATAAAGTTAGCCTGCTCCAGTGGCACAATTAGCCACATTGAATTCGATATTTTAAAACCATTATTAATTAATAATTATTTACTTAAACTAATATATTAGTTGAATTATATTATCCATAAAATCCTAAAACCACATATCATGATCAGCATAAGGACAATTGGAAAACGGAAGGCTTGTTCTTAATTTTGACTTTTCAACAGTCAAAGTAAACGGTATTGGTCACCCTGACTTTTATTTTTTTTTTCCAAGGTCACTCTTATGTTCATTTTTTTACGGAAGAAACAGTGTTATTTTAAAGGAAAAAGTCAAATTATAGTTTCACAGTCAACATATTTAGAACTGGTTTGCAACGCACGCGGCCCACGCCTCTACATGACAAGACGTTCATGTATCGGTGAACTTGCCCCTCTATTTCTTCTTTTTTTTTTTCTTATCAAATGCAATTTCCTTCACTAGAAATTAAATAAATACGAAATACTTTTTTCTTTAATTCTGCTCTACAAAATTCTGAATTGAATCTGTTATTACAATGAGTTTCAAATAATAATAATAATAATAATAATAATAATAATAATAAAATATATAAATACCGAAGGATTTAAATATGAATTTGATGGATTATAATTAATTTTTCATTTAATTTATTTAAAATTTTAAATGATTTGAATCCAATCAAATCCAATTTAATTATGAATTAAATTTTTTTATATTAGTTTGGTTGGTTTATGTTACGTAATCTATAAATTACGTTAGTTATTTTTGTTATACTATAAATATATAAATTATAAATTATTCATATTTATATATTTTTAAATATAAAATATTAATTTTACTTTTATAAATATTTTTTTAACTATCACATTCATGTTTTAATTTTTTTAAAAAAAATTCAAAAAAAAATAAAAAAATTACTCATTCTGTTCTTTTTTATCAGTTACTTTTGTTATTTTTACTAGAATTAAAAAATAATAAATACACTTAAATTTAATATTAAATTACGTGATTAAAATTAAATTATCAAATTTGATTGGTTCTGACTTTATTGGAAAAGAAAAATAAATTGAAAAAGCAAATTAAATTACATTGAAAGTCTAAAAATGACAGATAAATAGAATTTAAATTTTACTTAAAAGAGATAAATAAAAAAGAACGGAGGGAGTAATACCAGGTCAACAATAAACTAATGGCAAATTTTTTTAGTTTGCAAGATAAACTATATCTATATGTTTACTGCACAAAATCAAATAAAAAACCATTTATGGAACAAATTAATTAGTCGTATGTTAAGGATTAAGATTCCCCAACTCCACAGAATTCCAAAAGTTAATCTAAGTTACTGAGTTTTACTAATTCATATATTTTTTACAATCAAAATTGATAATGAGTTTTTTTAAAAAATAAAAAATAAGATCATTCACATTTGACTAGACTTGATCGATAAATTAACTTATTCGAATTTAAAATATAAATTTCAGTAAGTGATTAATTTAGGTAAATTAATAATTATGGTTCAACTTAAAATGTTAATTCCAAAGTAATTAGAAATACAACCTATACAAATAGTAGAAACTAATTACACATATATATCAAGCCAGGCTAATAACACAAGTTATTAAATTGCTATATATATATATATAATTGCTTTTTGGATTATTTAATCTTACAGCAATAGGGAAAATGACTGATATGATTGATTTATACACGGATAAAGTATCAAATAAAATAGAAAATAAAGAAAATAAATTATTAATGAAAATTTGCTAGGTAGCTACCATGGTCATAATTCTAAGGAATATATCTTTTATTAATTGAGAGATTTGAAGAATTTGAATTTGGGCCATCAAAAAAATTGGGTTAAATAGTTGGATTATACAATAATCAATAATTTATTTGTATACAATAACCCAATAAAATTATAGGAAAAATGGACTAAATGAATTGGATTGAATGGCTTATAACATTTTTGAACATGCCTAATAAATACTAATAAGATAATGTAGCCATGAAATTAAGTTTCATACCCTTGAAAAAACTTACCTTTGAGAAAAAAATAATCGGGCAGAGTTGTGTATGAAAGCAGGCAAATTACATGCCGGTTTTCATGAAAATTGATATGAAAATATAATTTGAATTTTTTTAAAAAAACATAATTATTTTGAGAAAAAAAAAAAACCAAATTTGACTTTAAACTAAATCTCAATTTCCTTTTTTTTTTTCTTCTTAAAGAAATATTGATTTCTGCTAGTCAATATCAATGGCATAGAAAATTCTGCTGTTGATTTTTCTTCTTTAATTTCACTTTCTTTATATGGTCATAAAACAAATTAATATTGCATTAACGAATTTCATACAATGCAAAGCATTACTGACTTAATTTACATACGAATAAATGCCAAAGCATTGGGTTAAATAATAATTTTTTTGTGCACTATAACTTAATTAATACACTAATTGACACAAATTTTATTTTATGAATTGTACAAACATAGCTTATAATGTTATTAAATTAATGTGATTAGGTGTGACAAAACAAATTAATGTGATTTGGGATATCAATTTGGATTTGAGTCAATTTCACTCCACAAATATGATTAATGGTGGCTATGAAAATCTATTACAAAGAACAATAAACCCTTTGAAGAGGATGGCTCCACCCTTTCCCTACCCTTCTGACTTCCCACCGCTTTCGGCAACACTGGTCCATTCTTCACCGTAGACTTCTATGGGAAATCCAAAAGGTGGGGCAATGGGGGATTCAGAGATGCTCCTTCTCTAAGGTTGAGCGCTCAAGGAACGAATCCACTATCTATAGGCTGTTTGTGGACAATTTGCCTCTAGGTTGGCCAGCTTATGGATTAAGAAAGATGTTCTCTTGGTACGGCACGGTGGAGAGAGTCTTTATTTTGAAAAAAATGAGTGTAAGGGGCACTAAGTTCGGCTTTGTTCAATTTGTGCACAACTAAAAGCATAGAACTAATTGTTAACAAGTTAAATGGAGCTTGGATGGGGAATAGGAAAATACAGATTAATATTGCCAGGTTAGGAGTATCATCCATGAGAAGTAAGGAGAAAAAGACCTATAAACCTAAGAATGTTAAATTACCTAGTAATTGCGGTACAAACTCCTACGCCAAAGTTGCAAAAACAGGTCTGTTCAGCAAAGATGGGAAGTATAAGGATACATATAGGAATAATAAAGCAAGAGCAGTCAATTTTCAGTACGACATTGACAAGGATGATAGGGAATGGTTGAGCAGAAGTTTAGTGGGATGGTTACATAATGTCCAAAATGTCGTCAGCATCCAAGAAGCCATGATTGCTCAAGACTGCTTACATTGTGAATGTAGACCAACGGGAGGGAATTTAGTACTCCTGACATTCTCAACCTGTGATGAAAAAAACCTTATGCTAGAATCGGGTTTGGATTGGCTTAGTGAGTGGTTTGAAATGATCAAGCCATGGGAACCAAATGATGTTTGCAAAAACAGGTACACTTGGGTCAAGTGCGAAGGATTCCCTCTCCATCCGTGGAGTCAGAAGCTTTTCTCAACCATTGGATGTTTATATGGCAAGTTCATATGCCTGGATGATAATAGTAATACAAGGAGAAAAAAATGTTTAGATGTTGCAAGATTTCTGATAGCAACGTCCTGCCCAAAATCTATAAATGATGTTTAAAAATCAGAATAGATGAAATCATATATTCTTTTAGAATCATTGAAGAACCCTCTTCTTCTACCCAAATTTGCTCAGGGCAATGTCAACCAAGAGGCCTAAAACAGTAGAGAGGAATGAGCTCTGACAAACGCTTGCTGAGATAGGCAAAGAGTCATAATTCTCTGACAAACTCCATTCTTCCTCGAAGAGTAGAAATAGTAACTCAATAATGGCGCACTCGTCTCGAGATTGCTTTTTCCAGGAATAATTTGTAGCTAAAACTAAAGATGCCAAAAAGATCAATAGTGGAATGGAACATGTGCAGCTTCAGTGATGTGGATTTGGCTATAGCTAAGCTCGAAAAGGAAATTAAAGTAGTAGACAGTGACTTAGAATGGGCTCAATTTCATCCACAGTCACCAAATTTATCACTTATTGCGCAAAAGTAACCAACTTTTTTTCTTAACTTAAAAGTCACTGAACTTTTAATATTTTTGCATAAAAATCATGCTCACCGGAATCCAGCGAAAATCCTTGCCCAATTGATGACATGTCATGCCATGTCTAATGACTAAACACATGTAGAGGGGATTTATTGACACATCATCTACTGACGTGTCAAATTTGACACGTATGCAACCACATCATCCGGAAAAACCACATCAACAAGCATGCACCACCAAAAGACAAGCAAAGTTGGATCATAGATTGGGCCCTAGCCCAAGGTTAAGTAAATGTTAAAGATAGTAACCCATTTGACTTAGAGTGCATGCTTGTCTAAATGTGGACCACTGTTATCTTGGATGGCTTTGAATGTGGGATACTTATAAACCCGTGACACTTTTATTGCCTTTTCGATGTGGGATTCTTTGCTCATTTTTACATACACATTCTCGTGAAGTCTGGTCTCTCAAAATTCATCATCATCTTCTTCAAAACATAGTAGCCACAATCAAATTAACATGAGCTTCAGTTTCGGGTGCTATCTTTGCTCGAGTCGCCATAGGAACCACCTGTGATATTTTCGATCACCGTCTCGCCTCTACCTCTTTCATTCTCATTACTGCACTAGCTATTTATTTCCAGCGAAGCATGAGAATAGGGGAGAAACAAAAATTGGGGAAATTAGGGGCGACGATTAGGGATTGCCAGAGTTTAAAGTGCCTGAGATTACTATTCACTCAGCCTCTGTTTATCGCTCCTTCAACACCCAAACCCAAGTCACCAACTTTGACCCCAATGATCTCGCCACCATCGGCCCCTCAAAGAGATTAATTGTCAAGATTGAGCAAATTGAATGTGGATTGAGATTGATGGTGCTCACTTTGATGGATAAAATGAAAAGAGCGCAGATTGAGTTTGTGGGCACAGTTATAGAGGATTGGGTGAATTATGGAAGGTGGAGGTTGTGGGTGAGATGAAGGCGAAGGTGGAGGAATTAGTTAGTGTTTTTATGGATGCGAATCGATTGAGGAGGTGTATAATTGCAGAGATAGTAGGTGCTTTAAATGTTTATCAAGGTGCTCTGTTTCTTAAAGTTGTAGCCTAATTTTTAGTTGGGTTTAAGGATTCTGAGTTTTTTCATGAATTCGAGAAATGCAAAATCCCCTGATTGATTTGCGATGGGTTTGCCCAAACTTCATGAAGGAGAAGTTTAAAATGAAAAAGAAAAGGGAGCTTCGACTAGTTAGATGCCACAAGGAGCTTCATAAGCATGGTGGTGGGTGTTTTAAAACAAGCAAATTAGAAACCAGTACCCCGTTTCTTTGGAATGAGTTGTTAAGAGCACATTCATTAACTATAGAGAAAGAAAATAAGAGAAAAATAGGAGTTTGTGAACCGAGAGGGAGAAGCGGAGAGAGAATGGTGAAGTGGGTAGTGCTGAATGCAATTCCAAAATGAAAGTCTATCCCACATCGAAAATATAAAAGCTTGTTATTCCCCTTATAACTATCCCACATCTAAAATAAAGGCAAAGAAAAGTAATCAACATTTACTTAATCTTGTACAAAGGTCTAATCTATGATCCAACTTCCTTGCCTTTTAGTGGGGGGCATGCTGACGTAGCCTTTCTGGGTGATGTGGCAACTAATTTGGCACGTCAGCTGATGATGTGTTAATAAATCCCTCTACATGTGTTTAGTCATCCGACATGGCATGCCATGTCATCAATCCAGCAAGGGTCTTCGTTGGATTCCGATGAACATGATTTTTATGCAAAAATATTAAAAGTTCAGTGACTTTTAAGTCAAGAAAAAAAGTCAGTTACTTTTGCACAATAAGTGATAAGTTTAGTGACTGTGAATGAAATTGATCCCTTAGAATGTGAAGACCTACATGAAGTAATCAAGAGATTTATGTTTACCAAAAGAAATACTCTTATCAGTGAGTTGTGGGGAAAACTGAAAGTAAGAGAATCAATCTAGAGACAAAAATCAAGAGTGAAATGGTTGAAGGAATGGGATCAAAATGCAATATTTTTTCATCTTTTCGCTTCTGTCAGAAATAGAGAATGGCTTAGTTACAGCCTCGATGGGTATCAAACAGGAAGTCTTTGAATTCTATAAGAAGTTGTACTGTGAAAATAACTTTAATAGGCCTTCATTTCCTCAAAACTCCTTCAAAAATCTCTCTGCTTTATCCACTAATTTTCAGGAGTTACCTATTACTCTTGATGAAGTTAGAGAAACTGTTTAAAGCTGTGATAGCTCCAAGGCACCGGGACCAGATAGCTTTAATTTTGCTTTTATCAAAGCGGCCTGAAACATAATCGGGATGGACATTTTTGACATAGTGGTAAGATTTTATGAGGAAGGTCATCTTCCAAAGGGAGCCTCCTCATCTTTTATTACTTTAATCCCTAAAATGGTGAGGGCAAACAAGCTTACAGATTTTCATCCTATTGGCTTGGTTAGAAGTATGTACAAAATCATTGCAAAATTATTAGTAAACAAGCTAAAAAAAGTGATGGGTGAGGTCATCTCTGAGGAGCAGTGTGCATTTATTAAAAGAAGATAGATTTTTTATGGTGTTCTGGTTGCAAATGAAATTATTCATTCCTTGAAGTGCTACAATAGGGGCGGGATTATATTTAAAGTGGACTTTCATAAGGCATTTGATTTGGTTAGTTGGGAGTATCTGAACTCTGTAATGGAGCATATGAACTTCAAAGTAAAATGGAGATCCTGGATTCAAAAATGCATAGGGTGTGCTAGAGTTTTAGTTCTTGTTAATAGCTCTTCAACCCTAGAAATTGAGCTCTCATGAGGTCTTAGGCAGGGAGATCCTCTCTTTCCTTTTTTTTCATCATTGTTGCAGAAGGGCTATCAATTCTCATAAAAAAAGTAGTCGATATCAATCTTTTTAAAGGATTGAACCCACTCCCTCACAGTTCGCAGGAGCTAATTGTTTCCCATATACAATACGCTGATGATACAGTCATGTTTTTAGAACCATACCTTCAAAATATTTTGTAGATGAAGAGAATTCTTACGGTTTTCATAGCTGTATCGGGGTTGTCAGTTAACTTGCACAAGAGTTCTTTAATTGGAATCGATGTCTGTAACATCCTTATACCACTGTAACAAATGTACAGTGATCGAATGTCACAACAGAGGCAATAACGAAAATGTCTACATTAAACAGTCTGCTAAATTTTTTTATCACAAATACATTCGTTCCATATAGCATATCCATTTGATAAATAATACTAATAATAAAGTATTACATAAGTACAATTCACATTCTATACCTTCCATATACATATATAAACATGTCATACCAACAATCATCCTTGAACTCCACTTTGAAACTTGATTAACATTGTAGCATCAGCTACCAACTTTCTATCCTTCTAACTTGTGTGCAATCAACAAACTATGCGCTGAGCATCGAAATATCCAATGGTGGATACATATCCCAAAATTTTTACAAAAATATCATTCACACATACAAATACATGCATGCATCACACATTCATACACACATGTATGCTTTCATGAGTATTTTTTTAACATTAACTATTCATTTTATTATTTTGCAATCATGCACACATGCATTCAATCGTGTAAAACTATTTCGATCATTTAGTAATATACAATTGTCATTTTCATCTTTGTACTTATCTTTCAGTCATTTACGATATTAACTTTCAATTATAATTACTCATTTTGATATTAATAGTTGATCTTATTTATACAGTTCATTTACTCCTCATTATGTAGTTTATAAATTTTGATGCCTAATATACTATTTTCTCATCATTTTACATTTTAATATTATTTCTTTTCATGTTTTATAAATACATTTACTCATCACATTCCATTTTCACTTAGGAAGTTATTTTCATTATGTTATTTCTTACACAATCATTTAATCATTCAGATATACATTCATTTATCCAGACATTTAGATGTTTATCTATTTGCTCACCTTAAATGGAATCTTCTAATTTCGGCCATATATGCTCTTAAGGTTTAATTTTCTCTTTCTTTCATTTTTAATACATGTTATGGCATGAACAATTTCAATTTATTCCCTATTTTCACTTAAGTTTAAAAATTTTACTTTTGATCCCTACTTTACCATATAAGAGGGTTCATTCACAGTTTCATTTTTCAATTACCATTCTACTTGCTAAATTATAATTTAATTTTTGTACTTTCATTCAATTACAGTGGTGGTTTCTTTTATCATTTATTTACACTAATACAACTACTTATCTTTACTTCATACTAATTTGCTTGTTTGACATGTAACTTATCATTTCATTTCAAATACATCATTTTATGTTAAATTGTATGTAGATTTTCTAATTCTTCAATTGTTTCCAAAACTATCATTTTACATTATATTTATAATTTTGCTATCAGTTCATTTATTTTCACTTTAAATCTTTTATTTCGCATACAAATTATCAATCAGTCCTTATTTTAATATTTTTGTGACAAATTGCATTATAGACCTCCAAGACTACAAGGGATTACTTTTAAGTTGTTCATTCATTATTTTATCATTCTCATACATACTTTCATTAGTTTATCATTTTTACCCATTAAATTCATTATTTGGGTAAATTATCATTTTGATCTTAACTTTTAATTTTCTTTTATATCAGTCCTTTTTCACTTTCATTTCCATTCATATTTCACTTTTTGCACTTTTATGTATTATTACCATTATGCCCCTAGTACACTTTCGGCAGAATTCTTCAGATGGGATATACGGAATGTGAATCTTACGGATCCATAATAGTACAGTACAGTAGGAGATGATCCCGAAGGATCAATCCATCTCAGAGCAAATAATCAAACAGAAACTATGAAAGGACATTACAATCCTACCATAGTAAAGCAAGTCCTTATGACTTGTACCACGATATAAGTGTCTCTATGGCTAGACAATTATAACCTGAACTAGATTTAAATCAACATACCACTACTAAGGGCAACATTCTTTGCTCATTTCAGAATCACTTTTCACATTTTTAATATTTTCATTTGCTTTTGCATTACAGTATACTGTTCAATTAGTTCTTTCTTCTTCATTTCAGTACATCTGACTTTTTCACTTACTTTTACATTTTCAATATATTAGCCATTCAACTTTTTCACTTACTTTTGTGCAGTTTATGAATTGTCTCACAATAATTCATCATTTTCATTTCACATTTTGACTTTTTCATTGGCTTTTTATTTCAATACATCAATCAGTCAATTTTTTTTCCATTTCTTTTGCATATTTTGGGAACTATCTTATTATATTTCACAATTTTCTCTCATTTCATGAATTATTTCACCATAATTCAAAAATCTCGTTTCAACATAATACAATTTTATGCTCAAAACTATTTATATAAATTTCATACCAATTAATACCATCACTTTGGTATACTTTTCAATTTAGTCTTTAATTTTTTCATGTAATTATAAAATTATCCTTTTTACACTTTAATTATAGAATTGCCACTAGTTTACTTATTTTCACTTCACATTTAATTTTTGGCATGTAAAATTATCAATTGATCCTTATTTTGAATTTTTTACGTAAAATTATATTTTAGTCATTTCACTTCACATAAGTTCATTTTTAGGTTGTTGGTTCACCAAATTATCATTTTACCCTTTTTAGTAATTATTTTATTATTTTTACCCATTAAACTTATTATTTGGGAAAATTATCATTTTAGCTCTAAACTTTTTATTTTTTTTCAATGTAGTCCTTTTTCATTCTAAACTTTATTTTTACTTTCTTTTTGCATTTTTAGCTCATTTTTATATTTACCATTATTTTTTTCTTTTTCACACTTAAAATTTTATACAAGAATCAATTTTTATTTAGTCATTGAACTTTATTGCTTTATAATTTTATTCCTCTAGTTCATGTTTATTCACAAAATTGCCATTGATTTTTTATCTTATATTTTTAATTCAGTATACTTTTATGGAACTACATTTTAGTTCCTAAAACAGCTAAAGTACCATTTTATCCTTTTTTCCTCAATGCTTAGCAAAATTTCAATTTATCTTTAAACTTTCAATTTCTTTCATTCAAATCCTTTATCATTTTAATTATATCATTCTTCATACTTTTCATTGCTTTTATTTTTTCTTATATTAAACACTATTAATATACATTTGTCATTTATCAATTTTGGCATATTTCCTAGTTTATTCTTAATATTCATCCAGCCTATTACAATGTAATCCATTTTAATCATCTTTATGATAATTTAATTACTTAAATCACTCACTCTCATACTCAATATCATAATTTCATATTTAATTAACATAAATATCACAAATCATTAAAAATTTCCTAGCATACCATTCAGCCATAGTAAGCTTTCCACTTAATTTTTATTTTTTTATTTAAGTAATTCAAAACATCATTTTTCATCTTTTTAACCATTTCTATAACAATTAATTTAATTGTTCATGCATTAATCATATACATGCATATAAATATAATCACAAATCACACCTAATTCAATAAAAATTAGGGGATATTGTATCCACTTATCTTAGATTCACTTCCTTCACACTTTAAGATTCCTCTTCTTAGCTCTACTCCATCAATTATCATCATTTTCATTAAAAATTCTAAATGGCCAATTATGTAAAGGTATAAAATTATCATTTTATTTGCTCCAAAATTAAATCTAACATCACAAATAAGCTCTACACACCTTAATTTATCTACATAAATCTTTAAATTAAATTATAGATGTAACACCCCAATCCACTAATCATGCATAAACATCAATCACCATCATAACCTAGCAAAGACAAGGCATGGATAATAATAATTAGCACATGCCATAATAATTACATGCCATAATAACTTAAAACCAACTTATAATTAAAAGGCCTAACATAATGCCAAAGAAAATACATAATGAAATCCTCAAGCAACTGCCCTCAGTCAAATTTTCTCTTCAAAGGCTGACTAGCCACCAGCTATCGATCCACTAGAGCTTAATCAGTACCTACACAGATAACAAACCCATGTTAAGCTATAAAGCTTAGTGGGGAACCCAACTCCAAGGATAAACACTAATAAAATATCGTAAAATCATTACACCCTTCAAATTTAAGGAAACATATAAGTCTACAATATTAAAAGATTTCACACTTATTATGGCAAATGAATCTGCAATCTTAAATATGAGTATTATTCTTACAATCATCTAGACCTGATAGTAATTGGTAGTACAGTTTTCATCGTAAGCATTTAATCACATTTATTATGTATGAGATACCTTTAATGTTCAATCAAAACATAAGGGAGTATATATATCATACATCATCAATAAGAGTTATCTTAGCCGTCAATACTTCACATATGTCCTGCAATTATAGTTACATAATACAGAACAGAGAACTACATTTCATTGAAATCATTCTAGCCAATAAGAAATTTAAACCAAGAAATATAGTAGGCCATTATCATTTTCATATTATATAGGTGAGGCAAATAATATATACATATATATGTACACAAATTTCTTCATTTCGAGTAAATTGTTGAGTCTTTTAAACTTTTAATAGCCTATCGAGTACTAGTTCAAAGGGGTGGATAACGAAAACAATGGATACCAAAAGTATCAAACGATGGACCCAAAGGGCCGAACTATGGTTCCATAAAGGAAAAAAACACTAGATCTAAATGGGGTCATCAATGGTTCCAGCAAGAAACAAATAATAGACCCAAAAGGGCCGAATGATGGTTCCATAAAGGAATAAAACCTAAACGGGGTCAACTATGGCAACTACAGAATCCCTCTAGGCATGCCTATCTAATCCACAACCGAACTAAGATCCACAGGCTTTATCACTTTAAGAACATCTTTCACTCATCATATTATTTCTTATTTAATATAACATTTACTTAAAGTCATTTTCCACAATTGAACACATATTATTCATTTACATAGCAATACTGGCTTAAAGCCCTGATATTTAATAAATACATATCACTTGTTATACTTGCATAGCTACTGGGTAACTTATATCTTGCACTAAAAAGCTTTAGCATAATGGTAACTGAGTATCATGCAACATTAGCTCAAAATCAATGTTTTAGGAATATAATGCAATACACATCATTGAGCATAAAATCATGAATAACAACATGATTTGAATTTCAAGGTTGACTCTAGTAATACCCGAAGATAGTTCATAAGAATGAAACCATATATATAGTCATATAAACCATAAGTGCATGACCTAACACTTAAAATATATGCATTTAAGAAGAATGTACCTGTGTGGTTCTTCATAATCATTCTCCCTTGCTTCATTATACTCAATTTGATCATCACACATTCAATTTATCCAACACATTATATACATATATTCAATGTCATTCAATTAGTGAAAATGTTTAAATATGGGATTAACATCTACCTATGTTATTGAGTATTGCCTTAGAAAAACTTCACGACTCAATTGTTCCATTAGAAATCATCTAGCCTTTTAGCCACGACTCTAATAAATATAATCATCATGTACATTATTTATGGTCCATTTAATTCTCTCTAATTATATTTTATAATATGAAATTCATGATTCATTAAGAATTTATAACTTAGAGTGTGAAGTAGAACCATTAAAAGAAAACATACAAGTGGTTGTGCCCGAGAAAGGAGAGAAAGCATACACAGTCACACAAGGAGAACAAAGGCCAAACATGCGGCCAAGCAAAGGGAGTATTAAGCCATTCACGTGGCCACTCAAGGAAACCAAAGACCAATCACACGGCCACACAGAAGAAGAAATAAGATATTCACGTGGCCATACAGAGGAAGAAACAAGGCATCACACGGCCACACAGAAGAAACTATAAGGAAAATGCACAACCACACAAGGAGAAAACAATGAAGAGGCACAGCCACGCACTGAAGAAGCAAGGATATCACACGGCTGTGCAAAGAAGCATGGGTATGCATGGCCACGCGTGAAGGAAAGGAGAAGGACACACGGCCACGCAAGGCATATCAACAGTCTGGATTAAAAATCCCAATTTCCAGCTCAATTGATTTTGAACCCAAAAACTCACCTCAAGTACTTAGATTTAAATCATTCTTTGTTCATCTAAGTCACTAAAATTTAACCTTCACTTTAACTAAGGGGACACATACAATAACATAGGGAAATCATTAAGTGAACATTTATATAGAGTTCCAATACCTCAATACCAGCTTCATCTCCTTCAAAAATCCATAGATCTAACTCTTTTTTTCTTCTCCTAATCTTGATCTATCTGCTTCTCCTCTCCTTATACACAGGAACAACATGATCTTACAATCCCTCATGACCAAAAATCATAAATGAAGAAAAGAAAAGGAAGAAGAGATTTTCAAGGGAAGACATTACCTTAAATCATAACTCACAAACCCTAACTCCCCTTTTTCCAATCCGTAACCAGTAGAGATAGAGCTCTCCCTTAAAAAAATGCCGATTCCCCCTCTCAAAACCCTTGTTTCCCTTCTCCAAGAAGCTATTAAAATATCTCATTGTGAAATTCCAAAATTGCCCTTATACAACCTAACCCCATCAACTTATCTTTCTTAATATTTAACACCCCAAACTTCTAATTTACTTCAAATATATCCTCTTTATCTTAATTTTAACCATAAACAATTTACATTCATGCTGAAATTACTAAAACACCCCTAAAGGGACTTAACCTTAACAATGCAAAATAATTCAATATTTGCCTTAATTAACCATAGTTCTCATCACCTTACTATAATCCAGTTAGGGCCATGATTGGATCCTTACAACAGAACTTGATTTCTCATACCTCATTTTTGATACATAAACTTCAATCCTTAATTTCTCTCACTTTTACTCCTCAAATTGAAGATTAGAGGATGCTATAATATGATAGAGAGGCTGAAATTAATTTAGGAGGCTTGATTTTGAAGAGAGATGAAAAATGATGGTTATATAGGAAAAAAGAAAATTTGGCTTCCAAAAGAAGAAGGCATAAACCTCACAATTTTTCTAATGTTTTCTGATATTTTGGCCCTTAAATAGTCTGAATTTTGGCTTGAATTGGTCCAACCAAGGTAGTTAGGCCTAATTAAAGCCCAAAATTGATTTCGAATCCATTTATGTATTTTAAATTATTTCTCTCTCTTTTCAAGCTCAAATTCACTCAAAATCAGTTTCATAATTTTTAAAATATATAATATAGCTTTCATAAAATTTTTTGGCTCAATCGGAATCCATTTTCGATTCAATTCATTAAAACTAGTTCGATTAGGCAATTTTCAATGTTACCATAAATTTAATTTTTTTCCATAAAATAATTTTAAATATTATTTAGGGTCCAACAAAAATTTTTTGAAATTTTTAAAGATCATTTACTATTTCTAAAGCCTCAATCAAATTTACGGTCAATCGATTACTATTTAAACCAAAATTATTATTTTTCTCTTACTTTTTGTGTTCAAACCTTCCTAAAAATACTTTTAAAATTCTCAAAATATATTCATTAGGATTCATGAATATTTTTGGATCAATCGGAGACTATTTTACCGTCTGATCCACTTTTACCAATCCAATAGTTCGATTCTCCGTGTTATTGAAAAATTATTTTTTCTTTACCATATGATTCTATATCTCATTTAATGTAGATATAAAAATTCTGATGATTTTTAGAAATCATTTGCTATTTTTAAAGTTTTGATCAAACCTTAGTCAATTCAGATACTATTTTTAAAAATGCATCCAGATAGCATAAAATATACGATATTTAGCATACAAAGAGGATATTATGAATGGTTACTTATAGCATCTAGACTATGCAATGCTTCTCAAATAGTCCAAAGAAAAATGGATAATATATTTAAAAATTTAAGATATTTTTGTTTAGTTTATATTGATGATGCACTAATCTTTAGTGAAAATTTATAAGAGCATTTTAACCATATTAAGCAATTCTTATTAAGGTGCTTTAAGTATGCAATAATGTTATCTAAAAAAATATAGATATAGCAAAAAGGGAAATAGTTTTTAGGATTTACAATATTTAAAGGTAAAATAGAAGTACAATCACATGTAGCAAAAGCATTATTAGAATTCTCTGATCAATTAGAAAGCAAAAATATGATACAACAAGTTTTAGGACACGTAACATATGCCAGCGGCTTTATTCACGAGTGCATAAAAAAGTAAAAAGTACCTCAAGACAAACCAAAGGGAAACAATTCATGGAATTTGATAGATAAGAACACTAAAGTTGTAAAAGAAATAAAGGAATATTATAGAAATTCACCAAAGCTACTCCTACCAGAAAAAAACAAGGAGCTAAGATTAGAAATTGATGCTTCAGATGATTATTGAGGAGTAATTCTAAAAAGTAAAGATGAGAGAAATATATATGGATATGTTTAACATTTACTAACACCGAAAAAATTATCATAATAATGAAAAGAAAGTATTAGTTGTAATTTATGCAATAGAAAGTTTGAGTTAGTGTTATTGCCCAAGAAATTCACAGCAAAAACGGATAATAAAATCTTTCATTACAACGAACAATAATGAAAAATTAGCTCAAAGAAGAAAAATGGATTGGCAAGAATATTTTGCAAATTTTAATTTTAATATAAAATATATACCTGGAAAAGAAAAAAAATGTTAGCATATCTACTTAGTAGACCTAAACCATAAAATTATTTTGCTAACATTTGAATTGAGAAAATATTATAGAAAAAAGTGCAGAAAGATAATCCAAACTCACTGCAAAAAAGAAGAAAGTAATAGAATCTATTAAAAAATATATATCTCAAATCCAAAATCTAGAGAATGAGACTAAACAACAATTTAAAAATTTACAAAAATTTATATTTCGTTCTCTAGAATTGGATAACGAGATAAATCAGGTATCGATGAACTACATTTAGGCGGTTAACCGTTAAAATGAATCTAGCTTTGGAAGTTCTAGCCTCTAGAAATTGGCAATCTTTGGCATTGCTACCAAGAAGAAGCTTGTAATGGCCTGAACATCGGATCAGCTGTAAATAGTATTTTTCGATATCGAATAGTGCTTTCAGGTTGAAAAATGCGTCTAAGGTGAAAAATATTTTATTTGATCATTGAAAAATATTGATCACGGTTAATCTGGAGTTGAAATTTGAAGTAAAATTGAGATCACATAGACCTCTAAATGTCAAAAATATGAAAAATGAAGCGGTTCGGTTTAAATAGTAACCAGATTGACTTAGGTTTGATTGAACTTTTAAAAATAGCAAATGAAGTCTAAAAATTATCATAAATTATAAATGTACCTAAAATGATGTGTAGAATATTTTGGCTGCAAAAAGTTAAGTTTTCGGTAATACTGATAATTATCCAATCGAACCAATCTGATTAAATCGAATCGAAATCGAACTCCGATTAGGTTAAAATTTTGTGTACATCCTATTTTTGACATGATAAGAATAATGAAATTAAAATTGCAGTGATTTGAATTTAAAAAGGGAGAAATTTTAAGAGAGTGGCATAATAGGCTTAATTAAGGTTTTTGGGCCTTACTGAGTGGGCTTAGATGAACCAAAACCTAACCCATTTAGGCCCATATATAAAGGGAAAAGGGATATATATTTGGCCATCCATCTTCATCTCCATCAGCCTCTTTCCTTTTCTTTCGTGTCCGAACCATTATTGCCTTCTCTCTCTCAAGATTTTTTTAAGTTTCTCTCTCTTTCTCTTTAAATCCAAGCATCCTAACTAGTATTTTACCTTCTTGGATGATTAATTAAGCCTCTATCCTTTGATTAGAGGATGTTAAGTAAGAGAAATTAAGTGAAAAAATTTAGGATGTCAATTTGAGGTTAGAGAAAATCATGGTTATAATTTTATTTAAGGGTGCCTACTTGTATTTTTAGGTACCTAGATTTCATTTATAGTATTAATTTGAGCTTTTGAGATCAAAAAATTAAGGTTTTGTTTGATTGAAATTTTGGCTATGGTAGGTTCTCAAGGTAAGGGACAAGCTTCAAAGGCTAAAGGAAATGAAAAGAAAGTCTAGGTAAGCCTAAGCCAAGTAGAAAGGTTAGTGGCTATTAAATCCTTCTATTTTCCTTAAATTGGCATAATTTTCCTTTATGTAACTTAGGAAAAACTAAGAAAAATGCATGTATAATTGAAATTGATTTTAGAATAATGATTTAGGATCTTGAAAATAGCTATTAGAATGCTTAATTTAATTTAAAAGAATATATAAGGTGAACAACTTCATGTGGCCGAAATGGTCTCCTAAGGAAAATTAAAATATATTTTGTGTATTTTTTTGATAAATTATGCTATAAAATGAATCTAGAGATAATAAATTATATCCATGAATTTTTGTAAAATTTTTGAAAATTATTTGAGTATTTTTTTAGAAGGAAATTAGGTTATACATGTAAGGTATTTGTTGAATTATTGTGAAACAATTCATTAATTAAGTGAAAATAATGAATTATTATGAAATAATTCAAAAACTGTGTAAAAGTATTGAAAAAAATTGAATGACTGATTACTGAACTAAAAAAGCAAATAAAACTGTCAAAGATCTGAAAAGTGAATTGAATTAAGTTTATCGCCCTTAATAATAGTCAAACGGTCAAAATCTAACTCAGAATACGATTGTCTAGCCATAGGAATACCTATATCGCGATGCATGTCATAGTGACTTGCTTTGCTATGGTAGGATCATTGATCTCCCATAATATCTGCTCTGTTCTGTATTTTATTCTATGAAAAATGATCCTTTGGGGTTATTTCTCAATCTGTACTGTGATCTTGTGAAATTCAAATCTCGTATATCCGGTCTAATAATTTTTGTTGGGATTGTACTAGGAGCATAAATATAAAAAATAGTTAAAAGTGCAAAAAGATAAGTAAAAATAAAGTTTAGAGTGAAAAATGATATAATTGAAAAGAAATAAAAAGTTTAGGAGTAAAACAGTAATTTCTCTAAATGCTAAGTTTAATGAGTAAAAGTGATAAAAAATGAATAAAAAGGGTAAAATGATAATTTAGTGTGCAAACATTCTAAAAATGAACTTTTATAAATTAGAAGGATTAAAATATAATTTTGCATGAAAAAGTTAAAATAAGGATCAATTGGTAATTTTATAAGCCAATAATTGAATGTGAAGTAAAAATAAGTAAACTAATGGTAATTTTGTAATTAGTGTGTAAAAGGGTAATTTTGTAATAAAATAAAAAATTTTGGATTAAATTGAAAAGTTTACCAAAGTATTGATAATAAATTGAAACGATTGTTAAAAATATTCGTAATTGTATTTTTGATAGAAAATATAATAAATTTTTACATAATTAATGCAATTATGCTTGTCTGGAAAATACTGTGATTTTTTATCACCACTGGACATTTAATGCTCAGCATGTAGTTGTTACTGCATGTAGGTTTCGAAGACTAGCTAGAGCAATAGTATACAAATGAACCAATTTTGCAGGAACATGAGATAGTTAGGAATTACCTTTTTGTATTGGCATGTATATATTTGTTATTATTGAAGTAAAAGAATTGATCTGTAATGGTACAGTATTTGTATATATATATATATATATATATATATATATATATATATATATATATATATATATATAAATGTGTGATTGGCAAGTAGTTGATTGATTAAGTATGTTTGAAATGAAATTAAGAATGTATGGATGAAAAGAATATATTGTTTATGAACTGCTGTACCCCTGAGGGGCTGTGGATTGTTTGATTTTTAGGTTGGGTAGGCAAGTTTTAATACGTTATATTGCCGAAATTTTGTAAAAATTGGATAGAAAATTGGACAGTTTTAGGTCAACAACAAGTTGGATTGTGAACATGCATTATGAATAAGAATTGGTAACTAGAAATTAATTAGTTTAAGAAGAAAAAAAATTTAGCTTAATTGCTTAAATCTGTATGATTGTTTAGTATGGATGTTACAAAGCTAGAAGATAATATATTTAGGAATCTATTAATGAGAAGATCAGTTCAATATTCGGATTATTCTGATTAACTTCCGATATCTACTAAAATATCTAAGGCATCTACGTACATGGAGAATTTCAATTTTAGATTGATAACTTCAAATGATCTATCTTTTTCTACAAATTATGGAATGATGACGAAAGATCTAAGATCAACGTCTCATAACAAAAAAAAAGCAATAGGAAGAAGACTTTTATTCAAACTCTACAATATTTATCTAAATTTACCAATGTTATGATAAATGGAACCTACAATAAGGAAATAATTAAAAAAGGAGTTGTCCAAAGATGGTGCAACAATTATATCGTTTTGGGTTAATCCACATCATTTATCCTGGAGAAAAATTGAATGTAGTTCAGTATCTACCAGAAATAATCAAGTCCCAAGTAGAAACATTTAAAAATATTACTAAAGGAGCAAAAATATATATTAGAACCATGAATGTCATTCATGAATAGGATGATGAAAATAAAATAGAAATAAAAGCCGAAACAGTAATTAAGATGTGAACAACCAGATAAGAAATAATATCAGATGAATAAAGAACATTTACCCTTTTATCTATAATTATTAAAAATCTACCCAAAAGGATGAAAAAATATATAAACAATTATTCGAGGATTAAAAGAAATATTAAATGATGGGAAAAAATTACAGTAGTGATCAAGGAGATATACTGATCACTAATCCGTCTACCGACTGGCATCAAAGATATTTACTAGAAGCTTATATAGATGAAATCTTAGAAGGTAGTTTTCCAATGACTAAAGTAACCCAACAACTTTTTCAAAAGGAATCTATGGTGGAGGAAAAAGAAAAGGGATAAGACTTAGTAGAATTGGACCCCTTCTAAAGAAGAGAAAAATAAACCAATAATGTAGGAATATAGACAAATGTTGTGATGCAAAGAATGATGTAATAGAAGCAGAGTTTAACCTCTATAAAAATCCATGCATATTGTAATAGAGAGAGGACACAACCAATTTTACCAGCAATCTTTAGCATGGTATTCTCTCAAATTGGAATTATAACCCTTTTTTAGAAATAAAGAAATCTATGGAATTTTAAATTTTCTTTTTTCTTTCTGAATAACTTTAGTAACTAGCATTTAAATCCTCTAAAAAAATATAGAAAATAGAATCGATAAACAGAGAGATATAGACCACATAAAATCCTTAAAAAATTTTCATTACAAAAGTTCATTCATAAATAATTTACTGTTGTTTGCTGGAAATACTTTCAGTAACAACTCATAATGCTACCAGGCCCATATATGCTTTGAAGAAGGCAAGAGGTGTAGAGGTTGAAGTGCTCAAATAAACCCCAAATATCTTTATCCAAGGGTGAACAGTTATCTAAAAATGTTGATAACCGGATCCTGACAGAAGTAAAGGAAGCATGTTGGACTTAGTAAAGAAAAATCTATAAAATAATTTTGTAACCCTAATCTTTGTTTGTTTGTAGTACTAATTTTCAATTATATTTCTTAAAGAGATGGCATGCTAAAGAAAATTTGAAAAGAAATAATGTTTACAAAAATGAAATTGTTAAACTTTAAGTTAAATTCTAAGGAAAATAAAAATTAAAAATGAGAATGTTAATAATATTATACTACTCTAATTCTTTGTTATGGATAATATAAAAAGCTTATAAAGAGAATTGATTATAGAATAAATCGACTAAAAATAGCAACATAAATGTATAAGGTAGAAATAAATAATTTAAAAAATAGAGTAAATTTAATAGAAGAAATTGAACTATTACCAAAGATAGGAATATACAAAAAATGGAAACTCTAAAATATATTGTAAATCGAAATAACAAATGAATAAATGAGTTATTAGATATTAAAAGAGGAATTCAATTATGGTGAAAAAAGTTATTCAAAATATATAATTTTTATTTGAAAGTATATAGACTAAAATAATTCGATCTGTGGATTACTAGATCAAAGGATAACTTGGTTATTATGATTGATTGCTGTAACGCACCTTTTATTGTAAAAAAAAATTTAAAAATTTTCGCATCCCGCTGATATCGGAGTCTAGAAGCATTTATTGCTAAATAAAAATAATGATCTAAATAAAATGTATAGAACAAATGAGTGAAAATTGGATAATGAAGGATTTAGACATTAATTGGAAATTAAATAGTTATAACGATGAAGTTACTATAGTGTTCTATGAAATCTATTTAGAATAAATAATAAATAGAAATATTATCAGATTTAGAAGATGAATTTGACAATATATATATATATATATATATATATATATATATTAAGAGAAACTTGTGAAATAATATTTAAAGCATGCTAAAAATAACAGAAAAAATAAAATATTACAGGGATAAAATGAGAGATATGAAAAATAAATATACGTTTATAAAACTACATAATTTATAAGAAAAATATAGAATATTCAGGTTACAAGAGATAAGAACAAAATTAATAATAATGAAAGATAATTTAGAAAAAGATTTAGAAGAAATGACAAAAAAAAAAGTTAGCAAGAAATCGAACAAGAATTAAATGAATCAAGAATAGAAATAGTTAAAGAAAAAAGGGATAAGGTGAATTTTTATCATGTACTATTTAAAAGAGAGTACTTTTATCCTTAAATTTTTTTTGAGCTCATTTTGTCCTTGAAGTCAGCTATTTGATTCGAATTTACCCCTGAATTTAAAATTATTGTGTTAATATATCCTTCCAATTAACGGTAGCGTCACGTGGATAACGCCATAGATGGAAGCCAATGAAAATACAATATGTCAGTAGTCTCTTTCCTAATCATCAGTCTAGCCAACAAAAATTTTGAATTTAAAATTGATGAAGTGGCACGTGGCATGCTGAAAATATTAAAAAATAAATATAAAAAAAGAAAAACTATTTGGTTTACGAGAAAATGAAATTAAAAGGGATAAAAAATCTGTTTGTTTCTCAAGAAAAATGCAGTGTGGTATTGATAGAGAGCAAAGGCAGTCCTTTTCGAGCGGTGTTGCATACATAGAAGATAAGTTGGTGCTGCAGATTCTTTTTCACCTGAGAAGCTACGTAAGGGAAATGGAACACATGGTTGCATTTCGTAGTAAAAATGGCTATTCCTTGCCCCCTTTTCACGTTCTGTAAGCAAACTCTAGATCAACTCTGAAAAAGCAAAACAAGAAGAAAAATGATCAATTGGGTATCAAGAAAAATCCAAAATTTTTATTTTATTCCAGTACGTAGAGGGAGAGATGGAGATTTACTTTAGAAAGATGGAGAGTGGCTTTGAGGAAGGAGAAGGTAGAAGGGGATTTAGAAGAAGAAGGATTGGAAAAATTGAACAATCTTGGACTGATTGATTTTTTCGGAGTTGCGATTTTGCATTAGAGTTTTGGGCTATTGGGTACAGATGATGTCGAAGTTGTTGTTCCGGTGATGGTGGTCCAGCACCGGAGACTTTGGCTCTTTAGTGGCACCAGCTTTCTCAGTCTTTTTGGGCAAAAGCACAGGGTTAATGTTAGGAAGGACACCACCATGAGCAATGGTTACTCCAGAGAGTAACTTCCTATGATCTTCATCATTTCTAACTACAAGGAACACATATCTTGAAATAATCCTATTCTTCTTGTTATCTCTAGCAGTATTCCCAGCCAATTCCAGCACCTATAAGCCACAAATTTCAAAATTATTAGATGCCAAAACAGTGTAAATCAATTTCATTTTGATAAGTAACAGAAAACTAGGTTATTATGCTTAAAAATTCCAATTTCAACAAAATCCTCTACTAATTTGCAGAATCAGATGAATAAAACAAACAAAATAAAAGATTTGAATATCTAAAAATTTAGCTGAACCAGAAACACAATAAAAAATTGACTTCAAGGGTACAATAGGCTCAAAAAAAAATTTAGGGGCCAAAATATCTTTTTTTGCTGACTGGATTGCTATGAGGAGAGATGAAGGTGACATGTCAGAACGTGATTGGTCGTCGTTAGTCCTATTAGCCACATC
Organism: Excoecaria agallocha; assembly: GCA_037975025.1. NCBI lineage: Eukaryota > Viridiplantae > Streptophyta > Magnoliopsida > Malpighiales > Euphorbiaceae > Excoecaria > Excoecaria agallocha. Next base: position 43,870,849 of record CM075809.1, read on the forward strand.
AGCGTTATGTCCATTGTAGGAGTATAAACACACAATAAAATTAACCTCAAGGGCAAGATGGGCTAAAAAAAGTTTAGGGAAAAATGTTGTCACTTTTGAATAGTTCAAGGGCAAAAATTTACCTTATCTCAAGAAAAAATAGACAAATAATTAAGAGAGAAAAAAGAATATATAAAACACTTAAGAAATAGAATTCATTATTTAATATTTATTAATGTAGATAAAAAAAATGCTATAAAATTATTAGAAAATGATATTAAAAATAATGAAAGAGAACTACAAAAGTTACTGATATTAAAGATAATTTAGTACAAAATTTTAATTTAATGAGCATAATAGAAAATTTTGGATAATATTTAAGTCTATTAGATCTAAGTAATAAAAATATCAAAGAAATAATAATAGAATTGGATGGACAATTAAGATCTCTCTACGAAAATGAATTAATAGACAGAATCCAAAAAATCTTAGGAGAAATGCAAAGAAAGGCAATTTTAATGAAAAATATTAGATCTACATTGATTAAAATAAAAAAATAGATTTAACAATTAAAAAAGGATAAAATCGAGAAAAGAAAAAATTCAGGTATCAAAATAAAATTTACCAATTAGAAAAAGATAAAATAGAGAGTTAAAAATAGAGATGGCAAAATTGACGTAAATCCAAAATTCAACCCAAATTCATCCAAAAAAATATTAATTTAATACAATCTAATCCAAACAAATACCAACCGGATCAACCCAAAATCAATCTATTTTATTCTTTAATTTAATTCAATACTTATTAGATCAATTCAAAACTGACTAATTTTATTTTTTAACCCATTGAATATGTAGCAATTTTTTCCAAAATCTATCACCTCCCCAAGAACTTTCCTACGAAATGTTCACTAACTAACACTTTTTACCGTCACTTGTTACGTATCCCATAATCTACTTCTGTTCCACAATCTATTTGCTCCTCTACTTAAAAATAGAGTACGCCTCAGCTGATAAGTGATCCTGCTGCCTCGGTGTCGACGTTACTGTTTTATAGTGAACTTTTGCCTCGAAGCATGGTTTTGGAAAGATTAGTTCGACATGATTTGCTTGACGATGAAAATTATCTATTTCATTTCCTCATCAACTTCTTGAGATGTTTCTGGTAGATATACACACACCGTCCTATGATATTTTTGAAAGAAATTTACAATGATTTTTAGTTATGTGGTTTTTATGAATAAATTATTAATTTGTTGTACAAATCCTAACAATAATTATTATGTCTATATATATAATATTTTTAAATAAATTATATACAGTTGCATATTTTACAAGTATAATAAATAATGTAAATATTTTGTACAATTAATAAAAAATTTTATAATAAATAATGTAAATCCATGAGCCGATTCAAATCCGCTCAAGTCATTTGGATATTAAATCATTTATAATTCATATTTTTTAACAAATTTATGTTCAAATTCATTAGTGATATGCTCATTAATGATCCAATTCAAATCCGTTCAACCCGTTCATTTGCTACCTATGGTTAAAAACATTATATTTTTTCCAATATAAGAGGCTAAAAAGAAAGCTGAATAGTTTAAAGGGTTAAATGAAAAAAGTGTGCAAGTATGAGTGGCTATCTATGTAGTAAGCCTATATTTTTTATAAATAATTTTCAAAATATATACATGTCACATAAAGTAAACTATGATGCTTGAATTTCATGTAAATATTAAAATTAATTTATAAATTATAAGAAAATATAAATTTCTATGAAATAATATATAAATACAATTCAAAATTACAAGTGTTCAGCTTAATTAAATGATTATGAAGCAATTATTTTCAACCAAACAATAAATCATACTACTAAATGATAAATTTCTATGCAGAATAAATTTAAGTTACAATTAAAGAATGAAAATCGAACAAAAAGTAAATATTTATATAATCATTAACAAAATCACCATGCCTCGCATCATCATCATCTTGTTTTCCCTTCACCTTAATATTCTTTAAATTCATTGCCATTACAGTAAAAGTTAAACGTATGCTAATCTGAGAAGATGTCAAGAGCATCAATAATCCATACATCTTCATTTTCAACATTTTCAAAGTGCATTCACCTTAAGACATTGGATGTTTTATGATATTAACTAGTTGGACTTTTGGACGTCCGAAACCAAATATGTGTTTTCTGGCCCAGTAAAAGCGTATAAAGCAAGGTTTTGAGAACCATAAGAAATGGTAAAGCTTGAACTAGTGATATATGTACATATTAGTGGAAAGAAGTAATAAGAAAGAATATAAGAGGTCTTGAGGTGAGCGGTTGAATGTGTGAAAACTGTCAGAAAGGGCTGACTGTGTGAGCCACCTTTAACATAAATTCAGGCACAAGGCGTTTTCTTGGCGGAGCCGCCTCATCTTTGGCCTGTGCTTCAGGATCATCAGCATGAACTATGGCTACTAGGTCTTCAAACATCTGATCTTTCCCACCCCTCATTGGATCCTGAAGAAATACATCTGTATGGGTCTTTCCTTCATATAAAATGGATTCAGCTCTAACCCCAACTCTTTGGAGCGTTTCTGCAAAACTTTTACTGCACAAAAGTGACATGTCATCAGTAAATGCCTGCACAAAAGCAACTCAAATAAGCAAAAAGCTTATCAGCTATTCGTGCATGATGTTTACACGTCAGCTTATACCCTGATTTAGGAGCCTGCACATGAGAAGTGGTTTGGTATGTTTGGTTTAGCAAGAATTTTTGGAGACTAATATTTGTAGAGATCATTACAGAGATGTCATTTATAGTTCCTGAAGAAGCTACTCTTTAACAGCAACATAATAAAAGTATATTAGACAATATCAAAATTGGAAGGTTGTAACGAGCAAGTGATAACTCCAAGAAGCATAATATTACAAGGACACAATGACATGGGAAAGAAAAACAACAGCACTTCAATTATATATATGGAAGTCTGTCTATACCAACACACTTCTGCAATTCTATCGAACATATGTTCACAGGAGAACTGACCTGGCATCTACTGGAATGGAATAATCAGCAGTGCCATGGAAAAGAATGATAGGTGGTAGAAGACAAACTGCACTTTTGAAGTTGGGATCTTGTACAATCACTTCAGGAGAAAATCTTCGCAAAGATTCCTCTCCTTCCATTATGCTGTATGAATAATTAGTATACAGACCGTTAACTCAATGGAACAAAATTATGAGAAAAAAAAATCTCAACATGTAGAACTGTGCACCTTAGAAATATGGAACGGTATAACCCACGACTATGAAAGTAATCTACCAGGTTCAACAAATTGTACCTGTTTGCAGAGGAAAAATTGTAATTTATACAGAAAATTGCTCCAAAGATTGAACAAAAAATCAAATTAATGTTTTATGATACGTAAAGTACGAGTAGAAGCCAGACTTCACAGGAGCTTTAAAGAAAACTAACCCTCCTGATAAACCAAAATAAGCCTTAATCTGGGAAACACTCCAAGTAATTGTTTCCTTTTCACTGGCCTCCTTGATTGCCTGCTCCACAAGAGCACAAGCAGCAATATGTGCACCAGCTGACTGTCCCATTAAATAAATCCTAGCAAAAGAAAACACAAAGATAACAGCATTATTAGTGGGAATTAGCAGTAAATTAACACAATATGCAGTAATTTAGGTACTAAACCGGGAGGGGAAGAATTCCATACCGGTTAGGATCACCTCCATATTGAGCAATCTTATTGCACACAAAAGAAATTCCTTCAGAAGCATCCCTCACCATGTCATTCATGGTTCCTTGAGGGAAATTCCTGCACAGCAAGGTCAATTAGAAAACAAGGGACACAGGTGATCATGTATTATTCACTAGAGACTAGCCAAAGGCATCATATTTAAGTACCTTTAAGCAATGGTCTATGGCATTCATAAAGTGATGACAAAAGAAAACATCCAAAGCACGAGGGACATTTTATTATTGAAACCTATTTTTTTCAGGAAGATGATGCTCATCAATCTCCAAAATTCATCCTAGTATTAAAATAGATAGCCAAAAAGATAATGATGTTATGAACAGAAAACTACATGAAATTAAAACTAGCTTCCACGAGACAAATAAAAAAATTAAAAATCAAAAATTAAAAACAATAAAAACATGAGGACCATATACTCATTCTCTATATTTCTTAGCAACTGCGAATAGACAAGCAATGGTCCTACATCAAAGTTTATATATGCTAGAAAATTTCATAAACTTGGGAGAAGGATGGATTTTGTTTAATCAGTAAAACCACATTCATTTGTGGTTAGCAATGTAATCAAGCATTTTAAAAACTAGCAATTGAAAAAATAAATAAACGAAAAGAAAAAAAGAAAAGGAAAAAAATAAAAAACAAAATCCTACAATAACTTAAGATATGATAAAGCAAACTGGTTGGGTATATTCATCATAGAACTTATCAAGAACAGAGCTTTGTATTTTTAAGACAGAATATAGCATCTAAAGTATAATTAAGTCACCTGTAATCTATGCAAGCCACTATGATATCTCTTTCTGATAATTGTTTTCCTAAAAGAGAACCCCATGCTTTATAACTGCATTAAACATAAAACACCGATAAATGCATGTGAAGAGCACAGGAGCAGATATATCCAATATAATGCAGGGAATTAGCTACTGATACTAGAATAGAAGATATCTCACTAGAAAACCAACAAGTGCTTAACAACCAATGCTAATTGTTGAATGATAAAAGCTCACCGAAACATCTTCTTCTGGTTTTGTGTTGTCTTGAACTGAAAGGAAAACTGTCATCTTATTTCCAATCAACTGAGAATAACATTTTCAGTATACTAAATGAAGGCTTTAAGTTATGGTTTTTAAGGTCCACTTGTCGGATTTCTTCATACTCTAAAAGGGTGCTTTCTCAAAAATGTTATTTCAACCTCAATGTGCAACGTTAATAGTAACCTGTAACTGTTGCTTATCATTATACAATTCTATTCTAAAACTAAATACTTTTAGAATATTTATCTCAAGTCTACAAATAAAATACTTACATCAGGGTTAAAAGAAAAAAGGACTCACCCAATAATCCAGGCTCCCCCAGTAACAAATGCAACAACTGGCATTGGCCTATCAATATTTTTTGGTAAATACAAGTCAAGCCTGCATGTAAAAGCTGTCCTTGTCATGTTACCCATGGATTTACAAAGATATATGACCATACTGTACAGAAACAAATAAGTACTTGACAAAAAGATCCATAATTTCTTACCTATTTCTTGGTTGATCACCATACACTATACTTCTCAGGACCTGACTGGAGAAGAAATAGTAATATCCAACTGCAAAACTCTAACATACTAGTTAAGCTCCACCAAACTATACGTTTGAATATGTGAAGGGATTACTGATTTGCAAACCTTGTACAAAACCAGGCATAAGCATCAAAGAGTAACAACCAAGTGCAAGAAATCTCACGATCCATCTATAGCCTACCCTGATAGAAAATAAATGATCAGGAAGCATGTGAAAGCTAGGATAAAATTAGGACGTCTCAAACAAGAGATGCACATGAAATTACAGCAGCAAGCTTTTACTAATTTTCATCCAAAACAAGTAAGAAATCTTACAGATATTAACTGGAAATTATCTTAATTAAATCATATGATTCCTTCACGATATTCAAAGGAAGGATTCAAAAGCTATGCCCTCTTCTTAAAGTTCTTCAATACATAGCATCAATTCAACAAAATCATCCCTGATGCTTCTTTTGCAGCTTCCATTCACATGTCATAGAAAAATGCAGCAAGTACAAAAGTACTCAGTAATCTAGCAAAGTTAATATAGCTAGCTTTTAATTTTGTTGACTAGAGCAAAATGAAGGTATAGATACTACGAATATTGTGATCCTCAGTATCATTATATAGCAACTCTGAGTGATGAAAGAAGTTTCAGATTTGAAAGCAGACATTATCATCTAACAGTAAATCCTTACAGATTTCCAACCCAGAATAAAGCTTAAGTATAATGTTCAATCAACAAAACATAACATGAAACACACTTTTCTTTGATGGTTAAAAAAGTTCATTTTACTGCATGAGCTTATTCTAGAAATTGAAAACAGATCATAATAACGTAATAAGCAGTCCATTTATTTCCAACAATTGAAAGAAGCAGCATGAAGCATCAGCCTAATGTTCTATGAAGATCTCCCGTAGACCCCTGAACAGTATAAAAACAAACGAAGTGCAAACATCGACTAGAAGACAAAATTTCTTATACACCAACCAACCACAGTTCAAGTTCATAACAGAATTTCACTAGCTCTGCTCGTCTCACATTAGAAAATCACATACTAGCCATCAAAAAGAATAAGATAGCAACACAAATACCAAACAAAGCAGCAATGTGATTAATTGTTTTTCTCATTCATTCTCTCGACAATATCTCTTTTCATAGAACATGGGCATCCAAATCAAACTCAAGTTCCAACACGAGAACTAAAAGATAATAGCAAACAGAGCAAAAAAAATGAAAAAACAAGAATTGTACCCGAGATATCTCAATAGCTTGAGACTCAATCGAGTTATCAAAAAGGTCTCAGCAGCGGCATGACCCACATCACGACTAATGGATCGGCGTGGACTGGGGTTATCAGAAAGGGAAGAGAGGGAACTTTCGCTAGAAATACGTCGCCGTCTCTGTTGATCAGAATTGGCAGGAGAGGAGGTGATAGGTGTGGCAGCACTAGCACCTTGAAAACTGAGATTTCTCGACAAAGAAGCCTTGCTAGAGATGTTAATTTCATCATCAAAAGAAGAAGAAATCAAAAGCTTTGTTGATGGGTTATCAAGAATATCTTGTTTGATTAACATGGCAGTGGTAGCCTTGGGAGATTGCAGAATTGGAGGAGATGGGTCGAGAAAGGACTTGGAAAAGGAAGGATCTTTAGTTGTTACAGGCAGGATTGGATTTGGAGAAGGCATTGTGATCAGTAACAGAGACAAAAAAAAAATGTTGAGCTGTGCTTTGCTGGATAGGGGAGGAAAAAAACAGAAAAAGAAGAATTTGAGACGGTAGAGAAATCTATTTTGTGATTTCTTCTCCTTTGATACGAACAAAATTGAGAGAGAGAGAGAGAGAGAGAAAATGCAATTGAATGTTGCAGTGGATGAACAATTAGGGCTTGACAGATGGATTGCTGTTATTGGATTGCCATTTATAAATAAATGGAACCTGAAGTTGGTCGTTTGGTTTTTGTTTTCGTTTGAGGTTTGGCTTTATTTTATTTCATGGAGTAATTTATACTGTACAAGGACAACAAGGGTCGAAAACATTCAGAGTAAGGCCGACCAAATCTACAAACTCTCTTTCGTATGATTTCTTTAATTTGGTGTTTTTGTGAGTCATAAGTGCACTTGATTTTTCTATGTTGTTTTGTTGTTCATCTTTATTATTTAGCAACAAATTTGGGAACGCCGGAGAGTGGCCATGCCTCTCTCTCTCTCTATATATATATAATTTAATGTATGTGGTACTGCTGATAAAAATTCATACAATAAATTTTTATTTATTTTGTTTGTGCAAGTTGATAAATGGAAATTAAATTTTTAATGCTTAAATTTCTGCATTTGAGTTATTAATGTTGAATATTTTATTACTTTTCTTTTTTTTTTCTTTCTTTCTCTATATTATAGCTTGGGCGAAAACGGAACACAAAAAGAAAAAAAATTAGCTTTCTTAATCGGTGGCCGGCGAGTATGACGGTGCGTAGCAAAACGTCCCTAACGCAGGGACGTTATGCACTCTTGTAGTTCTTCCTTTGCAATATTCGGAAATGAAATATAAATTAGTATCTAAAAATTAAATATGCCTTCCTTGCAAATTGGAGCGTCATAATATACCTTTAAAAAGAAAAAACTATATTTTGGAGAAAAGAGAAATGTGGGATGAGAGTAGAGATGGTGAAAGATTTTAAGAGATGTGATGAGAAATTTTAAAAAAAAAAATACCATGAATTAAATAAAGAAATTAATAGAAAATTTGGAAAAGGTAATTTTAGGATTTTAATGGGGTAAATTTTTTTTTTTATATGATTTATTTTTTAGCAACATTTATGAACGAAGTCCAAAACAAAACAACGTTATGGGCTTTGTTTAGTTACTTATTCTTCTCTTATATTCATGTATGGGCTTTTATTAGTACTGGTTCGGTAAGCTACATTAGATATGCAATTAATGCATATAGTTTGATAAATTAATTTTATATTTCATTCAAAAATTCATACTTGCTGCATTTCGTAAGTCCAATTTACCAAATTATTTCTCTTTCATAAAGATCAAGATTGTTGAAAAAAAAAAAAAAGCAAATATTGCATACATGCATGTCAAACTTATTATTTCTTCCACCTTTTGTCAATTTTCACTTTCTTAAGAAAAAAATTTATTTCATTTAAAATGTCACTATATTAAATCGACATGGCATTTATCATCTATATTTTAATTGTAACCTCTAATTGATATTAATAATATATTAATATCTTCATTAATATTTTTTTAATAATTTTTCCGTTTTCATTAAATATAAGGGACAATATTTATAGTCTTTTTAAAATTTTTTTTGTTAAATTGAGAAAAGCTAACGATAACTCACCTGGGACAGAGAGAGTTTCAAATTGAATTTTATTTTTAACAAATCTTAAACCGGATACTTCTCGTTTAAATACATTCCGATACTGCAATCAGCACCGGAAAAAAACTCCTCTAAATTGGATATGAAACTTTTTTAACAAGTGGATAGTATATTTGAGTTTAGCCCATCCAAAACAAAGGAAAGTTTTATTTTGAGATGTACCTATGAACAATTAATTTTTTATATTTAATTAACATTTTATTAAATATTTACACAATTTTAGAGTGTGTTCAGGGGGAATTTTTTTTCGCTTTTTATTTTTTTTAAATAAAACTAAAACACATTTAATAGATTTATTTTCGTTTTAAATTTTGTAAAAATTAAAAAAAAATAATAATTTTTATACTAAAAATATAAATTAAAAGTTTTTAAAATGTAATTTTTATAATTTTTCTTTTTTCAACAATTTAATTACTTTTATTCATTATTACCGCCACTGTTATCGCCGTCACCACCAACAATCACCATTACCGTCATCGCTACCACCACCACGGCGACCGTCGTTGTTGCCACCTCCAACACCATCATTACTATCACCACTATACTATCGCCATTGCTGCTGCAGCCACCATTACCACCAAATTGTCGCAACTACCGCCATCATTATCGCTACTGCTATCACTACCAGACCACCAACGCTGCCGCCATCATCACTACCACTACAACGTCACTTTTGCCACCTCTACTTCCGTCTCTATCACCATTGAAATTGTTATCATAATATGCATAATTAATTTAAAAATATACATGAATAATTTAAAAGTATAATATTTTTTTTAATTACTAGATAATAAAATTCAAAATAATTTTTGGATTTTAAAAAATAAAACACTAACAATCTAAAATTTTACCAAACACACCCTTAGATTTCAACCGTCTCTTTTTATGAAATTTAAAAGATATTATAGATAATATATTCCATAAAAAAATATAATATAGATTTTTTTTTTAATAATTACATATTTAGAGATGGAGTGAAAATCGAACACTGATCAATTAAAAAATTATCAAATTTTGGGTTAAGCAAAAAAGAGTCCTAATGAACGAGGAAACTCTAGCTGAGAGGGAGTCATCGCATACGTTGGAAAAAGTACCGTCGTCGGCGCCACCGGACGACAGGACTTTGAAGAAAGCAAGGCATGATGGTGATGAATCTAAATCTCATGGGTTAGCAGAAGATTGCTCTCTTAATAGTTCTTTTCGTGATGTGTTATTGCATAAGGCGAATGAGCAAAACCATCCACTGCTGAAGATATGGGAACCTGATATAGAAAAGGACATATATGATGAGAATGGAGATATGGACATGGAAGGAGTGGAGAGGGATCAGGAGGATAAAGTGGTTGATGAGAGGGATATACTAATTGATTGGAATGAAGAAATACCATCCATTACGATATCTGATCGTTTGGAAGCCAAACTGGCTAAACCATGGAGGCAGTCAGTGGTGGTGAAGATGTTGGGCAAATATATTAGCTATAATTTTCTCTGTTCTAGGATTGAGAAGTTATGGAATTTGATGGGGGAATACAGGGTAATGGATTTAGAAAACAACTTCTTCTTAGTGCAATTTGAAGAAAGGGAGGATTACCTGAAAGTCCTATTGAGGGGCCCTTGGACAATAGTAGGTTATTACTTGATAGTTCAACCATGGCATCCCTCATTCTCCATCGATAACGAAGATCTTTCAGTTGTGGTAGCATGGATTAGAATATCAGGTATGGCATTGCATCGATATCATAAAATGATTCTTTGCAAAATTGGTCAGATTAGTTAAAATATACTACAACACCTCTCAATCAGAGAGAGGGAGGTTTATTAGGATGGATGTAGAACTAGACTTAACAAAACCTCTCGTATCCAAATTTAGAATTAATAGGTGCTGCATCGTATTGAGTACGAAGGCCTTCCAAGAGTGTGTTTTAAATGTGAAAGGTATGGACATACAACTGACTAGTGCCTCATGAAATGCAGTGAAAAGAAAGAGAAGGATGGGCATAATAAAGCTCAGGAAGAAGTGGGTTAGGTTTATAAATTCAGCATATTAGTGTTAAGGAGGAGTCTAAGTATGGTCCTTGGATGTTGGTTTCAAAAAAAGGACGAAGAGTGAAAAATCAGCACAATAATAACAACAACAAGGATAAGATCAGTAAAACCTCAGGTTCTCAATACAATGTGCTGGCAGCCAATATCTTATACGATGCAGAAAGCAATTTTACTAAGGAAACTTTAGTCAAAGATGATAGTTCTCTAGAGCGCAATATGGAATCACCAAGTATGGGAAGGAAAATGGGGAGAGAATTCAAGAAAAATAACAGCTGAATGAGAAAACCAAGCAAATAAGGAACATGACTTCAAGTGATGTAAATATGGAGAATGCAGTGTTTTTTCTAATAACAATGAGACTATCATAGAAGCTAATGCTAACATGCATGTAGGAATGGAAAAGTCAATGACTGAAGCAGATGAAGCAAGTAATTTGGATGGAAAATCCAAGATAGGTGTTACTAATTCTAACAATGCATCAGCCCCTGCTCCAAAGCTTGATGCAAATGGCCAAAATCGGGTTTCTTTTATTCTAGATTCCAACAAACACACCACTATTGAGACAGCCAAACCTATGGTGCTTATGTCTTCATCCAGGTTCAATTCTCATAGAAATCTTAGAATAGGAAAACATATTGGTAGTCAACCTCCTGATGTAAAAATGAAGAAAAAGTCAAAAGTTGGCTATAAGTCAGTTCCTAATACACAACCATTGGATAACAATATAGATGAAACTCTCCTCAATATTGTTACTTCTTTTGGTGAAAAGGTTAAGGGAAAGGAAGATGGTGGTATAGGTCATTCTGGTAAAGAAGCAAACAATAATGAGCAATAAGCTCGTTCTGAGGTGTTTATTCTTTTTTAATTTTTGATGATGATGATATGAAATTGTCAAGGGGCTACGTCTGATAGTTTTTTTCAATATAGTTCATGATTTTTACCACCAATTTAGGGTGTCTATTCTTATTTTAATGAAGACTAGAATTCATGACGAGAATGCTGATAAAGTAATTAAGAAAATTGGTTTTGCAAATACTTTTCGTACCGAAGCGGTGGGTTTTTCAGGAGGGTTGTGGATCATGTGGAAGAATTGTATCAAGCTTCAGATTTTGGATTTTACTTACCAATGGGTACATGTTAGAATTGCGATCTCTGACTTATCAGAGTTTATCTTTACTGCAATGTATGTGGACTCGGTAGCTTTAAATAGAAGGAAACTTTGGACATATATTATTCATCTTAAAACTCAGGTTACTGAATCGTTGTGCTTGGCTAGTGATTTTAACTCTTTTCTTTATGCTAATGAGAAGATGGAAGGATTAGCAAGTGGTAGTAGACCTTGTAGTTTGTTTCAAGATTGGACAATTATGGTTTTATTGATCTAGGCTTTTAGGGGCCTAAATTCACATGGAAAAGAGGCTGCCTTCAGGAGAGATTAGATCGAGCAATTTGTAATCTGAATTGGAGAAATTATTTTTAGAATGCTACGGTCCAACACCTTCCTAGAGTAGGTTCGAATCACCATCCCTTACTATTATCATTAGAAAAAAAAAAGCAATACTCAGTGCACTTCACCTCTGTTCCATTTCTTGGCACCATGGCTCCTTCACAAAGAGTTTAGCACTTTTGTGAAAGAAGCATGGGACCCAGATGTGGATATAAGCACTGTAATGACTTCTTTTGCTTCGAAAGGGTTCTTGAAAATAGAAGAACTCGAGCTTTTATAAAGAAGTTGTTATCAAGATTGAGGGAAATAGAAAGGGTTTTTGAAAATAGAAGAACTCGAGCTTTTATAAAGTGGAATCGAAAGTGAGAAATGAATATGAGAATGTCTTGCATCAGGAGGAGTTACTTTGGAAACAAAAGTCAAACACAGATTGGTTGATGGAAGGGGATATAAACACTAGGCTTTTTCATAATAAATATCGTATCAAAAAGCATAGATAGATTATCATAAGGCTCCAGTTAGAAGATGGTAGATGGAGTTCTAATCCAGAGGAGTTAAAAGGAAATGCTATGGCCTTTTACTCTTACTTGTACTTAAAAGTTAATGCATTTGCCCTAGCCTATCCCGTTAGAGACCGATTTAATAAAATTATATGAATCTTGTTAAAAAGATTAAGGCAATTGTTTTTGAGAAAGAGGTTCATGAAGCTCTCTTCAGCATGTATCCCTTTAAAACAGTTGGTAATGATGGTATGTGTGTTGGTTTTTTTCAGAATAATTGGGAGGTTGTCAAGCAGTCCCTTTGTAGATTTGTTACTAATAGCACGAATGAAGCTCCTTTTAATCCTAATTTATGTCAATCAATGATTACATTAATTACCAAAAAGGATAAACCGGCTTTTATTTCTAATTTTAGACCTATAAGTCTCCTTCTAGTGGCTTTCAAAGTGTTGATGAAGGTTTCATCAAATAGAATAAAACCTTGCTTGGTGAACTTAGTTAGCAAGAATCAATCTATTTTTATGCTAGGAAGACAGATTATCGATAACATTATCATCACTCAAGAGGTGGTCCATTCTATGAGCAATAAGTGAGGCAAAAAGGGTTGGATGATTATTAAGATCGAGCTAGAAAAAGCCTATGATAGGTTAAGCTGGAACTTTATTTATGATACTTTGGTTGATATGGGTTTTACGGATTCTTTTATTTAGGTTTTGATTAATAGTTGGGAGAATATTAGTGCTCGAGTCATCTGGAATGGCGAGATTTCAAGTTCATTTAAGACATCAAGGGGTCTAAGTTAAGGAGATCCATTATCTCTATATTTATTCATGCTTTGTATGGAAAGGCTGACTCAAATGATTAATAAAATGATGGATGAGGGGTTATATAAGCCTATTAAGATGGGAAAAATGGTGTTCCAATTTCACACTTTTTATATGAAGATGATCTTTTGTTGTTTGCAGAAGCTTCAAAATCTAACATTACAGCTATCTGTAATGTTCTTGAAGATTTTTGTCAATGCTCCGATCAATGGGTAAATAAGGGAAAATCTTCTTTATTTGTTTCTAGTAATGTCAATGAGGGTATGAAGCTTAGGTTAGAGGTAGTATCTAGTTTTTTCATGACTTCAAATCTTGGTAATCATTTGGGAGTTCCCATTATTCAAGGTCACAACATTAAACAATACTTTAAGAGCTTAATTGACAAGATCAGAAGTAGACTTACTAAGTGGAATGCTGATACTTTATTATTCACAGGAAGAGCTACCTTGGTTCAAACCATTTTGATGGCTATCCCTATCTACGCCTTGCAAACAATGGTTTTTCCAAAGAGTGTTTGTGATACCATTGAGAAGCTTTGTAGAGATTTCTTTTGGGGGTCTACCACAAATCAAAGAAAAGTCCATTTGTTAAGTTGGGATAAAATTTACACACCAAAAAATAAAGGAGGTCTAGGTCTCAGGAATATTATGAAGTGGAATCAAGCCTTCATGGCTAAACTCATTTGGAAGTTTATTAAAGATCTAGAGTTGTCATGGGTTCAAGTGCTTTATGGCAAGTACAGCAAGAAGAGGAATGGAAATTTGGAGGGGTTTTTTGCTACAGACGGTACACCGGTTTGGAAAACTTTGGTAAAAATATGGCCAACTATCTCAAACCACATCAGTGTGTGTATCAAATGCAATAGGAAAGCTAGTTTTTGGATGGATGATGGTGTGACAAAGTTAGGTTGATAGATTATACTTCAATAAGGATTTCTAATGATATGCTAATGTGGTGTAACACCCTTACTGTAACAGTCTTATCGGACAGGCAATAAGTCAGAATTTTTTTTTACAACCCTTAATTCCTTTAACTTAATGACCTTCATGTATATAACTTTCATTAATTATTAGCCTATAACTGTTCAAAAATTTTTATACTTTTAATAAAATTTTGGCAATATAACGGCTATATTCTTAATTAGCCCACTGAAAAGCAAACATTTACACAGCCTCTCAGAGGCACAACAGTTTGTATCCAATCATAACAACTCATAAATACTGTCAAGCAACACATGCATGCCATCCATTCTCTGCAATTTCTCATCCACATACTATTATAAATAATACACAGTACAGTCATTGCTATAGTATCTTTCTCATAAAACAAAACATAATAAGTATATATAGGTCTTAAGGACATGAATATAACATTACTTGCAATTATATCCCAATATATGAAAATTTTCTTAAGAAACCAAAAGGAAAATCACTTAATTAATAGGAAAATTAAAAGGATTAATTAGTCACACACCTTTTACTATGGATTAGCCTTGCCTAGACTTCATTTTCTTTTTTTTTAGCTTGAGAAATTTGCTCCTCTTCTTAGATTCCTTCATAAACCGAAATTTTCATCAATGATAACTCAATTATTTTGGCTTCAAATGCTAAAATTGATAGCAAAAATGAACTCTAGGCACCCAAAACTAGTAGTAGGCACCTAAAAATCAAATTAAAATCAATAATTTCACATACCTAACTTTGACACCTAAACTTTAACTCTTGATTTCTCTTGATTTCCTTCCTTGAATCAAAGAGTAGAGCTAGCTAGGGTTCTCTAGAGAGGCTGAAATCACTTTAGTAGGCTTTCATTTGGTGAGATTTGGTGAGAATTTGAAAGAAAAAGAGAGGAAATTGATGGGAGTGTGTTTCGGCCACCCAAAGGAGATGAAGAAGGAATGAGTTGCTGCTGGAGATTTCTGGAAAAAGGCAGCTTATATATGGCTTATAAATGGGCTATGGGCTGGGCTTTAAATGGGCTTGAACAATTTAATTGTTTAGGCCCAATAATTACCCGATTATTAGTCTTAATTAATTTCTCCCACTTTTCAGCTTCAATTCTCTTCAAATTTGATTCCATTATTTATATCACATTAAAATTAGGTTATACTTAAAATTTCAGCCCAATCGGAGTTCGTTTCTGGTTCGATTCAATTTTATCAGTCCGATTCAAAAATATCGGTGTTAACGAAAAATTTACTTTTTACTACCAAAATATTCTACATATTATTTTAGACACATATATAATTTTTGATAATTTTTAGACTTCATTTGATATTTTTAATAGCCAAAACGACCAAAAATTCAATTAAAAACCCTAAACCCTAATTTTTTCGATTTTCGTTCTTTTGGCTTTCGGAGACCTATTTGACCTCAAATTCAATTCAAATTTCAACTTCGAACTACCCGTGAATAGTAATTTTTAATAATCCAATAAAATATTTTTCACTTTCGGGTGTCATTTCTAGCCCGGAGACACTATTCACTGTCGAACAGTACTATTCACGATCAGTCCGACGTTGAGGCCATTATAGGTGGTGAGTTAGAGATGTTGTTAATGAGTGGGGTTGCTAGGATTTATCTAAACTCAACAATCTATTTTTGCTAGATATCTTAAAAAAGATCACAGACCACATTCCCCCATCCGATCAGATACAATGATTTGGAATGTATCCTCTTCAGGTAATTTCTTCACTAAATCAGCCTATTAATTATTGTGTGATGATGATAATAGGAGAGATAGCAGTAAATAGAGTTTAGCATGGAAATGGTGTGGGCCACAGAGAATTAGATGCTTATTGTGGCTTTGCTTTCATAACAAAGTTCTCACGAATGCAGAGAGAGTGCAAAGACATCTTGGTCAAATAGGGGTTTGTTCGATTTGCAACAATGGTGAAGAGAATCTTTTTCATACAGTTTGGGATTGTGTTAAAGTAAGGGAAGTTTGGGCTGGTTTGTTAAATTCTTTTGGATACTATGGATTTTTTAATGAAACTAGATTGGAATGGCTTGTCTCCAATCTTAAAGGCAAGTATGTCGGTCATTTTATGTTAGACTGGAAGGTGGTATTTGGCTTTGCAATGTGGCATATATAGAAGTGGATGAATGAAAAGTTGTTCAACAATTCGATCATACCTCTTAATTCTAAAATCAAAACTATTATTAATGAAGTAAAGGGGGATGTAACAGCTTTGGAGTCTATGCAATGGCTCATGTTCTCAAGGATAGGGACATATTATGGTATAATTCGATGGCAGCCTCTAAAGATGGGTTGGGTGGCTTTGAACACAGATGAGACTTCACAAATAGGTTGTAACTGCAATTCGATCAGCGAAATTTTGAGGGACAACATCGATTCATTGTTGGGAGGGTATTCATGGTGAATAAACAATTGTGGATCCCTTCTAGCATAGTTATGGACGATTAAAAGAGGCTTAGAGATAGCTTGGGATAAGAAATGGGATCAGGTTCTTGTGCAGTTAGATAGTACAGACATAGTCAACCGGATTAATAATGCAGTAGATTCAGACTCACATCTTGCAGATGTGATAAGAGATATTCGAAGCATGGTGAATCGCAAATGACAAGTTCAGGTAGTTCATGCAAAGAGAAGTTCCAACCATGCTGCGAATCTTTTAGCCAAGAAAGGAGCTCAACAAAGTTATAGCTTCATTTAATTTAATACCCCTCTTTGTTTCTTAAAGAGGCCTTAGATTATGATAGCAGGGGTTTAAATACTCCCTGTCCTCATTTAGTTTACTAGTTTTCCTATTTCCTCATTTTCACATAAAAAAATATCAAATTTTCAATCATTTGAATGACAAGTAATTCTCACACACACAAATTTTAGATTTTGATCATCTACTTTTTATAATTTTCTATAATCTATGAGCTTTCTATATTCTCGGTGATCTACTTTTATATTATTTAAAATATGAAAAAAATACATTATGAAGTTTTTGAAGTTTTCAAACTTTTTACATTGGTTATTTGAACTAAAATTTTTATGGATTGAATTCTTAAACTTTGATTTTAAATCTTATTAATCTCTATATTTTTTTTTGAATTTTTTAAATTTTAAATTTTGTTTCAATTCATCTTTTTCTTTACCAAAAACATTTATTTTTTCAAAATACGTTTAAAATCTATAAAATCACTCTAAAATTTTGAATCTTAGACTTTAAGGGTGTGTTTATTTACAGAAAATAATTTTTTATTTTTTATGTTCTATTTTTAAAAAGTTGAAATATTTTTTCTGTATAAAATTTAGAAAATACGTTTATTTATTAATAAATGAAAAATTATAGTGTTTATTTTATGTATATATGTGTATGTATGTACATATATATGATACATATATAAGTACATACATACACATATATACATATATGTATATGTGTATGTATGTACATACATATATATGTGTGTGCATATATACATATGTATATATATATGCATATGTATACGTATGCATATGTATATGTATGCGTATGCATATGTATATGTATGCGTATGCATATGTATATGTATATTTACATACATACATACATACATACATACATACATATGTATATGCACGTGTATGTATATGTATGTACATATAATGCATATACATATGTGTATGTATTTGTATTTGCATATGTACATGTATGTGCATACATACATACATACATGTGTGCTAAGATTATTTAGAAAATATTTTTATTAGTTTTTTAATTTTTTTTATTTTAGAAAACTGAAAAATCTATTTTTATTTTCTATTTTAGAAAATTAAATAAATTAAACGTAATATCTATTTTATGTTTTTTGTAAATTTTTGTTAAAAAAAATCAAGCAGCTTTATGTAAGTAAATATGTTTTAAGATTTTTGATTTCCCTTAATTTTCCGTTAAAATATTAGAAACTTGCAAGAAAGCATAATAGTTTTATATTTTAAAAAATAATTTTCAAATTCGCTATACTTTAGAGTTAATTCTTTTAAATAATCCGAAAGACTTTTTATGTCGTTTTAAAATTTTCAAAAGTTTTATTTAGAGGATTATTGCAAATTATAATAGTGTTTAATAATTTTATTGCTGGATTTCTATTTACTCTGTGATCTATATATATGGAAATAATATTGGATATGTGGGCAAATTCTCTATCTAATTTTGGCTTAATCATGTTCTTATTATTAATGACTTAAATCGTAATTAAGATTTTAAAGCACAATAATGGCGTTTAAACTTTTGTGGTGCCAAAGTACCAAAGATAAATAAAAAAAAGGAGTATCCACCATCGGCTTCATTTCTGAACCAAAAGAAGAAACAAACAAATAATATTGTGGTATAACTTAATAAATCGTTGAAATGACACCAGAACTTTTATTTAAATTATTTTTCATCAAAAAAGGACACCAGACAGAACTTTAATAATCCCATCTTTCTTTCATGGACCTAATTATTTTTACTTGCAATTCTCGCCTCATAATTGGACGTTCAATTTCTTTGGATTTTGAGGCAGCTATCATTTCCGGTCCGAGCAATAAAAAATTCGAATTTTTTAAATAAAATTTTATATTTTTATTTTTCACATAAAAAAT
Organism: Excoecaria agallocha; assembly: GCA_037975025.1. NCBI lineage: Eukaryota > Viridiplantae > Streptophyta > Magnoliopsida > Malpighiales > Euphorbiaceae > Excoecaria > Excoecaria agallocha. The sequence goes on from CM075809.1 coordinate 43,889,935, forward strand.
ATACCATTAAAAATTTTAAAATTTTTTAAGTGAAATTTTAGATTCAATTTTTATTTTGTTTTATAAAACTTACACTATTAACTGTTAAAAAAATTACTTTTAATTATAAATTATAGTGCTTAATTTAAATTAATCAGTTTCATTAAAAATATTAAAAAGCAAAATTCCGAAAATTAAAAGACTTTTTTGGTACATTAAACGCGTATGCATGGTAAGCATTAATTTATTCTGGTTGATATTTGTTTATGTCATCTTATTGAATTTGAATAAGATTATTATTATTATTATTATTATTATTATTATATATATATATATAAGGAAAATTAAAGTTAAAGCCAGTTTGTAATTTGTTGGACAGAGGAGAAATGATTTAGAGATTCAAAGTTGAGTCAAAAAGAGTTAAAAAGGTAGCAAAAGGTCTTTGAATTGCTTTTGTTGCGTCTTATTATCACATAATTTAACTTCTAAAGCTTCGACAACTTTTGAATTTCTGTTCCAATTATTTTAATTAAAATTAGCTTCTCACTCCTATGCCATTTTTAGGGAAATATTTTTTAATAATATTTTTTAATAAAATATTTAGTAAAATAGGACATACTAGATAATATTTACAGATTTTGAATCATGTTAGAAGACGCAAAAATATGCTGTGTCATTATTTCAGACGCTGTAAGTAGATCATACTAGAAGATGCAACCACTCGCTTTGTCTTCCATCAAATTAATTTTGAATAATGATAGCTTGCGTTTATAAGGTCATATATGATACAATGATGGAGCATAATGTTGCATCTTCTAGCATGATTCCAAATCCGCCAATATTATCTGATATGTCCTATTTCACTAAATATTTTATTAAAAAATATTATTTAAAATTTTTTTCCTATTTTTATATCTTGTGCATAATTCATTTTATTCTAAGGTGAAAATACTATATTAAATATGAAATAATAAACTTATTTCTAATTAAATAAGAGGATAAGGTGAAGTTTTGCCCCTAAACTATTCAAAAGTGACAACTTTTGCCCCTAAACTATTTTTGAGCCCATTTTGCCCTTAAAATCAATTTTATTGTGTGTTCATACCCCTACAATGGACGGAACGCTGATGTGGCTAACGGCGACCAATCACGTTCTGACATGTCATCTTCATCTCTCCTCATCAGCAATCTAGTCAGCAAAAAAAAGATATTTTTGCCCCTAATTTTTTTAGCCTATTTTACCTTTGAAGTTAATTTTTTAGTATTTTTTTGGTTCAGCCGAATTTTCAGATCTGCAAATCTTTTCTTTTGTTTGTTATATTCATCTGATTCTGCAAATTAGCAGGAGGTTTTGCTGCGGAATGCAGCCATGTGTTCCATTTCCCTTGCATAGCTTCTCAAGTGAAGAAGAATCAGAGCACCAACTTATCTGCTCTGTATGCAACGCTGCCCTAAAAGAACCGCCTTTGCTCTCTATCAATACTCTATTGCATTTTCCTTACATTTTTTTAAGAAACAAACAGATTTTTTTGTCCCTTTTAATTACATTTTCTCATAAACAAAATAGTTTTTCTTTTTTTTTTTTAATATTTTCAGCATGCCACATATATGCCGCTTCATTAATTTTAAATTCAAAATTTTTACTGACTAGATTGATAATTAGGAAAGAAAGTGTTGACATATCATATTCCTATTAGCTTTCATTTGTGTCATTATCCACGTGGCGCTACCGTTAGTTGGAATGGTATATTAACACTATAAACTTAAGTTCAGGGATAAATTCGAATCAAAAAATTGACTTCAAGGATAAAATAGGCTCAAAAAAATATTTAAGGGCAAAAGTACTTTTTTTAAATAGCACAGGGATAAAAATTCACATATCCCTAATAAAGTGATTGCAATAAGTCCAGAAGAATATTGAAAGCAAATTGGTGGAATTCACATTAATCAATTATATTAGCCACCATAGCAAAACCTTTCTCAAAATCTTCATAAACATGTTTTAATTCGTTAGTTTTTGAAGAAAAACCAATTAAATCATATACATTTCAATTACCGGAAAAGAGTAGATATGATCATAAAATCAAATGTAATAGACAGTCTGTTGCGGAAAATGGATTATTCAGAGATCAACTCTCATTTTTTGTGCTAATTTCCTTCTATCCCCGTCTGCATATGCTTGATATGCGTGTTCCTGGCAAACTCCGCAGCTCTATATTACAGAAATAGATTAAAACATCCAATTTTTTAATTATTTTTTAAAATACATCAAAATACTAAATAACTTTATCAAATATACTACTTATACAAAAAATCCCAGCATATATCATGCATGTCTTGAAACTAATATGGCAGTATAATGGAAACCGATAATACAAGTATGAATTGACATTGATAGTCAACATATCTTTTCATGCATGGGGGCGTGGGCACACTGAGGTCATAAACCAAAGTATCGGTTTTAAAAAATTTAGGAAGCAACATATTTCTGTTGGAATTTTTTAAACCGGTAATAATATAACGACAATAACAATTCATTCCTATAAAACTTCGTTAGAAATATATTTTAAGAAAAGCATAAGTTATTGCATTTCTCGCTTCACTCAGTTCTTTTTTTAATCCAATTTTTACTGCTAAGAAAATTAAATAAATTGTTATTTTCATGATTTCACCAACATTTTAAAATTAAATAAAAACAAACTTTACCTAAGAATCACGTTAATTATTTATATCTACACAAATTAAAATTAGACAAGAAAAAATCAGTTACCTCTATTGCTAATAACTTTCTCGATCTTTTTGCAACAAATCGAGTTCTTCAGTAGTTATGTTTTAATATGCATATACATTGATAACCAAACTATTATTAAATCATTAGTTTCAAACTCAAATAATCGAGCTATATAAACATTTTCGGATATTGATAGCACAAATCTATTAATACAAATAATCAGTTACTGCTTGGACGTGTGTTATCAGATATTGATAGCCCAAATCCATTAATACAAACACACTACACTATATAAAGGGCAGCAAATTTTAAGGTAAAATTGGAAACTCTCTTTTTACTTTAAAATCATATATATTGAGGAATGAATTTTAGATTAATCAATTATAAGTTGTTATATACGAAAAGTAACAAGTGATTTTTTTCTCCTTTCATATACAACTCCTCCTAATTACCTAAATCTCGAAGCTTTTTATTACATATAAGTAATTTTGAAGTGTATCTCCACATCTGTAGTGGATATGATTATGTAGATGATGAATCAACTTGCAGATTTTAAGCATGCTGTCTATGTATATATATTGATAAATAATATATGGTTCTGTATAAAGGTTCTTGAAGATTACAGGAATGTATTTATTTATTAACCGTAGTTAATTTTTTTTATTATTATAACCGTGGTTAGTTCATTCTTGTAACTATAGTTAGCTTTCTGTTATAGGCCTTTCTTTAAGTTGTTTTTAGTGTGAACTTTACTGAAAATAGATAATATTTTTCTCTCATTCTTCTTCTTGCTCTGTTTGCCTCTGTTTCATTGATATGGTATCAGAGCCTAATCTAGATTGAAATTTTCTTCAAGTTTACTATAGCTTGAGGATAATCAATATAGTTGTGTTATTTTGAGATTAATGGAGGAGGTGCGGATAGATCCACCACTGAAAGAATTAGAGGTGTGCAAATGATCGGTTCAGTTTGATTTTGAATCAAATCGAATAGACTAAAAATCAAATTTCTTAAATTAAAAGAACCGAACCGAAAATTGAAGAAACTAAATAGACTGAATAATTTCGGTCGATTAGGTTCGGTCCAATCGATTTTGGATCAACATGGATTTCTTTTTTATTAGACTTTTAATCTTTATAGATCCATAAATTAAATTAATTTATATTCAACAAAATAAAATTATTTAAAATAACTAAAATTAAAATAATATACATAAATTTATTATATTATGTCCGGAATAAATAATAATCAAAATTATATTAAAAAAATATCCTAATAAAATAATATTTTAAAAAATACATTAAAAAACTTCCAATAAAAAAATTATGCATATTTGAAATTTGACACAACATTAAAAAATAAGGAGATTAAGTGATTTACATTGAAAATACAATTATACATATTTTAAATTTAATAGCTAAAAGAATTCAAATGTTTGAATAGTATAAGTTAGCAAATTAAGAGGGACAGTATAATTGAAAAATCCACAAGTGAAATAGAATATTAAGAGATCTGCCAAAATTAGAGGGCAAGGCATATAAAATTAGTTTGTCGGTTTGCTTTTTTATTTTTTATTCCTAAGGTATAATATGAATTTCAATTTTGATCTTTATATTAATGGCATTAAAGGAAAACTATTCATGAATATGCCTCATTTTGAAATTTAATAAATTAAGAATTTATTTAGTAACTTTTTTATGTACTTCAAATATAAGTAATCAAAATATATTCTTTTATTTATTTAATAAAAAAATATTTTAAATTAATGAATGTTGCTGACTAAAGTAAAAAAAAAAAAATTTAATTAATGAATTTTCCTCCACTTAGTTAAGTAAAAAAAATTTAATAAAAAATTTGAGAAAACAAAAAAGATTAAAGTAAAAAAATTAGTGAATTAGATTTTTGTAAAGTAAAAAAAAATTAGTGAATTAGATTTTTGTAAAGTAAAAATAAATATTAAAATAAAACTTTTAAAGTAAAAAAATGAGAAAATAAAAAAAAAGATTAAAGTAAAAAAATAGTGAGTTAGATTTTTGTAGAGTAAAAAAAATAAAACAAAACTTTTAGGGTGTGTTCGGAGATGATTTTAATTTTGTTTTTTTTTTAAATAAAATAAAAACATGTTTGACAAATTTGTTTTTGTTTTCATTTCTACAAAAATTTAAGAAGTGATTTTGACAACAAAAATAAAAATTAAAAATCTTTAGGGTGCATTCGGTGACGATTTTATTTTTGATTTTTGATAATGTCTAGGTGTTGTCGATAATGTCCCCACTAAATATTTTGCAGTGCAATTTTTATGCTGTCGATAATGTCTCTGTAGACCATCATTATGGTTTTACTTCTCCTCATATTCCTTGTTCTTTTCCTTTTACTACTAACTCTAAGGTTCCTGTTGTGTATTCTGATTTTTTAGCTTATGTTAATATGCACCAAAAACCATAGAATTATCATGAGGTTAAATCTGTCCCTGAATGGATGCAAGTAATGGAGGATGAACTTATAGCTTTTGAGAAGAACAATACTTGGAAATTGACTAATTTGCCGGGTGGAAAGCAAGCTATTGGCTGTAAATGGATTTTCAAGCTAAAACTTAATCCGGATGGTTCTATAAATAGATACAAGTCTAGACTTGTAGCAAAAGGGTATAATTAAGTCTATGGGTAAGATTACACTGATAGTTTTTCTCTTGTAGCAAAGGTGATGATAGTGAGAGTTTTTCTTGCCATTATTGCTGCTAAGAATTAGCCTCTTCATCAAGTAGACATTAACAATGGTTTCTTGCATGGTTTCCTAGAGGAAGAAGTTTACATGATTCCTCCTGAGAGATATTCCAAGGCAAAGCAGGGACAAGTTTGCAAGTTACTTCATTCTATCTATGGTCTAAAGCAAGCTTCATGGCAATGGAATGTTGAGTTGACTAATTTCTTATTAGAGTATGGTTTTATTCAATCTTCGAATGATAATTGTCTATTCACTTTCCATTTAGCAGCAGTTTCTTTATTATTCTTGGTGTATGCTGATGACTTGCTTATTAGTGGTAGTGTTGAATCTAAAATCAAAAAACTGAAGATTACGCTCAATGAGAAGTTCACCATTAGGGATCTTGGCGTGGCAAAGTATTTTTTGGGTCTGGAAATTGTTCGAACAGCAGAGGATATTTTTCTTAATCAGTGAAAATATATCCTTAACTTATTGACTTCTTTGGGTTTATTAGGTTCTAAGCCTAAGAATGTTCCATTTTCTAAGGGTGTTTCTCTCTTTAATACTTCTAATCCTTTCTTGTCTGATCCTGATGAATATAGGAGTCTAGTAGGGAGCTTGTTGTATCTAGGCTTTACAAGGCCTGATATCACTTATTCAGTGCAACAATTGAGCCAACATCTTCAATCACCAAGGGAGGTTCATATGAGACATACTTTATATGTTCTTAAATTTTTAAAGAAACAACCTTCTTTGGGTTTATTTTTCCCATCAAATTCTGATCTCTCTTCATCTGCTTACTCTGATGCTGATTGGGCTACTTATCTGGAGAGTCGTAAGTCTCTTACTAGGTATTGTATTTTTTTGGGCTTATGTCCTATTTCTTGGAAGACTAAGAAGCAGCCCATGATTTCTAGGAGTTCAACAGAGGCATAATTCTGTGCCATGGCATCTACTGTTTGCGAGCTTCAGTGGATCATTTATCTTTTGGCTGATTTGCAGGTTCATGTGCCACTTCCTATTCCTTTCTTTTGTGATAGCAAATTTACCATTCACACTACTTCTAATTCTGTCTTTCATGAGCGTACCAAGTACATTGACATAGATTGGCATGTTGTTCAAAATAAGTTTAAAGAAGGATTTATTATTCCCATTCATGTTGCATCTACTTCTCAGGTGGCAGACTTGTTTACCAAGCCTCTTTGCTATTCGTTGTTTACTAAGTTTTGTTCCAAGTTGACTTTGCTTGATGTTCACCAAAGTTCAACTTGAGGGGGGATGAAGATTACGTGATTGTATTTATTTATGAACCACAGTTAATTCTTTTTTATTATTATAACCATCGTTAGTTCATTCTTGTAACTATAGTTAGCTTTCTGTTATAGGTAGTATATAAGCCTTTCTTTAAGTTGTTTTTAGTGTGGACTTTACTGAAAATTGAGAGTACTTTTCTCTCATTCTTCTTCTTGCTCTATTTGCCCCTGTATAAATAATATATGGTTCTGTATAAAGGTTCTTTGGCTAGTTGTATAGAAATGCTTGCCATCCTCCTGATGTGGATGACAGAAGTGGATAAAATAGTTAGACTAAGTTAAAGCGTTTTATTTTGCAATGATAACACCAAAATAGAGAATAATACAAATTTTATATGGATTTTAAATTACTCTAATACACCTTTATGTGATTAATATGTTAGATCTTAAGTCGCGTTTGATTCTTATATTGAAATCGAAATGAGATAGCAGTGTAGCGAAAGTGTTGTTATTCACTAATTACAGCATGTCACAATTATTAAACATATTTATTCATGCAAAGTCATATTGGAGAATGATCCAAATTAAAAAGGAATATGTATATGTATATGTATATATTGAGCCATTCAAATTTTATTTCTTATTGCGATGAAGTTTTTATGATCTCTGCTGCGAAGTTAGAGTTTAATGTACATGCATTACGTTAGATAAAGGAAGAACATATACAGTGTGAATTTTCATTGTGCTATACTGAATAAACAGTTAGTTATAGAGTTAGCATATAAATTCTGTTGTATCAAACTTGTAAGTGTATTTAAAGTAGTTCATTTTTGGAATTCTCAGAATTTAGCATGGTAGCATTGCCATCATTCTTGCCATGTTGAACCATAGAGCTCTATTTTTCGATCATCAATCTGCAAATATAAATATATAAACATTTAGGGATTTTATTAGATTGTAATTTAGGTAATTCATCTCTGTTTAACGTGAAATTAAGCTCTTTGCTCCTGTCCGAAGATGTAAGCAACTTAACCAAATCTCATTAAATTGTTATATGGATTTTATCTTTTTTTTAATTTTGTATTTATTTAATTAAACAGTTCTCAACAAAATTCAAAAAATTGTAAGGTAGCCATTTTATCTGGCAAGAAAAGATATGTTTGTCATTATTTGAAGTTTCATGCTTGTCAACTTTTAGTGGGGATTTTTCCTCATCAATTTAATCCTATTTTATTTGTTTAGGTAACGTTTGTTAATTTTAAAAATGTTAAAATGAAAAAAAATAAAATTATTCTAACATTTCTGACATTTTCAAGTATTTTATTAAAAATTGGATCCCGCTAAAAATATTTTTTAACAACTATATCTTAAAAGATTACGATATGCATATATTGACATGTGGTTAACATATGCATTCTTATATTTTAACAGATAAGAAATAACTAAAAAATTGAAGAAAATATATTTTTAATTCATGACAAAAAATTTATATGACCCGTACTTCTCGAGGAAGTGATTTTCAATTCGATCCTGAAATTAAGAAAACTGCTAAGCAATTGAGAAAAGCCACGAAATTCAAGAAAAATCCATCTACTTCTTCAGTAACTGAACCAGAATTTGACTTGTCAGAACTCTTTGAGGGACCTAAAATAATGGATGATGTTGAACAACCTTTACGTAGGGCCACAAATCCATATGTTAATCAACAACCTTTGTGCACTGAATTGACAAATACTGAGGTAAACTTTGAATTAAAATCTGGTTTGATTCACTTACTTCCTACTTTTCGTGGACTTGCAGGTGAAGATCCCCACAAGCATCTTAAAGAATTTCAAAATGTCTGCTTTTCCATTTTCTTTGACAGATAAAGCTAAGGACTGGTTATATTATTTACCTTCAGGATCCATCACGACTTGGAATGAATTAAAGAGACAATTTCTTGAAAAAATTTTCCCTGCTTCTAGAGCCACTAATATCATAAAAGAAATTTGTGGAATTCGTCAATGTAATGGAGAAACTCGCTACGAATATTGGGAGCGATTCAATCAGCTTTGTGCAAGCTATCCACATCATCAAATTTTTGACACTCTCTTAATTCAATATTTTTATGAAGGTTTATTATTGGCAGATCGAAATATGATAGATGCTTCAAGTGGTGAGTCTTGGTGGACAAAACACTTACCCAAGCAAAGGAATTAATTTCAAAAGTGGCTGCCAACACTCAACAATTTGGCATTCGACAAGAAGCACCAACAAAGAATGTTGATGAGGTAAGTATTCATGCAATTGAACATTCTCTTAACAATCTGACTTCTCTTGTGCAAAAAAATTGTTGCAGGAAATCATTAACAAGTCAAAGCTTGTGGAATTTGTTCGAATATTGACCATCCAATAGATATGTGTCCAACTCTCCAAGAGGGAGAGCAAGTTAATTGTAACACCCTTGCTGAATAGATTGACTGAACCATGTGATAACCCGAAATTTTTTTTTCAACTATCCCATCGACTCCAGGCTTGACCAAAAAGAAATACTTATAAATTAAGTAAGCCGATAAAACTATAATTGTCCAAGTGACTGATTACCAAATAAAAATCCGGCAATATAACGTCTAAAAACTTATCTAACCCACCTGCAAATCAGACAATTTCTCAGCCCATCCGGGGCACAACATTATAAAAATAATTTCACTAAGCATCTTATACATCCATTCTCATTATTATTATTCATCTTTTCTAAGATGATTTAATATTACATATAACAATCTTTGACCGTTATAACATTCCAAAGTAAAGAACAATTTACATTTAAATCGTCTCGCCACATCAGTAAACCCCGATTGTGATCTGTCCACGCTAAATCCTTTCTTCTGATGGTTGAGCCATAGCAGCTGCTTAATCCAAAATAAGCTTATCCTGTTACCTACACGGATAACAAAACCCGTGCTAAGCTATAAAGCTTAGTGGGGAACAGATTCTAAAGATAATCTTTTGAACACGTAACATCAATTACACAAATACAAAGTTAATAATATTCCTAGTTGATACCTTTAATTTCCTTAAATTCTAGTTCTTATATTCAGCGATAAATTACAAGCATAAGTAACAGAACATCTTACTTAATAACTCAGTAAGCAATTCATCATTAATTGTTACCACAAAAGACGTTTGGCATAATTCCTTCATACCTATACATCATTTAAAACATAATATGCATTCTAATTCACTTTCATGTAATCATTCAAATAATCTTAACAAGGTGAACAAGATATTACTTAACACTATAGTGTGCCATATATTATGTACTTGATCGATAACAGAGTGGTATACATGCCTATATATATATAGATACATAATGCTTATATAGATTTAAAGAAGCACGTGCTCAACAATATTATAACTTTCAATTTATTATCCAGTTGTTGTACATATATAAGAGGATAATTCTTCTACAAATTAGTTCTAAATTATAAAATTTCTTATCTTTTACACTTGTTAACTTATTTTCATATTAATGCCCCTAGTACAGTGCCGACAGAAATACTCAAACTGGATACACGGTATGTGGACCTCACAGGGCCACAACAGACTGAGAAATGACCCCAAGGGGCCATTTCTCCATAGAACAGATAACAGATACATATAACAGAGACAGATAATTACTATGAAGATCAATAATTCTACCATAGCAAAGCAAGTCGTCATGACTTGCACCGCAGTATAGATATCCCTATGGCCAGCCAATTATATCCTGAGCTAGTTTTACTGCCAGACTATTTCTAAGGGCACAATTTTTCACTTACTTTCAAAACATTTATCAAATTTTTCATCATTTCAATTTTCTTTCAATCCAGAAAATACAGTTATTCAGAACTTTCAATATTTTGTACAGTTTGTGAACCATCTTTCACTTATGTCATGAATTATTATACAATAATTCAACAATTTATCTTTAAATTACTCTTCAGTCATCAAAGGAATCTACTTTATATAGATTCTTTCAAATTATTTTAACATTCACAATAGCCATGTATTGACAATACTTGTGCTAATCCTGATATTTCATATTAACTATTTTATGTTTATAAGAATGAATTCATATACAATTGTCTAAATCATTAATGCGTGAATCAGCCTATAAACACATAAGTACGATAGAAAGACGTACCTGTATGGTTCATCATAACCATCTCTCATGCTCCACTATACTTAATTTAATCATCAGATATACTATATTCAATATAGGTATTCAATAAATTACCCTTAACAGAGACGTCTATATATATATATATATATATATATATATATATATATATATATATATATATATATATATTATCATGCTCATACATATAATTATATCATCTTAAATAGTCCTATACCACGGCAATCATGTATAAAAGCATAACATTTTTAACATCAATTTCTCATACCATTCTAAAAGCATAACATTTTTAACATCAATTTCTCATACCATTCTAAAAGCATAAACATAGCATTATATCCACTCCATTTAGTGTAATAATGCTCATAATGAATATTCACGTACCAGACAAAAATGTATCAAGAGAGATAAATGAATCACATTTATACCAATAGCTTGTCACTATATTAGTTACATTCTTACTTGCTTTGTATTATAACATTATAACTTTCAACTATCGTCTATTAAATCCCAATTAATCATCTTTTTACTCTATCATGATCTCTTACGTGTCAAGTAACTTCTTTGTTTAATATTTTAGCATAATGCATCATGAAAGATAATAGCATATATGAAGTTAAAATAATTAAGAACTCAATACTTCTACAAGGTTATAGTAAGAAATGAGAATAAAACTTAAGTTATCTTTAACTATCTTCCAAGAGTAACTTCTTTTTCCTTTTGACTTGATCAAATACTGTACATGTAACTAATTTATTTAGACTTTAATCATTATATCCTAGTCACCTTTCTTTTACTAAATTAGAAATCATGAAATGGTAGCTACTACGACTATTTGATATTAATTCTTATTATTAAAACATACATATTACTTATAGTATCAATTTTATCAAACCCTATAATTCTAGAGTAATCCCATATATCATTATGTCATCATATATCAAGTTGAACTTATTGAAGAACAATCTTAATGAAATTGATACTTTGGCTAAACTATTTATTATTTTACTTTTAAATAAGGACAGAAACTGACAACAAATACCCGAGGACCCTGTTTTTTTTTTCAAACTTTCACCTTGAAATCTCCTTACTAACTAAACAATAGGCTTATAATCACTAATATTTCCAATTAGATCATATTGCTAGAATACTCAAGAATTATATCATTATAAGTTAAACAAGTATTTTTTTAAGACAAAAACGATTCCATTACCAACTAAGCCCCTTTTTATGAACTAAAAGCTGTATTTAAACCATAATTAATAGAGTGAAAGAGAACAGTTAAAAGACAAGACATCATTCCTTTTCTAGTAAACCAATTCTACAACCAAAAGAGTAGACATGCAAGGTCAAATAATTGGCTTTCACTATACTCTTAAAACAAAAATTATCTCCTTCTTATGTTTAACATTACATGACATGCAAATTTTTCACAGATAATTCCTACAGGGACAATTAACAAAGCTGATAATACACTGCTCAATTCTCTTTCCAATCCATGAATAAATCATTTTATTACCAGTTATACAAAAAAAATCTGATATAATCAAGGACAGTTATGACAGCCTAAGAGTTTTGTTTTTGGAGGAAGTAATGCAAATTAATAATTCCAGGCTGATTTGCAACAAAACTAACAAGAAACAACCAATATTTACCAAAAGTGAATTTCACATAAATTTTAATATAATCAAAAGTAACTGAGTGTATTATACTAGGAAAATTGATAGGCGTTTTCAATTGGCACCTGGAATCAGGCATTGGCAGGTCTTTTAGTTACATACTAGTAATTGAATCAGCATATAGAATAGGATCAGAAATTTCTTACAAGTCTGTACAAACACTCACATGAAACAGCCTTTTAATCTCCTGAATCTATCATTTAAGATAATTCCAATTCTTAATTTTTTTTACTGTATTAACTCTACTATCTCTCAACACTACCTTAATGGCTTGCATGCAAGAACGGATACCCTATTACTATCATAATCTCAAAAAATTTAACAAAATCATGCTTCAATATTATACATGAAATTAGACTTTTAGCATAGTTCCCATACCATAGAGTTGAAGCCCAAAATGCTCTCTCCATTCTGCCTATTCGGAGCCACATCGGAGCCTCACCGGAGTCTTGTCGGAGCTCCGTTGGAGATACATCGGTACCATCTGCTTGTAGCTGGAGTCACCAGTGGTCCCTTGGTGGTGTTCACGCGCCCCACCGCCACTCCATTTGGTCGGGATCTACCTCCAAATCCATCGGCATCTTCCTCTCCGATCTACTCCTTGCCGGCTCTTGAGGACGATCGGTGGGTACCGAAAGAGCCGCCCCACCACGGGGAGCTTTTCGGTGATCTTCGTGACACCAACCGCTGCCTCTGGTACCGAAGAGAAGAAGAAAAAGAACCAATTCGATCAAAAAGAAGGAACACGGATCGGGGGGGAAAACAACGGCGCTGCCAAGAAGAAATGGCGAGGGGGAGGTAGCCAGTGACCGAGGTAACGGCAACCGTGCCGATCGTCGGCGAGAGCGCCGCTGATCGGCGGCAGCGCCTCTCCTCCGCCCCTTCCTTCACTTCCCAATCCCCTCTCCCTTTCTCTTTCTTTTTCATTGTTATTTCCTTCTTTTTTTTTTTTAACCACACACCCAACCTTCTTTCTTATTTTTACCCCATTATTTCTCTTTTTTCCTCTTTAAATTTCAACCACACCTTTCTTTATTTTAATTTTCACCTTTTTAACATTATTATTATTATTATTACTAATTTTAACAATACTAACTTATTTTGAAATCTTCCTAATTGATCCTTGCAACTTAGTATCAAAACCAACCATAATCAAATTCGAATTTTTGGGGCGTTACATTAATGTTGTAGGAGGTTTCCAAGGGCAACAACATCAAAGGAAATATGATCTGTATTCTTCAACCTATAATCCTGGATGGAAAGATCATCCAAACTTCAGTTATGGATAGAAATTGAACAATTTTCAGCAGCCTGAATTTCAGCCTAGATCATCTGTGTCACAGCCTCCTCCAAAATCAGGTAATTCCCTTGAAAGTGTTGTTACTTCTCTTGCTAACAGTGTGCAACAAATGCAGCAAAATACTCTAGCATTTCAGCAAGATATGAGGACATTTCAATAAAATATTATGACATTTCAACATGATGCAAAGACTAGTATCCAGAATCTGGAGAATCAAATGAGTCAGATAGCAACAATTGTGAGAAAAATTGATAACCAGAATTCAGGAAGATTACCATCTCAACCAGAAGTGAATCCAAGACAAAATGCAAGTGCCATCACATTAAGGAGTGGGAAAGAGTTGAAGGAACCATTGAAAAAGTCCTCAAATTATGCTGTGGAGGAAGAAATTGAGAAAGAAATAGAGCTGCCACAATCTGAAATTTCAAAATCCAAGCAGCCTTATGTTGTCCCACCTCCATTTCTAAGTAGATTGGCAAAATCAAAAAAGGAGCAGCAAGAAAAAGAGATTTTGGAAGTGTTTCAACAAATAAAGGTAAACATCCCCCTTCTTAATGTCATTAAACAAGTGCCAAGGTATGCAAAATTCCTTAAAGATTTATGTAATAACAAAAGAAAATTAAAGGGAGATCAGAAAATTTACCAAATCAAAATGCGTGATTTTCCATTTTCTTTGACAGATAAAGCAAAGGACTTGGAATGAATTAGTCACTAAATTTACGCCTAATAGTGCAAAAATAACTAAATAATTTTTCGTATCGAAATTATCATTAAATTTTACACTATTTTATGCAAAAGTTATGATAATCGGTTTTTGATGAAAACCATAGATGGAATGCTGATGTGACACACTATATCATCTACTTGTGCACACGTGGCGTGCCAAGTCAACATTCCGACATCGGTTTTTATCGAAAATCAGTTATAATGATTTTTGCGTAAAATAGTGCTAAGTTCAGTGATAATTTCGACTTAAAAAATTATTTAGATACTTTTGCATTATTAGACGTAAATTTAGTGATCATAGATAAAATTAACCCTAATTAAATGAGGACAACAAATTAGAATAAATAAATAAATGAAAACCCGACAAATGCTATTAATTAATTCGGCTAAACATCCAGTACGTGGTATCTTTCTATATATGATCCCAATCAACCTTTTCTCGATCTTCTATTCTCCCAACTATTTATATCCGGAAGATTATGAAGGGTTCTTAAAACACATTTGCACTTGCAAGAATCAGAATCTTTTATAAAGGATAACATTTAGTATAAAAAACCATTATAATTACACATGAAATATGCAAAGTGAAGCATATACTTGCGGACATCCCAGATGGCTAATTTTTAATGTTTATATTAAATAGAATAATTAATAATTAAATTAATACTACAATTAGGTGGCATCAAAACTCAAAAGTGTGGATCATTGAGCCAAATATCTGATGTGTTTATCAGGATATTCTGATTAAATGTAGAATTTTATTATCTTTTTTCCTATACTATCGATTTCAGGATGTTTCATGAAAAATTTCTTTTTCAAAAATATAAAAATAAAAAAAGTATAGCCCGAGAATCGTTTATATTCTGAGGAATCATCATATTCGCCCATGGTTTGGAAATCTTAACCAGGCACTATGAAATTCAAGAATTTTATGTCATTTATAGGATCTTATTATATATTGGAAAAGAAAGTGAATGTGTGAAGATTGGCATCAAATTCTTCTGGAGATCATGCATGCAAGCAAGCACACTTATATGTATATATTAATTAGTAAAATATGTAGGTGTAAATTGATTATGTTAATTAACAAGCTTATATAAGCATTAAGGAGTGCGTAGATTAAATTGGATTTATAAAGCATATTCTATATATAACATGGCTAATTGAATCTTTGAATTACTCACGTGTGTGTTGAAGAAGGGTGGGAAAGAAAAGGAAAAGGAATTAAATCTACAAAATTTAGGGCAGATCTTACTTTTATTTTCTAAGAAAATAAAATATGAACAACCTAAATTCTTATCCCACCTGTTTATTGTTCTTTGTATAAAATTAAAGTTTCTTCTCTTAAAAAGAAAAGCATTTTTCTATATGAAAAGCATATGTAGTTACTTTTTTGGCCTCCAATTTTTCTAAATAAATATTCCCATTCAAAACATGCTTTCATTTTTCTCGAGGGACCTCATCATATGTACTTTGCAAATTAATACTCTAATGAGAATTCCAATTTTTTATATATATAATTAATTTGTATAAAATGTAAATTAAAATGGGTATTTTTTATTTGTGCGAATATAGGAGATATTTTTGAAAGCGGTTTAAAAATATTTTAAAATTTAGTATTACAGTAAAAATAATTAAAATTTTGAAATATAAAAAATTAACATAAAGGAATATCGGTATTTGACATAATGGAATCCACACTATACAGACACTGAAATGTCAGAAATCGGCACACACATGCATGCCGGTTTCTGACATTAACAAATTTTTTTAATTAAAATCACATCATACTTTTAAATCATGGACTGGTTTCAATTTAGAATTTTTACTATAGTATGAACGGTGTTTTACAGTATTGAACAAAAAAAAATTCTTTTTGCTATATCTATTTTATCAAAATACTAAATAGTTCATAGTATTTTAAATTAAATTCAATCGGCCTGTAAACTTCATTTTTGACAAGTACGGATAAGTATTTAAGTTTCTCAACACCGAAAATATACAAACGTAAAAGGGAAAGTACCCAAGAAGTTATTTAATGGTCTTTTTTAGAGGTGGGGATAGACCGATTAATCAGTATATGAACAAAAAAATTAACTAATCTATTAATTTCGATTTTTTAAAATCACTAACTATTAATCAGTTCGTTACATTCGGTTAATCAGTAGTCTATCGGTTTCTATTTATTGGTTTGGTTAACTAATATTTTTTGGTTAACCATTAAAATTTATAACATAAAATTATATAAAAAAAATTTAGATAAATTTCAATTCAATTTTAAATGTGTAAAGTAATTTAATATAAAAATTATAAACAAACATAATTTACTAGCCAAAATTCATATTTTATAAATTAAAAGCTAATATTATAAAATAGATTTGATATTTATTGAAAATTACTATTTTTGATTATAAGTCAAATAAAATTTTGGATAATATTAAATGTTATAACATAAATTCTAAAAAATATAAGAAAATATAATTAAATACTATTAAGTAAAATATGAACACCAATATATGATAAAAAAACAACATATATAAAAGTTAATCGGATACTATATATAAATATTAATATATAATTAAAGATAATGATATAATATAAATTTAGTTCAAAATATTATATAAATTTTATAGGAAAATATAAAAAAAAATTAAGGTATAAAAATAAAAATATAATTTAAATATATTTTAAGATATTATTTTATGTAAATTTTAAAGAGAAATTGAAAAAATTGAAGATATAAAAATAAATAAATAAATAAATAAATAAATATATGAATCAGTTAATTGGTACTTAAAAATCTAAACCGTAATAATTAATTAAAAATAAAAAATTAAAAATTATAATCGAATCCATCGAATCGATTAATCATAAAAATTAATTTAATTTTAAACTAATTTTATAATTAATCATATTTTCGATTTTTTTTCACCCCTAATCTTTCTTTACGAAAAGAAAAAATAATTGATGAGATAGGCTATATAGTTTGAGACTGATACGTGATTCAATTCTAAAAGCTAAGCAATTGATCAAGTCATTATATATATTTCAAAAAAAAAAAACTTTATAGCTACGTGTAATCCAACTAGTGAATAACTGTCGAGTATAAGAAGAAAATTCAAATTATAAAATTTATTGAACTGAATTTTTGTAAGTAGCTCAGCATTATAAAACTGGAAATTTTAATGTTAAAATTTAGCGTATGCAATGGCATGATACAAATAATTATAAAGAATATTAGATATTTGGAGAAATTGAGAAAGTAGCTAGGGTTGAGATTTAATTAATTGGACAATAGAATGTAATCCTGTAGTATAAGATTATTAATTGGAAAATCCTCGTGGGGTCGAAGGCATGTAGAAAACAACATAGAATTGATGATAATGTTATTAATGAAGGGAAGAAGAGAGAGGTAGGTGTGGCCGCACCAATATTTTTATGCTTTCCGAATCAGACCATCATTTTCATGTCTTCTCATTGGCGTGCCAACATTTCTGGCCTTAGATTTCGTAGCTTCTCTTTTTTGACAAAAATAAATAAATAAATTTATATATAAGTTGCTCTTCCATTTCCATTTTCACCATAAAGCCATCAGACATCGTTAATAAAATTAATTTGGATGAAATTGTTATTTCTTTTAATCCAATGAAAAGTTTTAATTTAATGGTGGATGATTGGATGCACATGATTAGCAGGCGATATATCGTTATCATTACGTTTTTCATAGACTATATAAAGTATGTAATGCATGATTGGTCAATTAGAGATTAGCTAATTAATTTTGTTATGACTATGTGCATAATAAGAAATAATCTTTCTATTGATTATTGATAAAACTTAAAAAGTCTTTATCTTGTAATAAGAAGTATTGACAATTGTAAGGTCGGTCGGATAATTAGACCTGCAAACAAAAATATTTGATTGGATCCAGGCATTAGTACTCCAAAAATTAAGTTAGTAGCTTTATAGAGAGAGTGCCTTAAAAGGAGTGAGAGAGTCTCAAATGTTTAATGTATAGAGCCATTGTGTTTTAGACTATTTATAGGAGTTCTTTGAAGAGGTACTTGAGTACATTGGGAAGTGATAACCGGCATTCAGAGTAGTTGAGCGGCGACGTGACAGAAAATAGGTGGAGAGTATAGACATTAGTTTGTGTCAGTGGGCTGACAGGACATGTTGTCTCATCAGTCCGATCGGACATCACACTTTTCTGTGTTGTCTTTCAGCTCACGCTTTATCCTTTTATTGATGGACTTGGGTTCTGTTTGGGTCGCATTGATTGGATCTTTGAAAATGTATTTTTTACAATTATCATTTTTATAAATTAATTAATATGTAATGGAAAACGTTAGTATGCATTGAATTAAATAGGACATTTTGGGCAATTTAATTCAATTTCTTATGTTTTTATTTTTTTTTCATTAAAGCATACGTAAGCTTGAATTGGAATTGAATTAACCTTTGATATGGAGCTTTCTATACTACCAAATCTTATACATCTTTCAATTACTGAACTTTAACCCTTTTTTCTTCAATTTTTAATATTTATCAATGCTCTAAAACTTTATTCTAATATGCATTGAATTAAATAGGACCTCAATGGAAATTTCAATAAAACACAAAAAAAAAAACTAAATAAAAAAATTTAAACTTCAAACACGTAAAAAATCACTTTGCCCTAAAAATTACTGTAAAATATGACCAATAGTAGTGATAGAATACTGTTATAAAACATAGTAAAAATATGACAAATGTTCTACAGCAACAGTTACATATATAAACGTTATAATTGTTTTCGCTGTCTTAACTTATTACAGTAAGTTAAATATTACTATAATACAACATATTAAACATATTTTTTTATATTAAAGTTTAGTTTAAAAATGTTATAAAATATTGTTTTATAGATAAAAATAATAATAACTTTATATCAAATTTTGTATTACAATAAATGTATTATGCGTTACATGCTACTCCCTCCATCCCATTTTAAAAGATATTTTTTTCTATTTTAGTTTATCTCACTTTAAATGTTATTTTCGAAATTTAAGAGATATATTTATATGTATATCTTTATTTATTATACAACTTATTAAATATTTATTTTTCTTATTACTCTATGCTTTTAATTAAAATTAAATAAAATTTTTGAAAATATAAAAATATATTTTTATCAATTATTATAATTTTTTTATAAAATTAAGATATTTTAATTATTTTTTTAATTTTCATGAAAAATAAAAAAAAATAACTTTTAAAATGTGATGAAGGGAGTAGTAAAATAGACGTGGAGTAGTACACAACACGAATATAATGACAGCAGAAATTAATTATGTCAATAAATAACACAAGAAGAGCAAAATTGCAAAAAAAACAAGTCGTCTGCTAGTGCATATGTCCATTAAGAAAAATATAGGGACTTTCACAAAAATACCCGAAAATTGGAAGCCAATTTTAAAAATGCCACTTCTTTTTTTCTCTTTTAAATTTACCTTTTTTTAAATTTACACTTTTAAAAATACCCCTTTCTCTATTTAACTAAAACCCTCTTTCATTCATTCTTTTTCATCGTCTTCTTCCCTTCTTCTGCGTTTTTTTTTTTCAACTTCTTTTCTTCATGTGATAGTTTTCTTTGATTTCTCCTATTTCATCGTCTTCATTTAACGACTTTGGTAGTTTCCGTCTCCCTGCATTTTCCTCTCCTGTTTCATCGTTTTGTGTTAGAATAATTGTTAGAATAATCGTTTATTTTTTCAACTTCTTTTCTTCATGTGATAGTTTTTTTTTGGTTTCTCCTGTTTCATCTTCCTTTTAACTTCATGGAATTCCCTTAGCTCATGTTGCTCAAGTCTAATAGCTGAAAATTTCCCACCAGCTGCAAACACAAGATTAAAGGTTTCTTCTCTTGATGCTAATGAGTAAAGATCCTAATTTTAAACCCCGAAAATAAAATGTGAAAGTCATAGTCATCAAAATCTTAGAATAAAAGAAGGCGAAAGCTAGTAAACTTACCCAAAGGTATCATTTTGCCTGGCTGATGAACACGAAGAATATAAAAATATTTCCCAGGGAAATTCTCAAATGCCCATAATAAATTCAACTTGTTTTCTTCAACGTCTGTACCCACAGCAACGTATACATATTCATCTGCCACTCGAGATCTTGAGGAGGATGAGGAGACCCCAGCATCCCTTCTTGCCATCGAGAAGCCTTAACTAAAACTACCAATTGGAGAAATCGCCAGAAATAATCCGGTTTATATAGCAGCTCCAATTTTTGAATATACTCTGTTTTTATCCAAGTCAAGAAAGAGAGAGAAAAAAAAATGAAAAGCAGAGCTTCCTATAAATTCATTGGCTGTCGTGAAATATCGCAATTATTGAAATATGATTCTTGTAAAAACTTGCGGACGAAGTATTGCATAATGTTCAATTAAACCCTTTAATACTTTAAAATTGGGTCAAGGTCAATTTGTTTTCTTTGGGTTAATGAATTAATCTTCATGAAATTTTCTCACATTTCACCAAAATAAAAATTATGTTTGCATATTGTATGTACCAATAAATATTTTGAAACTCATATCGAATCGATCGGTTTCAACTCGAAAAAATCGAAAATCGATCGTCATATTGATTCGAGTAAAAATATATTAGAAATGATAAAATCTAAATATTTGACTCTGCTAGTTAAACAATGAGACAATAAACTGAGTAATAATTTCGTCAATTTTTTATTCACTAGAATATATCATATTTATATGCAAATCTTTTTTTTTCCTTACATTTTTGTAGGTCTCTCATTGTTCTATATACTAATTTTAGTTGTTACACTTTTATTTTAAATATTATTATATTTGTTATTTTTTTATGTTCATAATTGGTATACAAAAAAATAGAATAAGAATTCAATTCTATTAAACATATGAAATTTGTTCATGCAAATTACTCTTATGTTACATAAAATGTTAAAGTACTCAATTGAAATATATATCAATCTTAGAAAATAAAAAATTATCTCTTTTTGTATTTATTTATCTTAAATCTCTACCTCTTTTTTAAATAATAATTAAACAATCCCTATTAATAATCAATTTAATATTTTTAAAAATTTATAATTCATAATAAATTTTTTTGAAATTGGTATACCAGATGGTATACCGGTATACCAAATTTCAAAATTAAAATTGTATTCTAGAATTTGGTATACCAGATGGTATACCGGTATACTACCTGGTATACCAAATTCCAGAACTAAAATTATATTCTGAAATTTGGTATACCAAACGGTATACCGATATACCACCTGGTATACCAAATTCCAGAACTAAAATTGTATTATGAAATTTGGTATACCAAACGTCATATTATTGGTATACCATGTATACCAGATGGTATACCATTGGTATACTGGATGAACCATGTGGTATATCATGTATAACAGGTGGTATACCATGATATACCAGGTATACCATTGGTATACCCGATGCACCATGTTGTATACCATGTATACTGGATGGTATACCAATAATATATTGTGGTATACCATTGGTATACTGGATCTACCAGGTGGTATACCATTGGTATACCTGGTATATCGTTGGTATACCTTAGAATGCAGACTGTCAATCTCAATTATGGATTTCGGTATACCGCAGGTATACCAGGTATATCGATGGTATACCAAAATCCAGATTGTCAATCTCAATTCTGGATTTTGGTATACCGATAGTATACCTAGTATATCGGTGGTATACCAAAATTCAGAATTGAAAATGGTATTCTGAATTTTGGTTATACCAACGGTATACCTAGTATACCGGTGGTATACTAAAATAAAAAAAAATCAATTTTAATTATCATTCATAAAAAGAAACAGCTCAGCAATTTATTTTGATCCATCTTTATTTTGCATAAACATATAGTATGATTAAGCATCTTATATTCTTATGTTATTGTTGATAATTATCAATCAAATTATCAATGGAGTCGATTCTCCACTTTGTAGCCATGTGTTGTTTTGTTTTCTTGTCTTTTTTGTACATAATTATTATAATTACCAATGGAGCTACTGCACGTTGCTGCCATATTAAATTAAAATTCATAGCAATTATGTTTATTTTAATCGTTTTATTTAGTTGGTCAGTCGGATAAAAAAAACATACATTTTGAATTGATTTAGGATTAAGAATATGAGTTATCATAATACCATAAAAGAAAATCTGTATAATCCTAAGAATACATGTTTATTTAAATCCATTTTTATTTTGCATAAATATATAGTATGATTAAGCATCTTATATTCTTATATTATTGTTGATAATTAAGAAATAAAATTAAAATTTTATTTATGTAATTACTGCATTAAATTTAGAGAATTAAATTCAATAAATTAAAGCACAACATGTGCAATTTTAAAGCACCAAAACCAAAATTTGATGGTTAAAACTTAGTCAATTTTAAAAATTTTCTTGAGGCAAATATAACAATTGTACTCAATTCAATAAATTGGCTAGCAGTCCATAAGCACAATCTCTACAAACAAGAAAATTGAGAGATTTTGAAAGGGAAATTTTTGTATGCTACCAATCTTATGGTTCAGCTGACGGTCCCTTCATTTTAATATTGACAAACAAAGACACAATTTCAATAAGACAAATACAGTAAAAACACTTGAGAAAATGCCAATGCCCACGATTGTTTCTGGAGCATATTAAACAAAAAAAATCTTAAGCTTTAAAACAGTCAAGTTTCAATTTTCTGTTGGTTTTAGCATAACTGGTATGTATGATATCTATATCCTAATGTAATATGAACAGAGCTTAGAATTGGAGATCCTGCCAGAAATATCACAGAGATGATATTCCAAAGAGCATCAAGAAATCCATCAAAGAAAATCATACAAGTTCTGAGAGTCAAGAACTCTACTGAAATTCTTGAAAGGTTCTAAGCCTACATGACTTCAAATGAAATAGTTTAAAAAGATATGACATAATTATTTTATTGGTAGCTCCGGATACGTCTCCTCTTTCACACGGAAAAATGACTGCCAACCAATTCCATTTATCAGTTCATCCACTTTGCTAGTGAGACCCAAATCACTTACAACTTGCATATCAAGGTACCTTGTAGGAATAATGATTTTCGCCCATAATTGCTTGTATTTGTCATGTGCCCAAGGTGGTAACCCACTCGGAATAGGTACATCTTCAAGGAATTCAGGATCCGGTGGTGATAGAGGTCTTGCTTTTGAAGAGGATGCTCCCTCTTTACGAGAACGTTTCAATGCCATGAGCTACACGAAAGAAATAGGAACAGTATTAGCTTAAAAGCAAATGAGGTAACAACAAGCTTAGCAAATAAGAGCTTTCCACAAAAGATGCAAATGTAATGGAGATGATGCATGAGAAGTTTTGGCATAACCTTGAGTAACCTTGTTATGAGAATGGTAAAATAAAAAATTAAAAAATTAAAAAAAATGCTCACTTAGGCATTTTGCAGAACATATTGTGTGCGGAAGCAAATAAAATCTCATGAAATGGGATCGGGAACCAAGAAGCTATGCCATAGTGTAAATCAAACAAACCCATATGACAAAATGCTAATAAAACGCAACCATTATCAAGGCAAACCCTCAATAAGACAACCATTGTACAAAGAGAGAAAAAATTTACCTCTTTTCGGTGATTGAGATTTCAAATATTGCACTTTTTCTATTGTATTTCCAGGATGTCTTCCACAACATGGAATTTTTGGAGTCCAGGTGAGTTCTTCTCATGTCGACAATTGAAGAGACATAAGACTTATCAGATGAAGGCAACTCGGCAAAAGTGAAAAGAAGAAAGAAAAACAAAGGAAATTGGGGAATTATAAGAAGAAGAACCAAAAACGTAGTATGGGGCGACACAAACCCACAATAAACACAAGGCCAATGAACTCACTTCTTCCATCAAGATCTGAGCCATAGAAATAAAAAATGGAGGCAAATGGTCAGTTAATTCTTACATTCAAGATCTGAGCCATAGAAATAAGAAAACGAAGAAACTGAAACTTACCGTCGCTGGTAGGTGTAAGAGCAGAAGCCTAAGCCTAAACCGAGGGAGATAATATGACGAAAATTAACCTAAAAATTGAAAAAATGAATAGAAACAGAGTTAAAAATAAAAGTGGTATTTTTAAAAATATAAATTTAAAAAAAGGTATTTTTAAAATTGAAAAATTGATGGAGGTATTTTTAAAAAACAAAGTAAAAAAAAGTGTATTCTATGTAAATTCCTCAAAAATATATAGCATATCTTTTGAGTCAGCCACCTTATGCACGCTGTCAATTTTCCACAATCATATTGTTGATATTACTTGTCCATGACTAAAGAAAAGGCAAGGCCGGGCTCAGTATTAATCCGATCCCCACATGTTTTCGTACACACTTAACCATAACGAAATTTAATATTATTTTATTTTTAATTTAAAGGCTCGCAGCTAATATAAAGTTTGATAATGTAGATTTCGGATGCTATATTATTTTTTTCAAAATTTGATAAATGCATTGTTATTATTTTTATAAATACTGTATTCAATCTGTAGTTTATGAGTATATACGAAATTTAATTGTGATTTGTAAGGGTGAGCAAAAAAAACCAAACATAAAATCTGTTCGAAACCGAACCAATTATTATGTTTAACCGATCTGATAGATTCGGTTATAATTTTTAATTTTTATATTTTCTATTAATGATTACGGTTTATATTTTTAATATATATATTTAATTTTTTCTATTTCATATATCTTCAATTTTTTTTTAATTTCTCCCTAAAATTTATATAAAATCATACTTTAAAATATATCTTTATTTTTATACCTTAATTTTTTATATTTTCCTATAAAATTTATATAATATTTTAAACTAAATTTATATTATATTATTTTCTTTTATTATATAGTAATATTTATATATAATATCTGATTAGCTTTTATATATGTTATTTTTAATCATATATTAGTGTTTATATTTTACTTAATAGCATTTAATTATATTTTCTTATATTTTAGAGTTTATGTTATAACTTTAATATTATTCAAAATTTAATTTAACTTAAAATCAAGCATATTAATTTTCAAAAAATATCAAATTTATTTTATAATATTAGCTATTAATTTATAAAACATGAATTTTAACTAGTAAATTATATTTATTTCATAATTTTTATATTAAATTATTTTATACATTTAAAATTGAATTGAACTTTATTTATTTTTTTATATAATTTTATATTATAAATTTTAATGGTTAACCAAAATATATTGGTTAACCAAATCGAAAAATCGAAATTAATTGACTGATTAACCGAATATAACGGACTGATTAATAGTTAATTATTTTTAAAAATCAATATTAATGAACTGATTAATTTATTTGCTTATAAATTGATTAACCGATCCATGCTCACCCAATGATTTGATTTCTCACTTATAGCTCAATTGCCCTGCACGCAACTTAACTTATCCGAGCAGGGCATGAGTTTGAATTATTATTATTATTATTTGATTTTGGGTTAAGTTTGCATGTGGACAAGTTGGAGTTAGAGAGGGTAAGTGAGTGGCATCGTTGAAGGGAAAGAAAAGGGAATAGAACATAGAACAGAACCTTATGCATTATTAAGCACCATTAACTACTACTATATGATGCATACACCCATCTGATTATATCCCATTATGATGTTTTATATATTATATATATATAGATTTGATTATCCAAAGTACATATCAAATTTATTTATTTAATTTTTTTTTTTTGGTATTGAAAAAAGTAGTACATTAATATGGAAACCGCGTATAAAGATATATACAATTTTTGGCATCCTATTCTTATTTATAACTTCATCATAAATTTCTACTATATGAAGGTTCCATCATTTGGGGCATCTAATCAATTGCTAATTAATATGCCACACATACATACAATACACACAGAATTTGATTTTCAATTATTCCATTTTGTATTATTTTATACTATAAATCGGAGTAACGGATAAAATGAGATCACTTCATGACATGAAATTGCTTTTCATGACATGTTATACGAATTTAACTAATTTAAGTGATGAAAATATAGATAAACCATATATCATACTTATAGCCAATTAAATAAAGGAAAATTGCACCTTCAGGTTCTTGTAATTTACACATTTTCTACTGTTGAGTTATTAAAATATTGTTTTCTTATATTAAGTTTTTAAATTTTTATTATAATACATACTAGTCCAATTAAATAGAGACTTAATAAAACAAAAAATTTTGATAATTTAATTAGGGACTTAATATTATGTAATAATTTAAATTTGGTAAAATTAGACTTAACAGATGCTAAAATAAAAAATTTAAAAATATTAATGATATATAATAAAAGTTAAAGAATTTAATAAAAAATTATAGTTTAGATATAAGAAAATGTTGAAAAATCATTATAACTCCACTAAATAGATTCTCTCTCTTTTTCTTTTTTTTTCTAGACAATTTCTTGCACAATGTCTCCCATCAATATCCCGAAAGCATTAACGGGAAACAATTAACGAGTTTCAAATGAACAATAGATTAATGATATGCTTTATACTATGATGTGCTCAAATAAAATTGATATTGATTAGTTTAAATAGTTGGATAATTATTTTTTTAATAAAATTTTAAATTTCAATATTAAAAAATCTTACTTTCATATGAAATAAATTTAATTGGAATAAATTATAACCGTCGTCGTAATTTTTCAGATACAATATTTTAGCCAATTTAAAATTTGCATATCACACATATAGTATGTATATTAGAAGGGGAGATAATTGAATATGTATTTATTATTATTATTATTATTAGTGGAAATCCGTCTGGTCTAATTATAAGCAACATTTGTGTGCATACACATAATAAACCAATCATCTTTAATATATACCAATTAAGTCTAATTACTTATTGACTATAAACCAATCACTTACCCTAAATATCGAAAAAACCCTCGAATTTAAGCATAATTGACAGGGTTGTAGAAGTAAAATCATGAAAAAAAATCATTTAGTAACACTAATTAATTAATCTAAATATTCACACATACATAGTTGTAATGAAATACTGTACATGGAGCCCACTAAATCATCCACAATAAATTCGCAAGTCTTTCAAATATCTTGCAGGGGGAGAAGATGCTGAGGTGAGGGTGAGGAATAATAATACCCGGTGGCGGGTTTGGGTCAATTTCCGGCGAATCTTGGCCACTAAAGTGGAGGAGGCATAGGATTAGTATAAGTTCAAAAGTATATCTTAGAATGTGCTTCCTGTTTAGCATACAAAAATCATATTCCTTTTACCTTAAATCCTCCATAAATATTGTGATCTTGGGCAATCAATGAAACACACTCACCACTTCCTCTACTAGTAACTCAAAACCTCTCTTTCTCAGAAAAAAATGGTGAAGTTCTCCAAGCAATTTGAAGGCCAGCTTGTGCCTGAATGGAAAGATGCCTTTGTTGATTATTGGCAACTCAAGAAAGACATCAAGAATTATCATTTCCTTGATAAAAATAACAATAACCCGTCAAACAACGTTAACCATCGCCATTCTTCTTTCTTCTCCTCTCTTAAGAAATACTCTCCATTTTCTCATGCACGTAGAGACCATGGTGCCATTCAAGTAATAATGTTTCACTTCATTTCTATGATGGCTTTATATTAATTAATAATATATATGTTGAATTCATTGGATTTGTTGGTTTATTAATAGGTTCATAAGAAACTTGCTTCTTCGGCCAGTAAAGATGATATGTATGAGACAGAATTGGTTGATCAATTTGAAGATACTGAAGCTGCTAAAGAGTTCTTTGCATGCTTGGACCACCAACTTAACAAAGTCAATCAATTTTACAGAAACAAAGAGAAGGAATTCTTGGAAAGAGGCGACTCTTTGAAGAAACAAATCGCCATCCTCGCCGAACTCAAAGCTGCTTTCAAAACCAAACCAAATCCTTCTCAAGATCCCAAGGAGGATGCTTCTATTTCTTGCACTATTTCTTGCGGTATAATTAACCTTTTATTTTATTATTAATCATAAAGTTTAATGTTGTAAAAGAGTAATTAATGGTCCTGTGATTGGATACAGAGGAAGAGTCTGTTAAGGACAGAGCAGAAGAAGACATGAACATAGACGATGAATCAGAGAGATCAGTAGAAGAAATGGAGAAATCAATGGGAATGAAAAGAGAGGAAACCAAACTCAGGACATTGTCGGGCAGAGTTATAGACTGCCAAGGCAAGAATTTAAGAATAAACATCCCTCTAACAACGCCTTCTCGTACCTTCTCTGCAATTAGTTATCTACTATGGGGAGATTCAGTTAACCAGAATTCGAGTAAATCGAGTCGCCTCCACATCAACAGAACTAAGTTAAACCATGCAGAGAAGATGATCAAAGGAGCTCTCATTGAGCTCTATAAAGGATTAGGCTATCTTAAGACTTACAGGTAAACAAAACATTTATTAGTTTAAGACATTGAAAGATTACCTTAACTTGTTCATAAATGACAATTAATAATTTCACTTTTTTCAGGAACTTGAACTTGCTAGCTTTTATAAAGATTTTGAAGAAGTTCGACAAAGTAAGTATTATAATCCACCTTTTTTTTTTCTATATTTTCTAACACAACCGTAAATATCACTAAAAGAAATTGAATCCGAAACGTATCGCATTTTTAATAAAGCACCGGCCATAAGACCAACTTGTAGTTGAGTGTGCACTTTGGTCTACATATATAACTGAAAAGAGATTTGTTTTTTTTCAGGTTACTGGAAAACAAGTTCTACCCATCTATTTAAAAGTTGTTGAAAGTTCATATTTTAACAGCTCAGACAAGGTCAGAATATTAAAAAGTGAAATTATTTATCTATAATGCATAAGAAATTTCCAGGAAAAATTATTATTTTTTTTTTTTTTAATGGTAGGGTGAAATTCTTAGATGTTTTCCACTAGCTTTCTCTTGGTCTTATTCTCCTCCGACATTTTCATGTGGCTAGTGATTCTAATTTTTTTGCCTGCACCAAAAATATATCTTTTTTATCTCTGAAATTTGAACTTAGAGATGCTTGTCTGTTACTTTTATATATATACCTGTTAATTTACTTATTAATTTTTTTTTTATTGTTAAAAATGACAGGTGGTTAATTTAGCAGATGAAGTTGAGGATATATTTGTTAAAAATTTTGCTAAAGAAGACAGAAGAAAGGCAATGAAATATCTTAGACCTCAACAGCATAAAGAATCCCACAGTGTAACCTTCTTCATTGGTGAGTTTCATTTCAAAACTTGACTAATTAAATTATAGTGCTCCAGAATTAAAAAAGAAAAAAGAAAACTACACAAGATAATATTATTTTTTTATCAGTGGCCAACATTTAATTAAATCAAAATCACCATTATAATGGAAATATTTGTTCTGATTCACTTTGTGACATAAACGTAGATTTTAAAGGAACAAAAGTATGGACCCATTAGACCACTAAACATTTCAAATGAAGGCCAGTGCCTAATTCACTTTTGTGATGGTGGATGATAATAAATTTTTAAAAGCAGAGGTCCCATGCTACACCCCATTATAATATTTTTGACACAAAATCAAACTGTACTAGAATTCAACATTAGTCTCTTATGTTGTTAAGTTAATGACATAATTAATGGGAACATTAATCTAACATGTCTGAAAATAATCAGGATTGTTTACTGGGTGCTTCATTGCTCTACTTGCTGGATATGTGATAATGGCTCATATCGCCGGGATGTATAGAGGGCAGCATGATTCAGTTTACATGGAAACTGTGTATCCTGTGCTTAGGCAAGTTGTCCTATTTTAATCTTGATTATTAAATTGTAATGGTAAGAAAGGTGGCTAATTAACGAGGAATTTTGGTAATTTTGCAGTATGTTCAGCCTGATGTTCCTGCACTTCTTTCTTTATGGCTGCAACATTTTCATGTGGAGAAAGACTAGGATTAATTACAGCTTCATTTTTGAATTTTCTCCTACCAAGGAACTTAAGTATAGAGATGTATTCTTGATATGTACTGTATCCATGACTGCTGTAGTAGGAGTCATGTTTATTCATTTGTCACTTCTTACAAAAGGATATTCATATTCTCAAGCTCAAGCCATTCCTGGTGTCCTATTACTGGTAATTGAAATAACAAATTGACAATTTAGAGCAGAACTATGACTAATTCCTGAATTTGATCATGAGTACTAATTTTATTTTAACTATGACCAGATGTTCCTGTTATTGCTGGTGTGCCCTTTCAACATTTGTTACCGTTCTACTCGTTACCGATTCCTTTGTGTGATTAGAAACGTTATTTTATCACCTCTCTACAAGGTAAGTTTCCCATTTTCATGACATATTTGATTGGTTTCATAGGCAATTAATCATTTTCTCACGCACATGTACTGATTTTCTCTGAAGGTTGTGATGCTAGACTTTTTTATGGCTGATCAACTGTGCAGTCAGGTAATTTTGATTCTGATAGCATAAACTATATATCTGAAATTAATGATATTTATACTGATGGAAATCATGATTATTAACTAGGTACCAATGCTACGGAACCTGGAGTATGTAGCATGTTATTACATTACTGGGAGCTTCAAAACTCAAGACTATGGCTACTGCATTAGGGCGAAGAGTTACCGCGATCTGGCTTATGCAGTGTCCTTCCTGCCTTACTACTGGAGAGCTATGCAGGTAGTACAGCTTAAATAATTTATTATACTAATCAGATTGGTTTAGAGTTTAGATTAAGTAATGTTGAAGTT
This sequence comes from Excoecaria agallocha, assembly GCA_037975025.1. Lineage (NCBI taxonomy): Eukaryota > Viridiplantae > Streptophyta > Magnoliopsida > Malpighiales > Euphorbiaceae > Excoecaria > Excoecaria agallocha. The sequence goes on from CM075809.1 coordinate 43,921,305, forward strand.
AATGTTTGTGTGCAGTGTGCTAGGAGATGTTCGACGAAGGGCAGACAAGCCACCTTGTAAATCTAGGAAAGTATGTGTCAGCAATGTTAGCAGCAGGAGCAAAAGTAGCCTATGAAAAAGAAACAAGTATTGGTTGGCTATGTGTTGTTGTGGTTATGTCAAGTGCTGCTACAGTTTACCAATTGTATTGGGACTTTGTTAAAGACTGGGGTTTGCTTCAATTCAATTCCAAGAATCCTTGGCTAAGGAATGAATTAATGCTTCGTCGAAAATTCATTTACTACCTCTCCATGGTATAACATTGGTCATTCTCTAAAAATTATTCCTCTCTCTGATTAGACAAATCATATTACTTTTTCGTTTAGATAATCAAGATAACATGTTGAAAATCGACGTATTCCTATAGCAGGAACTGATTGATAAAACTTCAGTCCCAGCATAGAATGAGATTCCCATCTCCATCCAAGATAGAGAGCTAATAATAGCCGAACAGCAATCACAGAATTATATGCCATATGTCATTCTAGTTGTAAGCCAAAGTCTAAACAGTAGTTGGATATTGATGCAGGGATTGAACCTTATCCTCAGGCTTGCTTGGTTACAAACAGTTGTTCATTCCAGTTTTGAAATGTTGACTACAGAGTAACTGGACTATTTTTAGCTGCCCTTGAAGTTATTAGAAGAGGACATTGGAATTTTTACAGGTAAAATTTATGGTTTCTTTTGGGTATATACATTGCTATGGCTGTAGAAATTGGAGGGACATCATTTGATTGAATGTCTGCATTTCAGGTTGGAGAATGAGCATCTAAATAATGCAGGAAAGTTTAGAGCAGTCAAAACAGTGCCACTTCCTTTTCATGAAGTGGATGAGGAAGACTGATTCCCCATTTGCAGCAGTTGCTTACAGCGAATTCGATTCTGGTTTTAGAATATTTTTCACCAAAAGTTTCCCATGATCTACCTGAACAAGTCGTTGTAACGACACATCAATTTCCATAAGTATTGGTAAAGAATTGGTTCATACTTGTATACAGAATTTTCTTCAAGAAAATCAAGATTATAATTTCATACCTTCTCTCAACTTTATCCATTGCTAGATATATACATGCACTCGCAGATTTCTTTAAAAAAATTGCAGAATTTCACCAGCAGAGCTCTGGTATTTCTATGACATATGACATAATATGGACATTTCTTCATCTATAACAATGTTAACTTATACTGTTTGGGAAAAGGCAAGGATTTGTTTCTTCAAGAAACCAGTTATTCCAATCTGAAGTTTTTCTTCTTAAAATTAGTGGCCATGGTGATGGAAAAATCAATGAATAGGATCCATTTCTATACATCTATTGGCAGATTAGTAATTAAAGATTGAACTTTAAACAAGGGGAAGCCCCATTTTTTTTTTTATATCTGAAGGGAGAAACAAAAACAACTAGAAAAACTTTAGCAAGGGAGGGTAATCCCTTTGCTATCATAACATAAAATCTGCTGTAAACTCGTTGAGGCATCTCCCACCATACAAGCTGGTGGTCTTGGTGCTTTCCTTTCTTAGCTAGCCAATCCGCTGCTAAATTTTCTTCTCGTCTGATATGAATAAAGTTGATCTGCCAGTCGCGGGAGACTAAGTTTCTGATATCTTCAAGAACTTCCGTTAGATTGGGGTCTATGGCTTTATGATGAGTGAGCCACGAGTATACTTCCCAACAATCGAGTTGCACTAAGATTTTCTTCCACCCCTTGTTCCAGGCAGAGTTGAGACCTTGTTTTACACCCCATTTTGCTTAGCCATGATTATCATAATTCCTAATCCCCGATTAATATTTAATTAAACTTATTAGCAATTAGCATTACGGCATAAAATACAAATAATTATTGAATGATAACAAATAAATTATCCAAAATCTCTGCATTATTATAATTTTAATTTATAAGCAAGGTCCCACAGAACAGGGCCAACCCTTCAGATTTTATGAAGGACTCCTGTAAACGATATGCGTTGCATAATTGCATTGAATCCAAAATATAAGCTCTTTTAAATCAAAGTTAAACTTTAGCCATGGCTGCTTGCACTTATTCCACATGTTTTCCCGCCACAGCGTTTCTCTTCAATTCCACGTTCAAATTCCAAACTCCCATCAATTCCCTTTTGCCTACCTGCTCCTTCAAACCAATTTCTTCCTCCAAGATACATCCTTTATCTTCACTCCCCAGGTGCCTCTCCCAAACCCTAAAAACTCTTAACAATTTCATCCTTTCTTAGTTTAAATTATCGGTTAATTTTATAATTATAACCTTTTTTCTTTAATATTGCAGGCTGGTAATTTCTCAAACAAAATTAGCATCGCCAAAAGGAGGGCACCGGTTAGTGGCTGTTGCTGGATTGGTGGATGGCGATTCTCAAACCTACCCAGAAGCAGAACCAAGTAATTCGAATGCGGTATGTGGCTATGGTCGTTTGCTTTCAGCTTAATTGTTAACTTGCCACAGTTCTTACATGTTTTTCGTGATTTTTTTTAATACATAAATAGGGGGCTTTTTATGTTGATGTGTAGTGGCTGTTATATAAATGAGCTTTGTATTGACAGATAATCCCTTCCTCTGATTAATCTCACTATCGATGAAATAAAAAAGCTCTGTTTCTGAAAGAGAATTCATGATAATAAGGCATTTAGTACTTAAATGTGACTGCACGATTTTAGGATGTTTTGTAAGAATTTTGAGAGTGATGGAAGTCGTGTTTTTCTGCAGAAGCTAAACCTAACATCCAAACCGTCTAATCAATAATTTGTCTGAACATCTAATGACTGCACAAAAAAAACTTCTATCCAAATTCCAGTATTTTGATGCAAATAATGGAGCATTGTTGTGCAAGATCTCTAAGTAGGTGGCGCCCACCACATAGTCAAAAGATGGTACATGGGAATTAACTAACTTTGTTTTCTTTCATCATTTTAGATAAATGAAACATTTAGATTGTGCGACCATTCGTGCACCGCGACCAACAGAATTCACATTATCGATTCCTTAACTCTACTTCTGTGCTTTCACTGAGTTCACATTATACATAATGTGAACTATACTTCTCTTGGTAGTCTCGTGATTCCTTTTATTCCTTGATATTGCAGTTTAGAACTGTTCTTCTAGTTTGGTGGTTTGAGCAGCCACTTTACTACTATGCCCTTCAGGAAAAAGCACCATTACTTATTCTAAATCCACTTACATGTCTATTGGTTCTGTATTTAGAAAATTCCAAGTATTGACTGATTTTGATCCCAATAAAAGATGGGAAAATTAAGAAAATGAAATTAATATGGTAAAACTGTGTATCGTAAAGCTCTTTTATGGCTCATAATTTCTATTTCATCTTCTATTTCAAAAATTTGTTGTCTTGTGGATAAGTACATATAAGGAATTCAGCCAGCTCTTCATCACTCTAGGTCAATATTATGCTCGCCATGATCTTGCTAAAGATTAAGCAACATGAACTTTCTTGTTGGTTGATGAATTTTTTTTCTTTTTCCCCTTTTTGCTTTTGTGCTTTCTTCTCAACATCTAATCTTCTTTGCAGGGCGCAGTTATTGACACAAAACTGCCAAGAAGGAGCTTGCTAGTGCAATTTACTTGTGGTGAATGTGGTGAAAGGACACAGAGGCTCATAAATCGATTAGCCTATGAACAAGGGCTTGTTTATGTACAGGTATTTATTTGTTGACTTTTGTTAAACGAATTCTCATAAATGTTCTGTGATGACAGCAAAGCTGCTAAGCATTATTTTAATAAAGTTTGAAGTGTGACTTTGCAATATTTAGTCAACATAAAGGTGAGGCATATAATTTTTATTTTCAATTGCAGATGAAAACGTTAATATCGATCTTTCCTAGGAAAGTTGTAGCATGACACGCTATAAAGCAATTTACCTCTTAATACATGCAGCTTCCAAAAGATTTTGAAATATGAATTCAATTAGATTAAAGAAACCATTATCAGAAAATACAAATCCCTGCAAAAGCATTGAAGCTCACCTTTCAGTTTCATATGGGATAACTTTCTAATTGAACACTCACTTCTAAATTCTGCTTGCCAAAGAAATTAATATATAAGAACACTTTATTAAATGTTATTAGGAGCTACATTTTTAGGAAATGGAATTTTTTAGTATAGTGAGATGGATTCATGCTGTGTGCCAAACTGGCAAAGAAATCCTTGACCCTGATGAACATTAAAAGGGCATTATAGTTTTGCTATTTGTCAATGAGTTTCAGAGTTTTGTCTAACTAATGCCAAACAAAACACACACAACAACAACAAGAAGAAGAGGAACAAAACTCAAATACTGGATTTGTATTGATAGCAAAACAAAATACAATGTAGTTTGTATCTGTAAATAGTTCTTACAAGTAATAATAGCAAGTATTCCAGCAATGATTCCAAAGGAAAATACAAGAACAAATAATGAAAAAGAAGAACGAAAAGAAAAACAGGAGAAGAGACCTCTATTGCACTATTCCCTTTCTCCCCTGCTGAACCCAATACAAACATTCCCAATTCATACCCTCTCCTCTCAGCTCACAGCTATTTATATCTAGTCTCCTCTTTTCTCTCCTCACACATAACCCATTTCAACCAGCTCAGCTTCTCCTGCATTTCCCACCTTATGTTTGGGTCTTATTGCATCGATTCAACACTTGGTGGGCCTTTGGGCTTGGACCTCTTACCTGATAGCATGCTCTCCATCATTGCCGCCGGGTGGGGAAGCAGTCTTGTCCTCAAGACTGAAATGGAGATGTCGGAAAGGTCTACTTCAAGATTCCTCCTCCAGTCCAGTAGCATTGTCTGATACACTGTCATGCTTCCAAATAAAAAACTTATAGTGCCAACTCCAAATGAATCCTTGACAATTTTTTGGTTCAAAAATTTCTCCATGCTTGAGAAGTCATAGTCAGATTGTTTACGCAACCCCATCTCCACTGTACAATTGGTGGGCACCATTATAACAGCATCCAAAAATGAGTCTTCTAACTGCTTTGTGCCTTAGCAGTGCACAAAATTGACCAGTTCCCAACGCTGATTTAGAATTATTATTGTAAGACAATGAAAAAAACTTTGATTCAAATCTAAGCTCATCTTTTGAAAGCTCTTTGCACATTTTGTCAGGGAGAGTCTGCATTCCACCCAAAGAAGAAAATGAACCATGTTGATGTTTCTTTGGTCCTGGTAGTACTTCTGTTTCTCTACTCTTGTCCTTTCTGAAAGATAATTTTGCCTCATCTGCTCCAACAATAATTGAACTAGATCGAGTCTCAAGATTCCACAGCTTTGGAAACGAATGCCGTGCAGAAAGAAATTTGTGATCTCCAGCACTTTTACCCGCAACGAAAAGGTCAATGAGATAATCAACCACCCCTTTCCCAAATTGTCGCTGAAAAAACTCACCAACACTTTCCTCGGTACGAGCATAGTGCCCTTTTGATGGTTCATATTTCTTCCACAAAAATGGCTCAAAAATTATTTGAAACTTTGATTGTGGTAGGACAGCATGTTGCTCATGATCGGCGCTAATGGATTTGTGGGCATAAGAACTGGTTTCCCATTTCTTACAATATACTTTTTATTCTGCACTATAAGAGATTGTTGCTCTTCTTGAAGGCCAAGATCAGAGATTAGATTTTTGACCGCAGTTTCACTCTGAATCACTGTATCTGCCCCCTCATCCCAAATTAAACCACCATGGCAAACAATTCTCAGCTTTCGAACAGCTCTTCCTTCGGCCTCACACACAATAACTTTAAGCCTCGCGATTTCAACTTATACATTGCGGTAAGCCCACTAACACCAGCACCTACAACAACTACTCTTTTACCGGAACTTGGGTTTTTATCTTCTCTGGGGGTTGAGGCCATTTCCGAGTGAACAGCACATAAACGGTTTCTTGGTTTCCTTTCAAATTCAACTTTCAATCCTGTGGCGTGGTAGCAGAACCTATGTAGCTCCCAGTAGCACTAAGAAGCATTGTTAATTGTACCCCAATAGAGGCAGATCGACCAGCCAGTCCCCTAAAAGCACATAGAGATGGTCCTTTCAAGGAGACCTCATATCCAGTATAACCAATTTCAGGGACACAGAATCTATCAAATTTGTCAAAATTCTCATATTCTAGTGCCTTGGCAAAAATAATCATTCGATCTGCTCGGACATTGACTATAACTACAGCATCACCATCCACAATTGAACCCACAGGCTTCTCGCTTTCATCAACAATGACAAAAGGATATGTACTCACAATCTTTGCTGTTCCATCCAGTGACCCAAGTGCTCCTATCACTAGTGCATAGTTAGGAGGAAAAGAGTAGTTGAATTCATACCTGACGTCATATAGTTGGTTCCTTATCGCCTTAAAATCTCGAGAATAGCTTCTCCCATCACCAAAGGACGCTTGCCATGCATATACCACTGCTTCGATGTCCACCCCTTCAGGAAGAAATTCCAAAGAAAGAAAATCATCATCAATTGGCGTTTCGAAATTGTCCTCCTTTGCTTCGAAAAATTCATCTTCAATTTCAGCTTCCTCTCCTTCGCCAGGCAACATCGCGTTCAGTCCTGCCGTGGAACGCCGGTGCTGAGGCGAGTAGGTGAACCCACTCTGAAAACCTAGCCCCTTACGGCGCCTTTCCTTCCATTCTATCTTAGGAAGTAGTCGGATCGGGGATCTTTGGTTTCCCTTTCGATTGGCGTTGATCGGCGAACGGTGGTTGTGGTTGTTGTTCTGTGGAGCAGTGAAAGTGGGGAAGAATCGGTTTGGGTGGCTGTTGGTAGTAAGGGCTGGATGTTTGTTTGGGCTTGACCCAAAAGCAGGCTTGGGCTGCAACTGGAATGACCCAATTTTCTTAGATCCACTCCTAAGTCTAGCCTTAGAAAACAGCGTGAAAATCGTTTTCTTCTCCATCACCGAACACTGTCCCAACTTCGACGAAACCATCACCTGCTGGCCGGTTTGCAGATGGGTTTTAACAGCGCAAGAAGGTTTCATGGCTTCCACCATGTTTGCCGGCTTATGAACATTCAGATCTGCTCAGATCTGAACGCTTGCTTCTTCTTCTTGCAACCCATTAGTGGAGCTTCCTAGTTTTTGCGGTTCTGGAAAATTTGGAGACATAGCATCCCCTATCTCACCATATCTCCTCATCATCTCCTCCTTGAATTGCTCCCATGTCAAGGTCTCACTATATCTCCTCATCATCTCCTTCTTGAATTGCTCCCATGTCAAATTAGGATATATTTCTAGGAGCAGTGAATACCAATAAATCGTTGCACCTTCCATGAATTTTTCAGCCAACCAGACACGCTTCTCAAGAGGAATCTGGTGTATATATAAACGTGTCTTGGCTCGGACGATCCATCCCCTGGGATCAGATCCATTGAACATAGGAAATTTAATTTGTTGTAAGGATGGTTGAGAATCAACAATTCTGGTTCCCTCCACCATCGATTTTCCTGGGAAGCTATAGTCCTCCGTTGATTGAGTCTGCTGGTCAAATATCTTCATCCATTTCGTGTATAACCTTCGGAATTGCTCCTCCTTATCTGCCTGGAGCTTGGAAACAGATTTAGTCAGATCGTTCATGCGAGTAGTGAGCTCTCCAATTCTATGGTTGGTTGCATTTAATCTGGAATGCAAAGGTTATTGAAGGGTGTCCATGGTGGTCCGGCAGGTCGGACCAATGATGAGATTCCAAACAAAACACACACAACAACAACAACAAGAAGAGGAACAAAACTCAAATACTGGATTTGTATTGATAGCAAAACAGAATACAATGTAGTTTGTATCTGTAAATAGTTCTTACAAGTAATAATAGCAAGTATTCCAGCAATGATTCCAAAGGAAAATACAAGAACAAATAATTAAAAAGAAGAACGAAAAGAAAAACAGGAGAAGAGACCTCTATTGCACTATTCCCTTTCTCCCCTGCTCAGCCCCTGCTGAACCTAATAAAAACATTCCCAATTCATACCCTCTCCTCTCAGTTCACAGCTATTTATATCTAGTCGCCTCTTTTCTCTACTCACACATAACCCATTTCAACCAACTCAGCTTCTCCTGCATTTTCCGCCTTATGTTTGGGTCTTCTTGCATCAATTCAACACTTGGTGGGCATTTGGGCTTGGGCCTCCTACCTGATAGCATGCTCTCCTTCACATATTCTTTGCTCTGAAGTCAGTTATTTTCTCCTATCCAGTTACTCCAAACAGTTTCAAATTCATGTATTGGTGGAGACATGGTTGAATTATAGTTTCTGTTTACTTGTTAATTTCTTTTTATTCTTCCTTGATGATGCTTGCATATTTGCTAATATCTTGTAGTATGTTTAGTGGATAATCCGTTTTCTAAAACATTGCAACTGAAACTGATTAATTTGGAGGTTTTATTTATTTATTTATTTATTTATGTGTTATCTATGCAATTGTTATATATACACACACACACACACACACACACACACTAATTACTTTGTCCCTGGATGTTCTTTGCTGCCTGAATTATGCTTCTGAAGAAATCATGTAGCTGGTTTTTACTTTATTTTCAATTGTAATCATCTCCTTTGCACTGTGAATTCTGTATAATGTCACTTATGTATAAATCGATCTATCATGTTAGAGAAAAGTTTTTCTAAATGTGTACCAATATCATTGTAGAATTTGGCTGCACACTGGTTGCTGATAACTTTGGCAACTTACTATATTTGCTAGCCTATGGAGTTTTGCTTCTTCTAAAGAATATGCAGAGAAGGTTGCACGGTTACACCTTCATTTTACAATGGACAAACACTACTATGTTAATTAAGAATACAAATTTTCTAGTTCAATTTGACTAAGAATGGTACTTCTTATTAGTGTGCAGGATGTGAACGGTATCACAAACTAGCCGATAACCTTGGTCTTATAGTAGAGTATGATTTACGGGAGGAAATGACTGCAGAATCAACTACAGATCAAGATTGACAAGTGACAGTAAATTTTTGTATTGACAAAATTCTCTTTTTTTTTCTGATACTTCCAGATGTTTTATAATTCACAGTCATCCTTATTATGGGCCAACTTCTTTAGAATTAATTCTCAAAAAAAAAATTTGTAAGAATTGAAAAAATAAAAAAATGTTACAATCCATCAACATTTTTTTGATATTTATAATTCCTATTTATATGAAGTTCTAATGGACCTTTATTTTGTACATATAAAATAACATCTTCATGATATTAGGTTTAGGAACTGTAGCCTGTGATAAACAGCAGAAAGGCAATGGCTATTGCTGTCCTTGCCCACATTCCTGACCTTCCTCCCAGCTGATTCAACACATTTCCTCCATTCTGTAAGCCAGGAAAAAAATAATGTTCAACCAAATTTGTGTTTGACAAGTATTTTAATTGGAATTTACTGATTAATTGAGAAAACTGTTGATCTATAAAAATTTAGAAGTGATGCATTGCATGACCATTTACCGTATTTGGGGATGGTGCGGGAGATGTATCATCAGAATCTGTTGCTGGCGGGGCTGATGGTGAAGGTGGGCTGGGAGGAATTGGTGCTGGAGCTGGTGCATGATGATGCTTTTTCTTGTGCCTATGCCTTCTTTTCTTCTTATGCTTGTGTGGAGCTGGTGCAGGTGAAGGCACTAATTCAGGTGTCGGTGCTGGTGGTGGGAGAGCTGGTACTGGGGCCGGTGATTTAGCAGGTGTTGGTGTTGGTGATGCAACTGCAGGTGATGGTACTGGTGCCTCCTTAGCTGGTGCTGGTGCTAGAGGTGTTTGGACAGGAGCAGGAGACACAGCTGGTGGTGGTGGAAGAACTGGTGGTTGAGATGGAGCTGCGATTGGAGGTGTTTGAGGTGGAGGAATTTGAGGAGGTGGGACAACTGGGCTAATAGCTGGTGCTACTTTAGGAGATGGTGGTGGTATAGGAGTTGTTGCAGGTGGAGGTGTTACTATACTTACTGGTGGTTGTGTTGGTGCAGCTGGAGTTGTCGATGGCGGAGGTGTGGTGGTTATTGGTGCAGGAGGAGTAGGCAAAGTGACAGGTGCTGCTGTTGGTGTTTGGGCATTGATAATGGTTATCGGGAAGCAGAGGTAAACCAAGATGAAGAAAACCAGCAACATGGAACCCATTTTGTTGTGATGAGAACAGAAGATGCAAAGATTAATATAGAGTTAATAGGCAAGGGAAAATATGTTGAACAATGTTGGGTGCAAGTTCTAAAGGGAGAAATGTAGTCATCATTCGAATGCTACATTTCTTCTAATGATTTGAACTTGCAATGAGCTGGTCATTATGCCACGTTTGCAGCTGGTGGGCCCCCAGATCCTGCCATTGGTTCCGATTACTGAACCTTGAGAATATTGCAAAGGAGAGGAATTGAATTAGCTTATTTAGGTCTAAAACTCATTGGTACATGGTCTATAATCAAGTTGTCATAGATATGATTGCCGATGTTAGTGTTCTCCAGGATTTTGGATATGACGGGAGACACCTTTCTTGTGGAGTTAAAACATGTGTTGGTTTTTCAAGGTAAGAAGTCATTTGCCATTTGGTACTATTATTTTTACTGGTTAAAGGTAGTTTTAAATATCGTCAAGACAATTATTAGTATGTTTCATTTTAAGGAATATGCAATAGATGAACATTTTGATGAGAGCATTTAAAATTGTGGTTTCTTTTCAAGTTTGCCTCTTATTCAGATGCATAGCCTTAAAATCATAAGTTTTGTGGATTTTGAGGCTTTTTTTCTTGTAAAGGGTTTTTGCTAAATTCCCCTGGAAAACATGGCAAAATTGGGTATGCAAGAAATGACAGGGAAAAATTACAGATGGTAGTGTTGGCACCTACCATGGATTGACCACGATGTTGATCCTAACTCAACCTAAACATTGGTGAGCAGTCATTTTCAGATTTTAAGAAGAGAAAAAACAGGGTCAGGGACCATATTAAGTTTTATCTAGTCATGGATTCTGCTGCTTTAAGACGCAAACTTATTATTCAAAGGTAAATTTCATTTTTGGGTCTCTTATCTTTTAATGTTTTTATCTTATCTTAGTTCAAAGGCCCAATCCTTGCTACAATAACAGCATTATTTTATTTGATTTGTCAAATATGAATATGAATATGGTGTCAGTGTATTTAAACCATCAGAGTATGTACATTCATTTAATCTAACGGTTCAAATATATGGGTATCATCTGCGTACATCATATCTAATATATTCTAAAATAAATGTATGAAACACAAAAGAAAGAAACATCCAATTACATACATCTACTTGCAAAAAATTATCATTTGCATATCTTTAGTTGTAAAATTTTACTATTTATCCACATTAACAGACTTTTTTAATATTTCTAAAATACTAATTTTATTTTTCTGCAGTTCAAGTCTTATTCATTTTTATCCTTTTTTTTAGTTTTATTCATTTTTATCCTAATTATCTATAAAATTCAATAGAATTATAACGTTCAAATCAAAATCATAAAATATATTTTAGAGAAGAGGATAATCAAATTAACCTGGGAATAATAATAGTAGCATAATTACTTCTCATTCCTTATAAAAAAAACAATGTTAATTGACAGCTCAACATTTACTACTATTTATTGATACAACAGCAACTATAGCAGTGTTGGCAGTGAATGATAAGAAATTATATGACTATAATAATTTTCATGTTAATTTAAATCTTCTCTTTCCTAAAATATAGATTAACATAGGTCATAGTTATGTAATTTTGATTAAAAAGAGTGTAATTACATTAAATGTTATAGGCAATTATGATAAAAGTGAACAAAACTTAAAAATTAAACTAGTGGTTCCAAAAAATTGAAAAAGTTTATTAAGGTGAAGAACTGATATATTTTTTACAAGTAAAGATGCATAAATAGTAATTTTTTTTTTTTTTTGCAAGGTATGTAATAGAATGTTAGAAAAGTATAGGTCTGCACAAAATTATTTAAAAAAAAAAAAAGAAATAGTTTAAATGTCACATTAGGAGTGATCTATTAAGATAAGTGGTACATCTTCTACAAATACATGTGTGAAATTGGTACAATTTTCGTGTATAATAGAGTGCTCAAAATGTAGAGATGCGCAAATGGCAAAAAGAGACCAAGAACATGTGTTTTTATAGTTTTTCCCAAAGAAGAAATAATTGCATTCAGTCTCGCTTAAGCAACTCAATCTTTCAACCGTATGCAGAGCACTTTATAGATATACATGGTTTATGGTTTATGGACATTAGTACCGCAGATCAGGTAAGAAAATTATTAGTGCCATAACTCGATTCAATGATTCCAACACGGCAACATTAAATCAAAGGAAAGCAGATGCCATTCTGTTACTCTTACAAACACAACAATGCATGGAAAATATTGTGCATCTTCTGGATGAACTTTGATTGATGAGTAGCCATAGGAAGAGAAGGTTGAGGCACCGCGTCTTCATTCTTTACCTTTTTCCTTCTCCTAAGCTGGAAGAATTGTTGCATTGCATCTGCACATTCGGATGCCAATATCCCTCTTCTGATTGTCATTTTTGGATGGAAAGGGTGTGGTGGAGCTGCTGGTTTATCGGTCACTTCTGAGCCATTTCCTGCTCCAGTATCAGGAAAAAGCCTGCAAAAAATGTTAGTCAAATTATAAGCTCAGAAATTAGGGGAGCTTCAAGCAAAGAGGATGCTAGCATTTGGCCAATATTGCTGCAATGTTTCAGCCAATTAAAACTATGTTTTCATGATATACTTCATCAACTTCAATCTAAGTATCAGTGTTATGACCAACACACTTTGATATAAGCTGAGTTTTACTTTTGCCACCCCAAAATAAAACAAGTGAAATTTCAAATCTATCAGCTCTATCACCAAAGTGTTTTCAAACTATTCTCGGCTTTTCAGTCATATTAATTCTAATTGCTTATAGCAAAAATATTGCAATTGAAAAGAAACCACTAGATAGAGAAGAAGAGAGAGAGATTGAAATATGCCTCAAGCTTATGCCCTTTAGTCTTTATTGATTTCAAGAGTATTTTAGTGAAATGAACATAAACATCTTTCTAACATTCATCGAAACACTAAGATCCCAGTTAGAGTAATTTAATGAACAATCCGACAACTTCAACTAAGAGTCTTTTTTTAATCATCAAACCAAAAGTCTTTACTTTGAGACCAATCATATCCTAATAATACCTGTTGACTAGATGCTTAAAGAACATTGCTTCATTCTTTCTTTTCTTTTTTTTTTTTTCTTTTTTTTTGAGGGGTAAACAAAAAGAGGTAGTTCAGAGTATACACAAGGAATTTGCAAGTAAATGATATTGAAGGTAAAGTCAGCTGCTTACCTAATCCAGCTTCCATCAGCTCCAAGTAGCTTATTGGGAGCTCCCCACACGAGAGTGTCTATTCTTGCTTGAAGTATTGCTCCAGCACACATAGGACATGGTTCAAGTGTCACATAAAGTGTACATTCCTGAGAATGAACAAGTTGAGAAGAGCATTTCTTACATTGTGGCATTTAAATAAAACATGTTCCAAAAGAAGCAGAAATCCCTATAATGTGTAAACAATTAAAGATGGATAAAGGCATGCATTTTATCGATTATTTTCTATATTTGACCATATAACAGTCTAAACCAATTAAGAGATACGAGTTTAGAAATAATGACGAACATTTAAAGATTTTTTTATGTTCACAAGATCAGAAATCAAATGTGGTTAAGGTCAAGATCATAAAGAAAGAACATATGAAATAGGTAACAATGCCCATTGAGGTAATTCCACAAAATTCCAGGAAATGCTAAATGCTGCTAAATATCTGCAGAACATGAGATCCATTCCTCTACTTAAGCTTTACCGCCATACATGTAAATGCATCAAAGTAAACTCTAACCCAATATGGCTACTTCAAAATTGAGCAAGGAGTTAAGATATCGATTCACTCTTTTAGAATCAACTAACAATCATATCTGAGGGACTTTAAACCACACTATCAGTACATACAATATTAGACTACCTTAACAGAAATGTAAACTCACCAACCAACTGCATCAAAGCTTCAAGGAGAAATAAGAAGCTGAGAAATGAAAACTTGGGCAGATATGGAAGCATTTGAACTATCCCATAATTAATGTATTCCTTTCTATTCTGTTCATTGTTTAATGATTTCTTTTTAAGAATTTCCATCATTCTGCATTCCATATTCCATATTGAAGAAGATAATTAATGAATAATGTTGAAGAAATGATTAACAAGGAAAATATTAACCAGCCTTCTCACTAAGTTGACTTGTTTAAAACGAACAGACATTCGGTCCAAAAGAACCAACAGACTGTAGCATTGAGAAATTACCGCAAGCCTCCAGGACTGCAGTTGGTTGGAAGCCTCCCGTATACATATCATCTCAGCATGGGCAGTGGAGTCCCGTGACTCCTCCACTCTGAAACATAGATCTCCATGTAAAAAAACCCAAAGAAAAGCAAGTTATGCACAGAACATTCAAAAGCACTTGAGAACTTACAGGTTGTAGCCACGAGCAATAACATTCCCATGCTGCACCAGAACAGCCCCAACAGGCACTTCCCATGTATCAGCAGCCTTCTTGGCTTCTAGCAGTGCTTCCCTCATAAACATTTCATCAATTCTTCGTTGCTCACTTTCATGCATATATGCTTCTTCCCATTCATCAAATTTGTCCCTTACAACCTGTTTGTTTCGCTGAAGTCTTCTTTGTTTCAACTTTCTATCCTTCCCCTCATAACCTGATGCTTCGGTTGACTTTGCACTAAAAGGTTGCTCCATCACCTCCATTGGACCACTAACAGAGACATCAGTTCTTCCCCTACCATAACTTTCTTCTACAATGGAAGTGCTCAAGCCACTAGAAGGCATTGGTAAAGAAGATGATTCCCCTGTGTCTGTGCTAGGAGGGGAAACATAACAACTCTTACCATCTTGGCTTTGTGTTCCTTCAAAACTCTTTCTATCTTCCTCTTCAGAAGGGGTGGAAATACCTTTTGATATGGACCCACTTTTTAATATAATTGAAGAAGATGAAACATTTTCTTCAAGCTCTCCTATTATACTTTTTGAATCACATGTGACAGACACTTCTCCCTGACCTTGGAAAGAAGCCTTCATTAGTTGCTGCCGATGAGAAGAGGTGGCTTCTTTGGGCATGCTTCTTCTTTCCCTTTCTACATTCTTATCACTGATCTCTTCAGGGTCACGGCCAGAAAACCATGCCTCGCTACTCACAGAATCATTTGAGGAACTCTTTCCAGCTAACCTTTTACCTGACTTAGGGGTTTCAACACGTGAACTCCAGCGCAATCGAACTGCATCCGAAATGATACTCCACAAAGATCTTCCAGTCCTCCTAACAGCAGCATTCGTAACTGTTCTGCTGCCCTCGGTTGCTTCTGTCTGTGGAGGTTCCTGAGCAGATGGATCAGTCACATCCCACATTTCATCGGATGGACCCTTTTCTCCAGAAGAGGCAGATGGTTGCCTCGAGTCTAGCTCCATGCGCTGCAAGCCTTCAGAACCATATGGATTTGAACTCTTTCTCTTGTCCGTCTCACCTTCATACTGCAACTTTGCATCAGAAAATTTCTCCTTCTGGGTTTCAGAGGTCAAACCATAATTTCTTGCTGTCTCCAAGAATTCCCCAACGAACTTCATGGATGACTCCTCTAGACGAGGAGCTGAAGCTATAGCATCTTCAGGTGACACAACTTTTGAGGGCTCCACATAAATCTCACTCCTACCCCTGCCATCTGGTTCCTGTGGTGAAGTCAGACTTTTCCTGTCTGAAGATGTATATATAGCGCTAGAGCTGCTTTCAGAAGTTCCTCCTCGTGATGAACCTCGATCTACCACTTGATGGGATGGGGGCATCATTATTGGTTGTGAACTTCTGTAATCGCACTCCTTCACATTAATCTGTTGCAATTGTGCTTGGGAAACCATATCCAAGGGTGCATAAGAACTAGAGGCTTCTTGTGAGTTTTTTACTTGAAACCTCGGTTCTTCAGTTGCCTTGCAGGTCTCATTTATTGATTTGACTCCAGCAATCCTTTCATTAGTCTGATTGTCTCTTTCTCTTGCTTCTTGAATGGGGTTCACTTCTGCTGTTGATTCACTTCCTTGATCAATCATTTTCTTTCCTGAAGTTACTTGAGAATCATCACTTGAATGAATCACTGATACATTGGTTACGTTAACTGCTATATTGGTGACATCCTGGTATGCTTTTCTAGATTGAGTTCTCTGAATAGCTTTCTGATTTGCATGAGACCTTTGCTCTTTTGTTTCTTCAACTGAATGGGAAACAACAAAAGAACTCTTTTCCTGGTTCTTCATTGCAGTTTCTGATTGCAAAATGGCTGGCATTCTGGTGTTGTTATCATGAATTTCCGATATTTCAGAGAGCTGTTGTGAACCTCTTCTTGACTCAAGTTCTCCAGTTATTTGTTCAAATGTTTGTGGCCTTTTCTCACTTGCCTCCCAGTTGGACCTCATAGCTACATCTTCTTCCCGTATCTTTATTCTTGACTCAGACTGGCTTTGTAAATTAGAATTTCTTTCAACAACATTTCCCATTTCTGACGTTTCAGTTAGCTGCAAGGTTTTTCTTCCTATATTTACATTTCCGGTACTTTCACCCAGTGTTTCACAATATCCACGTCTTTTTTCCTTGACCAAATTTGAACCTATTTTCAGGTCTGTTTCTGCACCAATAAACTGCCTTTGGTGTTGGGAAGTTCTTTTTACATTTGTATCTGGCATTTCCTGGTAATCTATTCTAAATTGAGACTGCTGTGTGACTTCGCCACCAGTCTGACTATATTGCTTTCTTGTTCCTTTCTCATAATTGTCTTCTGAAGTGAAATCCTCATTCTCATCATCAAGTTGCTTATAAGAGCTCGGCACCCTCCCACAGTCACTTCCACTGCTCCTCGTTATTCTTGAATATTGTGCTTCCTTTTGGTACTGTGTTTCTTCAGTCTCAGTAAGTTTCTTCTCAGTTTTCTTTCTCAACTCCCAGTCAGCATCAGTCCTTGTTCTCTCCTGCAAAAACTTCCCTTGTCCCACATCTCCATGCATTTCATGCTCGTGCACCATTTTCCCTTCAAATTTATCCTCTCCACTGGCTGACTCTTTCTTATATCCACTAGATGAACCGACATGCTCATATTGCTCTTCCTTGTCACTCTCAAAATCCCCCGTAGAAGAAAGTGAGTAATAAGATGAAAGACTTGAACTTGCCTTCCTTTCCCTCTGATTTTTGCCTCTAGCAAAAGTTTTCCTTTCTTCCATCTGTTCACGCTCCTCCTTCCTTCTATGCTCTTCCCTTTCTTCATTTCTTCTACACCTTTCCCTCTTTGACTCAGCTGTAATTGACTCACTCTTTAGTGAACCTAACCTGACATTATTCTTCTTCCCATGACGGAACCTGCCATCATAATTACTTCTCTTTTCTATTTCCACTCTCTTTGAGGAACTTCCTTTTCTATCTCTGTCACCTAAATATTCCCCACTCACTTCCTCACTCAAAAAGTTAATCACGGCCTCAGCATCATCACGACTACTTAAACAACGCCTATCGTGCAAATTCAAGCGCCCAATCCTACTCTTCCTTCTCCTATCAATTCTCTCCCCACTACTCCTCTCTTTAAACGAGCAAGAAACATCAAAACAACCACGATCTTGGCCATAAACAGGGACCTGATAACAGTACCGGTCCCTGCCATCAAAGATCAGCCTTCTACAAGGCGACCATTGAATAAGAGTGGATTGCCTCCACCCATAAAATAAGCTGGGATTTATTGGCACTCTGTGTGCAGGAAATGATGATGATGAACAACAAGAACAGCAATTACAAAATGAGCAGCATTGTGATGGTGATGGGTTCTTATCAAATCTTTCAGTTAACAAGTTAGAGTAGTCATTGAAGGAAAAGGAAAGTGACCCTTTTGCTCTAAGCGTGAATACAGCTGAGCTAAAGTAAGTATTATACATGATCTCAGCGATAATTACAAAGACAAAGAAAGAAGAAGATACTTACCTTTAGCGGGTTTGGTTAAGGCTTTGAAGCTGAAACTGGGAGCCAAACCATGTGCCTACGGATTAACAAAGAGAATTCCTCTTGGCAATGGATTAGAGAAAGTGCGCAGTTTCAAATCGTTCGAGACAACTCGGTGAGTTAGATCTAACTGGGCTACTTGTGGGCCTGGGGATTCAATATAGAGGAAGCTGGGTAGTTGGGCCCCCAATTGTCTTATTAAACCCTTGAGTTAAGTTAGGATTTGATATTTTGATCGAAAATAATGAAAAATAGACATTGAAGAAACTGATCGCTCCATGAATCCACATTATTAAATTAAATTTATCTATTTAAAAATTAGTTGATTATTTGTTATAGTATGAACAAGCAATATGTATAGAATCCGTCTTATGTTTATAAAGTCAGAGTTAATTTTTTTATATATAAAAATATATTATTAATTCTGTTTATAAATATTATATTGATTTTTTTTTATAGCAAAGGACTTACTGTAGCAGAGACACGTTACAGGTAATTGCTGACTGCAACGAGTTCTATCCATGCCTTTAAACACACACACACTTTACCACATCACCCGACGTGGGATCCCGCATTAGATAACAAATTTCAGTCTTCCTTTTTTTTTCACCTTAATATGAAAAAGAATTACTAAAAAGAAATGAATAAATAAATTTGATGAGGTAAATTACCTCGGGCGTCGCGTTATCCATTTCTAGGCGGTCGTATATATGTGGAGGAATAATATGGGCCGTAGATTGACCAGTGGGCAACCTGTTTCCCAGAACCAATTTACATGAAGGGAAGAGGAGTTATGCGTGAAATTAAGGTTTAGGCATGTTCGGATTTTTTTATACAGAATCGAAATATTAAAAAAAAATTAAAATTAAATTATATCATTAATTTTTTAATTGAAATTAAATCGAATTCATATCATTAATTTTATTTAAAATAAATTTGAATATTTTATGAAAAATTGAATCGAAAATCATATTAAAATACATGGAAATTTCTCAAATCGTACATTAGCCATAGATGACAATTAAATGTGTCTGAGAGAGTTTTGGATGGCTATATAGTGATTGGATGACTTGCAAATGAAAAATACACGCAAGAAAGGAGACCCTAGACAGTCCCCATTTCTAGAAGGCGGCCAAACAATGACCAAACTATTAATTACTAACTATCTCGTTTGAATTTTTTTTTTCAAAGAAAATGGAGTAAAAGTAGACCGCCAATAAATACTTATTTTATTTGTTAGTAATTTACCTCTTTGGTATTTTCGTAGAATTTTCAACATTTATTCAAAAAATAAAAGAAATTAGTATAATTTATAGTCAATGCATTAACTGCAAGTTTTTTTTATTATTGAATATTATAAACTCGCACATATACATGAACGCTAGATTATTAATATATTTTTTTCAGAGAGGAACAAATTGCCGAATGTGTAAAGTGTAAAGCTGTTTACGTTGGAAGATTGTTCTTCTAAATTAGTTATATATAGTTAGTTGGAGCAGTTGATATGATGATGAAATTGAAGTGTTTAGGTAACCAATATGTTTCAATTATCATCATCTAACTATACTCTTTTCTTGATTTATTCCTCTCTTGCATTATGGCACTACTGACTACGTCACAAATTTTTCCCTATCTACGGACTTATATTATATGTTTGAGTCTATATATATATTAACTTTTATATCATATTAATACATGTAAAATTGCATATTATTCATTTATAGCTAAAAAAACTGTGAAAACATACAATTAAAATACTTGGTTTATTTTGACTCGTAGTTCAGTTTGATTATTCATTTATAATCCATTTAGAAAGTGGTATGTTTATGTTTAAAAAAATGAATTTGAGTCTAATTCAATTCTAAAAATTAGTTTGCCACATGTGAATTGCCAAGTTTTTATAAAATGTATTTCATTAGCTTGTAAAATGAAAATTGTCAATGTGGGATACTTAACACACTTTTCATATTCATAATTTAATATAAACGGAAAAATTAGAGCTAAAATTTATAGCACCGTATATCTACGGACTGTCCGACATTTAATACTATGACTTCGATACGATACTAAAAAAAATGGCTTGAACCTAAATCAATTTTGAAAATTAACATATAAAAATTGTACAAATCTTTATAAGATATATTTCATTTTTATAACTAACCAAAGTTTATAACCCACATTTATTATACACGTTATGATTTGATCCAAATCTGCCTTATATTTTTGGGTATAATATATTCGTTTCTTATTAACATTTTTTCTCTTGTTTTTCAATAATCCCAAGGTAATTTGATCACAAATGAAACGAAACTAGAGAGAGTTTACTTCTGTTGGTCCCGAAAGACACTCAAGAGGGGGGGTGAATTGGGTGTCTTGAAATTTTCTGGCCAAATTTTTAAGGAACAGAATTGTATACAAGTGCAGATTTCTAACGACTTTTCTAACAGAGAATATAAAAAATGCAAGATAACAATAATAATAGATTTTGCAAGTTATTTTTAAACTTTAATTATATTTCTGAAAAAGTGTGTTAAACTTGTTATGAATGTTTCAGAAATTCGTTTTACAGAAATTTAAAAACTCAGATTTTCAGAATATAAAACAGAATTTTAGAAGATAGAAAATAGAGCAGAAAAGTAAAGCACACAGAATTTATAGTGGTTCGGCCAACCTGCCTACCTCCACTCCTCAAGAATCACTCTTGAGCTTTTCTCTCCACTCTTAACTCTTTTAAGAGCAAGAGTTCAAGCCAATATACAATCCTATGTATATCTACCCACAATATTTTTTCCAAGTAAAATATTGAAACACTTACTAGAATTTCACTTAGGTTCTAGCCAACCCAAACTCACAATCTTTCACAATAGAAGTTCATCACTAATTAATTACAACACAAGCTATAATCAATTGAGGATGATATATAAAGATGAAGTGCAAAGATGGAAAGTGAGATTTAAAACAAGTAAGCTTTTCTCTTAAGAGTTAGAAAATCTTTCCAATATTTTCTCTAACATTTTAAATGATCTCACAACTCATATTTATACCCAAAAACATGGTTTGAAGTGAGAAAATAGAAAACTAGTCGTTTATGACCGTTAGAAAACGGAACAGACTATTATGTCCTTAACTAGCCGTTTTATTACCGTTATTTTATTTTTTAGCGCAAAACAGATTTTCGATCAGAAAGTTGTCCAGATTTCTAATCCAATTTCTAATATAAAATTCTGACGAATCAATTTGTAAAACATTTTCTGAAGAAAACAAGTTTTAACTAAAAACTAGATTTATGACTTAAAAACATTTTTATGCAATTTTAAAACTTAGAATATGTATGTATGAATGTCAATTGGATCCTCAAATTGATCTTACAATTTAATAACTTAATTTTCCTTAGAGTAAGATAATCTTCAACTTGATCTTCAAGAAATCATTCCACAATCTTCATTTTGATAATTTCATCAGAATGATAAATAGAAATGCCTGCAAAATATAGTTTAGAACAGATTTCTTAATAGAGTTTATATAAGGTTTGATTATCATCAAAATTGGATATAGCTTTGGGCCAACAACTTCCTAAGTTAAACTACTTGAACAAATTGTTTTCGAATGAAATTTCAAATGTACTCCTTCCTATTCATTTAATTTGACATTTTTTAGTTAACATCAATTTTATAAAATTTTTATGATAATTTACTAAAATATCTTTTTGATAGATTCTCTACAATTATATATATTCTTACTCCATTAATTAATTAATAGAAATTTTCGTTTTGATACATATAGTTTTGGACCAATGAAAGGGCTGTCCATGTATTATAAATAAAAACAAAATTGTATTAATATTATTGTCCACCTTATTGTTGATTAAATTATAACACTTTTTTCACATATAATTTTATTTCTTTTAGCTTATATGTATAGATTGCTTTTAAGTGCTAGAATTTTTGTTTAATCCAAGCTATGCCATTTTGTTTTTTCATTATTAAATAATAACTAAACTATATCAAGAATTAGAAGCTTAAAAAAACAAAGAAAAGTTATAATTTGATAGAAAATTAAGTGTATGGCCCCATCTTTCATTTTCGCAACCCTCCCTTGCGAAATTAAAGTCCTTCGAGTCTGTATCAAATTTTTGTCAATAGACTCTATTATCAATTTTCGTAAAATGTAATTACGAAAATAAATAAAAAAAAAACTCCAAACGTCAAAATACTATTTAAAAGATTCCATTTTTTTAAAATATTATTTAGAAAAAAGCTCCGAAGAAATGAGCATCAAAAGCATTTATTTTCCAGTTTTGAACTGAATTTTAAATTAATTTTTAGGCAACTTACTTGCAAAAGACAAGCATAATAGCATGGGAAGGATAAAATTTTGGTTGGCTAATAAATAAAGAAGGTAAAGTTTATTTTGTATGAATGGTTTGTTTGAGTGCTTTGCAATCTCAAAAGGAGGGTGCGGAGTAGGGCCAAATGCATATCGGATATTGTGTAGGATAAAAATCGTATTTATTATTTAAGGTATAAAATTGATATATGGACTTTTTGGGTTCTTTTGGCATTTTCACTCTTAATTTTATTCTTCTTTCCACTTCATTAATGGAAAACTTATGTCAATATTCTACTCCAAAAAAATTAAAATTAAAAAATAGTTAAACATTTTAAGAAAATAAAAAATACCCATTACGATTCTTCTATGCCATATATAAAAATAGGGATAAAAAAAAAATCCCTAACGTTTGGGCCAACTCGCAACTAAAACCCTATTGTTTAAACCATAACAATTCGACTCTTAATGTTTTGTGCCAATTTCAATTAAATCTCTCCATTCGTAATTCTGTCAAAACTAACAGAAAAATTATTTTTAATTCAAAAAATATGTTTTTAATTTTCTATTCAATATTTAATATCATTCAAATTAATAGTTAAATTTTATTATCTTTAACAATTAAATTGGGTGGCTTTCATTAATTTTTCCAACACAAAAGAAAATCATAATTGATAAATGTCTACCTAAAAATTTATATTGAAAAAAAAGTCTTAAAACTATAAAATTATTTTGCAATATGTTTAAATATTCTACACAAAATTAGTTATATTTTATTACATTAATTTAAATTTCATAAAAAAATTATTTAAAAATAATATAATATTTCAAAATATATTTTTTATATTTAAGATTTAAATGCAATATTTTTCAACTATACTTTTATTTTAATCTAATTTGTTAGGTTGCATAAAATTAAAGTTATTTTCATATATATATATATATATATATATATATATATTGGTATTCATATTTTACTTAATAGCATTTAATTATATTTTAGAATTTATGTTTTAATATTTAATGTTATCTAAATTTTTATATGACTTAAAATCAAGTATATTAATTTTCAATAAATATCAAATCTATTTTATAATATTAGCTATTAATTTGTTGAACATAAATTTTAGCTAGTAAATTATGTTTGTTTGTGATTTTTTTTTGAATTATTATACATATTTGAAATTAAATTGAATTTTTTATAATTTTATATTATAAATTTCAATAGTCAACTGAAAAATATTAGTTAATCAAACCGAAAAATTGAAACTGATTGATTGATTAACCTAATATAAAAAACTAGTTAATAGTTAGTGCTTTTAAAAAATCGATATCAATGTATTGATTAATTTTTTTTTACTTATACTCTTTCCTATTGAAATCCATAGCTAATTAGCGGATTAATCATGGATAATCCAACATTACAAAATCATTTGAAAATTTAATTCAACATTATAAAATTATCAAAAAACTTGAAAAGCAAAATTTATAAAATTAGATATATGATTGATATTTCAACATTACAAAATCTGGTGGTTTTATAATATACAATTGACATTTATATCTAACACTAAAGTTAGATATATGCGTAGGCTTCCTCAATTTTAAATGGATTTTAACTCATTTAATGTATTTTAAAATTTAGGACTTTTATTATTCTTGAACGTTATTTCTAAGACTTATATTAGAGTTGATGATGGTTTTAATTTTTTTTCTCTGTTTCTTTATTTGATGCGATCAAGGTTAATCTGCTGTTGAAAATCCTAAAACTGATTATTTTAAAGATTTGGTAATGATTATATTGTTCTTGATTTTGGAGGCGGAATATCGAGATTGGATGATAAAATTACGAAATCGAGCTTGGATGATACAATTAGGAAAAATACTACCATTCAAAATCCAATCTTTTAACTAATTTAAATTTGAATGGCCAATAAAAGAAGCAAAATACTTATTTCTAAATATTTAAAAAAAATTTCATTTTGAGAACTTGAACTCATAATTTTTGGTTAAAATAGAAGTAGACTCCTGCAATCTCATCTCATTTTCGGATAAAAAGTATGTTTTATTAAAAAAAAAAAAACTCTAATTTAAGGGTTAAAAAAATATTCGCCATCAATCATTGATGTATTTCATGTGTGTAATAATCACATTTCCTGCTATATTGCTTAACAAAATTAAATTTTATTATAGTATATCAAAGTAATAATATTATTTTTTTAACTTTGAACAAACTTTTTCAAAATAATTTGAGCAAAAATTAGGGACATTTTTTTAATAATTCGTTTTAAATAATCATTTATTATTTTAGGGTGTGTCTGAAATTATTTATGAAATTAGAGTGTTTTCTGAAACCACTACCAGGTGGAGCAATTTCGTCAGAGTGTGTCGATGGTATAGAGTGTCTGCAGCGTCTAGAATAATGGGGGCTGTTTCATCATGAAACCGCTTATAGCAGTAGTGATTTTAGAATTTGAAACTGTTATTAGAAGTTGCGGTTTCAGACGTCTGAAACCGTTACTGCCATCAGCGATTTCATAATAAAATCGATCCGACTTCCTGCTATTTTTCTGATAAAATTACTACACATTGCAGCGGTTTCTTATCAATATCCCAATTCCATAAATAATTATGACACACCTTAAAATTATAAATAATTATTTAAAATGCATTATTAAAAAAATGTCCTCAAAAATTACTTTAACCGGAAGTATATGGTATAAAAATGAGAATGAAAAATTATGCAAATAGAAATATAGAAAGAGATATATGTTGATTTTAACCAGAAGTATATAGTATAAAAATGGAAATGAAAAATTATGCAAATAGAAATATAGGGAGAGGTATATGTTGATGGATGAATATTTGTGAAAGAAAACGGAAATGAAACAAATGAAAATAGCGAGCAAAGGGCTTTTCATTTTTAAAGGAGAAATCAATTGAAAACAAAAATATTACTCATTCTATTTTTTTATTTATTATTTTTGTTATTTTTATTAAAATTAAAAAATAATAAATTAATTTAAATTTAATATTAAATTTCGTAATTAAAATTAAATTATCAAATCTGATTGATTTTAATTTTATTAAAAAAATAAATTCTTAATATCTTTTAGTGTAATCTTATATTTTTAAATATTTAAAAAAAACCCATATCATGGTGAGTAGATAGGATCTAGTACATAGAAAAAGATTTGAAATTGGTACATGATTGTTAGGAAATTTCGTTGAGAAAACATTATTGTTGTCAAGTTTATTACACAGTGTTTAATTGCTAGAAAAGAAACGTAGTAAGTTCATAAAAATGTGTATATCCAAGAAATTGATGATTATATATACGAGCCCATCAGTATTGAACAGTTTAGTTTACGTAGTCTAAATTATTTTACTGGTTTATATGTAAGAAAGTCAATATTGGAATATATCAGCGTCGTGAAAGTTGTTTTGAATGGCCATCAAGAATTGAATATATGATAATTTTAATTTAGAATAAGAAAGCACTTTAACTATGCATAATCTAAGTAAACTTCTTTTTTTTTTTTTTTTTAAGAATAATCAAACCTTCTTAATCAGTACTTGTGTGCTTTAGCATAGATATTTGTTAAATTGGTTTGTAATTAATTAAGTCAACTCTTGCATATGATACACAGCTATAGTATCAAAGATGGACAGGAATTAAGAGCCGTTTTTAGATGTCAAAAAACAATCAAATAAAGAGGGAATAATTACTGATTTTTTCACTTATCAATTAAGAATTAATGAGGGAATCACAAAACAATCAAATTAAGAGCGGTATTCTCCTCTCTTCTTCTTTTTCATCTTGCTATTTATTAAACTTATATTTATATTTTTTATTTTCTGTGTTTATATATATATATATATTATTTTTCATATCAATATAAATCTAAAATTTTAATTTTATTTGTTATTTTTTAATTTTATTTTGATTTTAATAAACTTAGATATGAAATTTTTTATTTTAGATTTAATTTTTGTCTCTGCTCATATCATTTTTCTATTTTTATAAATATGGTTATTTTATCTAATATTGAATGCAATTTAAATTTTTTTATTGTGCAAATTTATCCTCTAAATTTGAAGGTTATTGTATTTATTAATGAAAGTTTTTGTTCTTTTGAAATAAATTTTTTTAATGGATTGAATTTTTTGTTAAAAGTCAGATTGTTCACGGCATGTTATCATTATTCATTATTTTTATCGAAAAAATTCAGAAATATATTTCAGCAATTTAATTAGTTTCGTACATTTCATATATTTTTAAATTTTATAAGTTTATTTGTATTTTTTATATTATTAATGAAAATTTAATTTGCATAAAAAATTAAGAATTAATGAATATTGATATGATTAATTAATTAATTAAGCCTCTATTAAGAAGAAGGCTTGTGTGTATCCGCACAGAATTGTCAATTTTTCTAGAAGACCAATATATATATATATATATATATATATATATATCAGAAAATTGTAATGGTAATGAAAACAACCCATTTAAACATAGTTATTAAAACTAGACCGACCGGTTGAATCGGTTTAATCGCGAACCAGCAGGTCAGTTGGTTGGTTCAACTATTAAAAATCGAATTAGCAAACAACCAAATTGAATCGAAAAAAACCGAGTAGAATCAGACAAAATCGGATTTTTTGCTAAAAAATGTAAAAAATCATTTTTTTTTAATTTTTTCACCCATCCACATATATATATATAATTATTTATTTATTTATTTATTTGAAAAAATTAATATTTTAAATTTTAAATATGCCACTTAATAATTTAATATACTTATTTTTTATTTGGATCGTTGTAATAGTATATTAAATTATTAAGTAATATCTTTATAATTTAAAATACTAATTTTTTGCAAATAAATAAATAATGAAAATTTAAATATATATATATATATATATATATATTAAATTTTTATTATTTATTTATATATATATATTAAATTTTTATTATTTATTTATTTGAAAAATTAGTATTTTAAATTCTAAAAATGTCACTTAATAATTTAATATACTTATTATCTATTTGAATTTATTGTAATTAAATATAATTATACTCATATATGCAAGATTAATATTTTTTGTGTTTACTTTATTAGTACTCTATCTAAACATGAAATTATTTTCATGATATGATTGTATTTTTATGTTTCTAATATATGATATTCAAAAATTCATAATTAATCACTTGTAATAATAAAATTAAAATTATATTTTATAACTTATTATTAAAATATTTGTGACATATATTTAATATTTGATGAATATTTTTTTAAATTTTATACAATAGTATTCAAAAAATTATAATAATTATAATATTTTTAAAATAGAAAAAAATCTGGTTGAATCCGTCGAACCACAAACCCCAGTCTTGCTGGTTCTTTATTTGGTCCGGTTTTAATAACATTGCATTTAAATCATGCATCTCTTTCTTTCTTTGATGGCAATCTATCCAATCGCTTTATAAAATATCTGGTGAATTCAAATTAATTTGTGGCTTACAGTTACCTGCTCTTCGGTTCACAAAATAAAATACAAATAAATTGTTAGAGAAAAAAAGATTTTCTAAAAAATATGTTAATTATCAATATATCTATGTGATAATACTCAACTCATTTGGGAAAAAAAAATGATATGTATATATTTAGGAAGGAAAATATTTCGCATTATTTCCATTATCCATCAAGAAGGATTATGTATGACTTATGTCCCGCTTTAAGATAATTTATGATTTATGAAACCTTAAGTATATAGTTTAATAAATTATCAATTGACTCCAAAATTCAAAAAACAATTATCAATTGACTCCAGCAATTGAAACAAGCAATATTTCTGTTTTAGTTTACCCTCCAATGTGTTAGGGTTGAAAATTTTTGCAGACACCCTAATAGAGTAAAGACTAGTTTATAATACATGTCCATTTTAATCAATGTCATGGGAAACTAATTTTGAATTTTACAACAAAATTAAGAATTGATTTTCTTTTTTTTTTCTTTTGTT
This sequence comes from Excoecaria agallocha, assembly GCA_037975025.1. Taxonomy (NCBI): domain Eukaryota; kingdom Viridiplantae; phylum Streptophyta; class Magnoliopsida; order Malpighiales; family Euphorbiaceae; genus Excoecaria; species Excoecaria agallocha. Next base: position 43,949,780 of record CM075809.1, read on the forward strand.
TGAAAATGATATAGTTAAATTAAATATAATACTCGTATCATATATATTACATATCGATTGTCGAACAATATATATATATATATATTCCTGTTGCATATAGTAAGTCCAACATTCAGAATTAACACTATTTGAAAAAATTTCTAGATATGGGTTCATATTTATAAACTAAAACGTAAAATCAACTGCAGAGTATTTTAGCAGACATAAAAAAAATGGAAAAATAGTTCTTCTAGAATTAGAAAATAGGACACGGTTTAATGGAGTCCATTAAATTTGTATTGTAAAAGTCACAAGTCAAGGTCTATGTGGATCCTTATATTTGAATAGGTTGACGATATTTATATATTTGTTCTTTTTTTATATATAATTTTGTAATAATTACATGCATATGTGTAGCAATATGTAATTACAAGAAATCACAAGCAAAAAAATAAATAAAAAGAGAGTATATATATAATTACAGGAAACTGCAATTCAATGCGTGCACGATCATGCAGGCGCACTGATCTGACAGTATATACATACGCCCGCACCGTATATAAATACACCAAATGGCACCTCAATAAAAATAACTCTAGAAAACCTTGACTAGCACGCTACTTTAATATTGATATTTACGTGTCATGACTTTTAAATTACCTTCGACCTAAAACACTATATATATATATGATTTTTAAATTACCTTCGACCTAAAACACTATATATATATATATATATATATATATATATATATATATATATATATATATATATATATATAATCAAATGATTAAATTTAATTGGCTTTGCAACTTACCCGAATTGGTAAGATGCAAATCCTCATGCCTTAGGTAGTTACTCCATCCGTATTTTTTATCTGTCACTTTTGAATAAAATTTAAATTTTATTTATCTGTAATTTTAAATTTTTAATGTAATTTAATTTATTTTTTCAATAAAATAGAAATCAATCAGATTTAATAATTTAATTTTAATTACGTAATTTAATATTAAATTTAAATCTATTTATTATTTTTTAATTCTAATAAAAATAATAAAAATGATTGATAAAAAAGAATAAAGAAAATAATATCCATCGTTTTCAAATTTAATAGTTAGAATTTTAACATCTATAACGAGAATGCTAAAAATCTTTTTCACATCATCTTTTAAATTTTTGAGATAATTTTTTATTTTATTTTCGTTACTTTTTTCAAATTATATGCATGAAATATTTTATTACACATGTCAAGAGCGAGAAAAATATTATTTTACTTTACAAATAAATTCTAGGAGAAATTACTAAAACTTTCTTGACACCTCACACGAAATATTTCAAATGACATTTTTTTTGAATGCTCATAATATCAATATATGTTCTTAACTGCAGTACACTATGTTGGCTTAAGGCCATATTCACGTTTTGATAATAATCAAATCTTAAATAAATTTTGATATAAATTATATTCTAAGCTATTTTTGCAGGTTTCTTTATATATCTTTTTAATGCAATTATCAAAAATAAAAATTATAGAATGGATTCATGTAGATCAAGTTGAAAAATATCTTAGTATATAGAAATTTAAAATATTAAAATATAAGATCAAATTGAGGCTCAACTTTATCACTCATGCATACATTTTCTAAACTTTAAATTTGCATAAAAATATTTTTAAGTCATAAATTATGTTTTTAGTTAAAATTTGTTTCTTTTAGAAAAAATTTTAAAAAATGGTCTGTCAGAATTTCATGTTATTAGAATTTGGTGCTTTGAAAATTTGAAAAACTTTCTGGTTAAAAATTTATTTTGCACTATAGAATAAAATAACAGTTTGTTGAACCCATAATTAACCTTTTTTCCCTCCAACAGCTATAAATGGCTATTTTTGGGATTCAACATTTAAAATTAAGTTCTTGGGTATAAATACATGTTGTAAGATCCTTTAGAAGGTTAATTAGATATCATATTGGAAAAAATTTCTAACTATTAAGAGAAAGCTTACTTTTTTAAAATCTCACTTTCCATCTTTTACGCTTCATCATTACACATTTCTCCTCAATTTGGTTATAGCTTCTGTTATAATTGATCATGAGAAATTATTTTTGTCAAATATTGTGAGTTTGGGTTGGGTAGAACCTAATGGAGAAATTATAAGAAGTGTTTAGATCTTTTACTTTGAAAAAAGATTGTGGGTAGATATATATATATATATATATATATATATATATATATATATATATATATATATATATATATATATATATATATATATATATATATATATATATATATTTGTATATTGATTTTAACTCTTACCCTTAAAAGAGTTAAGAGTGTAGAGTAAGGGTCAAGAGTGATTATTGATGAGGGGATGTTGGCATTGTGGCTGAACCACTATAAATTTTGTATGTGCTCTGCTTTTCTACTTTATTTTCTACTTTCTATTATTATGTCATACATTCTGGAAATTTGTGATTTCAAAACTATGTAAAATGAATTTTTGAAATATTCACAATAAATCTAACACACACCTTTTCAGAATTATACCTATAGTTTTAAATTGAAAAAAGAAACTTGCAAAAATTTGAGTTTACATTCTGTATTGCATTTTTTACATTCACTGTCATAAATCTACACTTGCATACATTTTTGTCCCATTATAAATTTGGTCAAAAAATTTTAAGACATCCAATTCATCTTCCTTCTTAAGTGTCTTTCGGAACCTACATTTGGTATTAGAGCAGTTCTCTATTCCCTAAAGCTTAACTTCCTTGAGTGATCCTAAAAATGATCGAATCTAGAAGTTCTCTAATTGGTACTCCATTCAAAGAGGGATATTCTGTCCATCATCCCCCTATATTCAATGGTGAGAATTATTCTTTTGGGAAGATTGTCATGAGACATTTTATCTAATATTAATATATGAATTATTAGGATATTATTGAAGATGGATATAAGCATCCACAAATGAAATCTAGATCCATTACTATTTTGAAGACTAAAAAATAATTTATAGTAGCTAAAAAGAGAAAAGTGCAGCTAAATTCTAAAGCTATGAGTATACTTTTCTGTTCTCAACATACAAATGAATTTAACAGAGTTTCTGGATGTGATACAACAAAAGAAAAATGGGATAAGCTACAAGCTACATATGAAGGTACAAATCAAGTTAAAGATACTAGACTTTATATTCTTATGGTTGATTATGAAGCTTTCAAAATGAAGCCAGAATAGTCAATTTCTGAGGTAATTAACAGGTATGTCAAATTAACTAAAAAAATTAAAGCTCTTGACAAGAAACTTGATGAACATAATAAAATTGTTAAGCTTGTTAGAGGTCTCGCACTTAGATGGAAAGTAAAATCATCAATTCTATTAGATAAGGATCTTAGTACTCTAAATTTTGATAATGTTTGCGGATCTTTTATTTCTCATGAGCTTTACATCAAATCTCAATATGCAAAAAAAGAAAAAGAAAGAAAATTAAAAGCTGATGCTCTTAAAGCAGAATTTAGAATTGACTATTCTACAGGTGATGATAAGATGACCTTGATTACAAAGAAGTTCAAAAAGCTACACAGAAAAGGCAAAAAGTTATACATAAAATGGCATAAAAAAATTTCCCATCATAAAGCAAAAAAATTCATCAAAATATACTGAAGATGTGGTTTGCTATGAATGTAACAAACTTGGTCATATCAAATTCAAGTGTCCAAATCTAAAAAGAAATGATAAGAGATTTAAGAAGAATGTTATAAAAACTATATGGAGTGACAATGAAGATTTAAGCACAAGTGAACATGAACTACAAATTCTGATAATGTTGGTTAATGGTAATTTCTGATAATAAAGAGCAGAATTGTGATCTTGATAAAGAACAAAATGCTACTGTTGACAGAATCTCGCCTGAAAATAATTTAAAAAATTCTGAAATGAGTGATTCTGATTCAAATTCTAATTTAAATGAAAATGTTTATGAATTTGAAAGAATACTTAAATTTTTTAAAAATATACATTATAAAAATTACATGCTTAAAAAGATGCATATTGAAATGAAGAAGAATTTTGATGCATTATGTGTGAAACATGAAAATGCAAAGGAAACATAAATTAAATTGAAAAATGAATATTCTGACACAAGGTAAATTTATTGCTTTTAAAGAAAAATATAATGTAAAAGTAAAACAGATTTATGTGTGTAATGAGAATTCTGTTGAAAATCTGAATGCAAAGTCTGTTCATAATAATCATGTAAGTACATGAAAAAATTATCACAGAAACTACATCCAAAAAAGATATAAGAAATATTCATCTGAAAAGTGGTTGTTAGCTCTTCTATCATATGCTTTTATTATTGTAGAAAAGGAAATATCTTGAAATTCTATTATTAATAGAAGAATGCTAATTCTTCCAATCAAAAATAGATGGTTAAGATTTCCGCTAGTGTATTAACTAATCATAAAGGATTCAAGAAAGGTTGGGTACCTAAAAAGACTTTTGTTGTTTTTTCAGATTTGCCTAAGGAGCACAAAGACAAAAAAGTGGTATATGGATAGTGGTTGCTCTAGGTATATGACATGGGGCAGAACTGAGTTTTCTAAACTAAAAAAATCTGAAGGTGGCTTCACCAGTTTTGGTGATAATAAAAAAGGAAAAATAATTGGTATTGGAACCATAGGATCTAATCCAATTATTGAAGATATATTTTTTGTTGAAGGTTTAAAGTATAACTTATTGAGTATTAGTTAACTTTGTGACAAAAAAGAGAAGAGTTATCTTTGAAGTAGATCATTGTAGAGTAGAAGATGTTAAAATGGAAAAATCTATTCTAAAAGGGCAAAGATCTAAAAATATCTACTTGATAAGTATAGAAGATATTCAGAAAAATGAGGTTAAATATCTAATTTCTAAAAACAATCTAAGTATTTTATGGCACAGAAAATTAGGATATGCAAGGTTTCATACATTTAAAAAGTTAATCAGAAAATATTTGGAGAAGGGAATGCCAAAAATGAAGATTGATAAAGATCATGTATGCAAGGCGTGCCAACTTGGAAAATAAACCAGAAACTCCCACAAATCCAAGAATGAAATTTCCACTAAAAAGGCTTTGGATCTTCTACATATGAATTTATTTGGACCAATAATTTCTTCAAGTATTGGTCAAAAATTATATGTATTTTAACATAGTGGATGACTATATTACATGGTTGATGTTTCTTGCTTATAAGGATGAGACATTTGAAGCTTTTAAGAAATTGAGTAAGAAGATTCAGAATGAAAAAAAGATACAAAATAATAAGCATTAAAAGTGATCATGGAAGAGAATTTGAAAAATAGAAATTTAAAGAATTATGTAATAATTCTAAAATAAATCATACATTTTCTGCTCCAAGGATACTACAGTAGAATAGTGTTGTAGAAAAGAATAACATAACTCTTCAAGAAATTACCAGAATGATGCTGAATGAGAATAATTTGCCAAAGTATTTCTGGGTTGAGGCAATCAACATTGCATGCTACATTCTAAATAGAATTTTGATCAGAGCAGTGTTAGAAAAAACTCAATATGAGCTATAGAAAGGCAAAAAAATCAAACATCAGCTATTTCCAACCTTTTGACTATAAGTGTTTCACTTTTAATAATAAAAATAACCTAGCTAAATTTGATACAAAATCTAATAAAGGTATATTTTTGGGTTATTCATTAAATTATAAAGCATATATAGTTTATAATAGAATAACATATAAAGTAAAAGAATCAATAAATGTTAAATTTTATTTTACTAACATAAATTCTAAAGGAAGGAATTCTTCTGAAAAAAAATAGGTTTTGAGAAAGAAGATGACAAAAATCAAACAAATGCTGAAACAGGAAAGTTACCAGATCCGGATGATAGAATTCTGGAAGAACATAAAGATGCAAAAAATGAGCCAGAAATTGAAGCGAAAATTGATCCAAAAAATACTATAGAAAATGTACCAAAAATTTAAGCAAAACAACAATTTGAATAACCAACAAAAATGTCGAAAGATTTGAGATTTCATAAATATCATCCCAAAGATAATCTCTTAACAGAACCTTCAGAAAGAATGATGACAAGAAGAGTCATGTGTGAGTATGGTGATAATGTTGCCTTTATCTCTTAACTTGAACCTAAAATTTTCATTAATACTAAAAATGATGATAGTTGGATTATTGCAATGTAAGAAGAGTTAAATCAGTTTGAAAGAAATAAAGTATGGAATTTGGTGCCTAAACCCTCAAATTATTCTATTTTTGAAATAAAATGTGTCACACTCTTCACGGAACAGTTTTTTTCGAAGCAAAAATAGCAATAAACGGTAAATTTTTTTTTCTCGTGCTTTATTCACAATCGAACAATTTCGATGCACTTAAATGCCTTTATATCAAAATCCCTAATCAAACGATAACCTTTTAAACAATTAAACATACACTAAATATATTCATGTAAAATCTTTCACCAACACTCACCCATCAATAAACATCATAATAACAATCAAAATATAATTCAATCTTTTACCTTAATTGTTTACGTATATACATGCCATAATTTAACTTGATTTTTGCACTATTTCTTCTTTTTTGATCTTGCTCCACAATGTATTATGCTCTCGCAAATCTTCATAACCTGTATGCAGTAAACACTACGTGCTGAGCACTAGACATGCTCAGAGGTGACTACTAATCCTAGAATTTTCCAATTAAAGCATAATTACATAGATTATGCCACTCTTATACTTATTCCAGTAAATATTTGCTTTCATTTCTGTTAATATTAATTTCATTATTTATCCAAATTTTTGGTAATCATTTTGCTTTAATTTTAAATCTTTCAATTTGCTTTACACTATTTACTTATGTGAATCGATTTCAGAATTAACTTTTACTTTTACGTTTCTTCTTTACTTTAGCTTTTACTTTTACTTAATTTTGGTTTTACATCTTTAGTCACATCAATTTAATTATCATTCCATGTAACGATTTATATTGGTACTCGTATTCTTTAATGGTACCAAATCTTTTCACTATTTTATTTCTCGATAGATTTTTCAGTTATCCAATGTATAATATCATTTTAATTTTTCGCTATCTATTCCTTATTTTACTTTTTAACTAATTAACACATTACTATTTTAAAGGCTTTTAAGCTTTAATGCAAAGTGACACGGTTATTTTGGAACACTTTGCATGCAATCTTTATTCCTTCTCTATTTCATATTTAAATATGTTCGAAAACTTATTTAGGACTTTGTATCTTTTCTTTTTCCTAATTGAACAATATTATACATTTTTATCGCTTTACTTTTTATTTAACTTTTCTTTCTGAAATTCATTACTTAGGATAGTGTTTTCACTTTTTTACTTTAAATAGAAAATTAATACTATTTTTCAAACTTGTTATTTTTCAAAATAATAATTGGTATGTAAAATACCAGCTAATTTTAATTATCTTTTTCATATAAAAATTCATTTTAAACCTTTATTTTTCTTTACAAACGCTTAATTTAATCTTCATTTAACATTTTATTCTTATAAAATATTTCTTTTTCATTTTTGTTTATTAATCACAATTTTTGAAAAATATTGTAGTCTTATCCTAACTTTTCATTTTCTTTCAAACAAATCATAATTTTTTTTTTCATTATAAACTTTACATTCAATTTATTTAGACAATGCTGATTTATCCATTACAATACGCCCTTAGTGTAATAAGACAGGATTCTCAAAAAGGATATGCGAGATATGAACCCAAAGATCCCACTGAGAGAGAAATGATTCCCAATGAACCATTTCTCGAAAAATATTTTATTTTCACTTTCACTTAAAATATTGAAACTATGGAGACCAGAGATCCTACCCATAGTAAAACAAGTCGCCACGACTTGTACCGCAGTATAGGATATCCCTATGGCTAGCCAATTATATTATAAACAAGAATATCATTACCTGACTATTGCTATTAGGGATGATAACGGGGCGGGGCGGGGCTGGGGAATGCTCCCCCACTCCCTCCCCCGCTAGTGGCGGGGATTCCCCGCCCCCGCCACCAATGTCGGAGAAAGAATTCCCCCCGTCCCCGCCCCGCGGGGATCCCCATCCCCCGTTTTTTTTTAAATATAATATTTTATTAATAATTAAAATTAAAATATAATATTTAATAAATAAAAAATTTAAAATCAATAATAATTTAAAATTAAGTATAATTTAAAATTTAATAATTATAAAATTAAATTATATTTTAATTTTAATTATTTATAAAAAATTATATTTTAATATATATATATATATATATATATATATATATATATATATATATATATATATATATATATATATATATATATATATATATATATATATATATATATATATATATATTTTTCGGGGCGGATACCCCATTCCCTGTCCCCGCCCTCGATTCTAAGACGGGGAATTTTTTCCCCCCGTCCCCGCGGGGGGAAATTTCGGGAATTCCCTGCCCTGAATGGGGCGGATCCCCGCCCCATGATCATCCCTAATTGCTAAGGGCAAAACAATCAATTATATTTGAAATAATTTTTATACATTTAGAAATTTTTAGTTTCTTTCATTTATTTTTTGATACAATTTATTTTTGTCAATCGCACTTTTTTTTAGTACTTTTGACTATTCAGTAGCTTTTTTCTTCTTTTACTTTCTTTCACTTCATCTTTTTAAATCACTTTTGTGAATTATTTTTCAATAATTCACTCGGATACTTGAGACTTTTCAGTGTTTTATTCATTTTATGAATTATAGCATTATAATTTACAATTTCTTTTATTCTTTTTTGTATAATTCTCTGTTAATTATTTTTTAATAATTCAATAATTGACTTTTTACGATTTTTTTTTTCTGTTCAAAATTTTAGTCATTCGATATGCCAACTTTTATTCATTTAATGAATTATTTTATAATAATTCACTCCTTTAATACTTTTTATTGACTAATTTATTTGGATAAATTAGTTAAATGTTTATTTCATAACTTTTTGAACAATTATAAGTTATATTATTTTTCGGAGATTTATCTCTTGACTTTTTTTTCTTTTTAATTCTTTTATCTGGAATATAAATTTATCTCAATTTAATTTACTCTCTTTCACTTACTAATTAAATTATTTTCAATAAATCAATATCTTTAATTAACATATTCCATATTAAATTTCAGCAATTATTCTAATAATTCATATAAATTCTACAAATATTCATATGCACATTATTTTACAATTTTCATCATTTTCACTCATTTTATGAATTATTTTTCAATAATTCATTATTCTTATTAATTTCATAGCTCAATAATTATTCCGGAAATATTTTCATATTGCATATAATTTTCACAAAATTTATATAGGCTTTATTCCACTATTGTTATCGTTTTATGACATAATTAACAAAATTTTATTATTTTTGTTAACTACATAATTTAATAAATATTCTAAAAATATTCAAATAATTTCTATAAATTTCATAAAAATTTATGGATACATTATTTCACATTTACTATTATTTTTCACTTATTTTATGAATTATTTCACAATAATTCATTATATACACTATATACATACACTTATAATTAACTTAAAAATTCTCAAATAACTTCTATAATTTCTTAAAAATTTCATAGACACCATTTATCACATTTAAGCTTATTTTGGATTATTACTTATCAAAATCATGTAAAAATTACTTTATTATCCCATAAGAAAAATCCAGTCACCTTAGGTTCACTTCCTTAAAAATTCTTCTACTTTAGTTTAAGCATTTCTATGGCATTATTTAAGGTCTAATTGCATTAATCTAACCTTAATTATAATTATTCATCAATCTTTCACTTTTTCCTTAAAGTACATGAAGGGAAAATATTTCAAATTAATGGAAAATAATGAGATTTAGTAATCACTAACCATTTTTCCATGGATAACCTTCCTTAAGCTTCATTTTTCTTCACTTGATACAAAACAAAACTTTATCCTTCAACACCACCACTCTTGGCTGAATTCTTACTTTAACAAAACACCATGATTTCATTTTATTTTGCTCCAAATAACATTAAATCCAAACTCTATACACCTAAAACTATGAGAAAACACTTAAAATTCAATGTAAATTAATTAAATTTTCAAACTTTACCTTAATATCTTTACTTTTCAGCCTTAATTTTTCTTGCTTTCTTTGCTTAAATCAAAGGTTGGAGGCCATAAATATGATCTAGAGAGATGAAATCACACATTTTAATTGTTCAAATATATGTTGCTGATATAGTTTTTGGTTCTACTAACCTTTTCTCTATGTAAAGAGTTTGAAGCTATCATGACAAGGAATTCTAAATGAGTATGATGGGTGAGCTAATGTTCTTTTTGGGTCTCCAAATCAAGCAATGTTCAGACGATATTTTCATCAGCCAAGTAAAATATACTAAAAAATTGCTAAAAAAAATAAGATGACTGATGCAAAATCTTCCAGCACATCTATGAGTTCATCTATTAAATTGGATAAAGATGAGAAAGGGAAAACATTAAAGAGAAATTATATAGAGGAATGATAGGATCATTGTTGTACCTAACAGCAAGTAGGCTAGATATTCACTTTAGCATATACCTGTGTGCTCATTTCCAATTAGCTCCAAAAGAGTCTCATTTATCTGCAGTAAAAAGAATTCTCAGATATTTAACGAGAATGTAGGAATTAGGTTTATGGTATCCAAAGAATACCTCTCTCAACCTTACTGGATATTCTGATGCTAATTATGCTGGATGTAGAATCGATAGAAAAAGTACTCTCGGTGCATGCCATTTTTTAAAAAGTTCCTTGATTACTTGGTCAAGCAAAAAATAAAATTTTATAGCTTTATCTACTGCTGAGGTAGAATATATAGCAGCTGGTGATTGTGTTGCCTAAATTCTGTGGATTAGACAACAACTGAAAGATTATGGGATATAATTTGATAAAATTTTAATATTTTGTGAGAACACAAGTGTTATAAACCTTACCAAAAATCCAATCCTACACTCAAGAACAAAGCATATGGAAATTCATCATCATTTTAACCAAAAATCATGTGCAAAGAGGAGATATCTTGCTGGAATTTATCTCTACCGATCATCAAGTTACAGATATCTTCACAAAGCCACTCAAAGAAGAAAAATTTTGTTAATTATAGAGAAAACTAGGAATGGGTATGTCTGAATGTTAATTTTTTTCTCTTTGAAAAGGTATGACTCCTTTAAATCTTTAAGAGCAGATGTGTTTAAAATTTTTTTAATTTTCAGAGATGTGATTTTTTTAAGACTGTTGAAATTTATGTTTTAAAAGGATTATTTACGTGTTGAAGTGGGTTAAGTTATGTTAAAATAGTTAAATTATATATATTATCTCTGTTACCCCTAAGTTATATGTGTAGTTTTAATACTATATAGGGGTAGCCCTATCTTTTGGTATTTCTTTTGGATTCCCACATTTGGGTAATTGCAAAATTGCAATTACCAAGTGTGTTATAATTACATTAGCATGCATAGCCTCTCATTGATTAAATCACTTCACTGTATTTCATTTTAAATTTTGAATTTAATTAATTTGGCTAACCAGTTTCTCTAAATCTGTAGTTACTAATTTTTTTTATCTTTTAAGGCTCTATATTCTTCTTTAAAATTTCCTAATTTGCCATCCTTCTCTAAAAAAAAACCTTCTTTGTTTCTTCATAATGTTGTTCTCCTTCATCTTTCTCTCACACCAAAATCAAAATCACCAATGCACCGATCAAAGGTGGTAACGAAATGGTACCCTCGTTGGAGCCTTTACCTCATTCGATGCCTTCTTTATTGAATCAAGCCATTTCTTCCACATAAGCCGCTTCGGCTTTTTTACCAAAGCCCATATCATCTCGATGCAAAAAATCCAAGGTTGCTCCATCTAAATCGACTGGACCTATAACATCATCTCATCCCCTTCTCCCATCCAAAGTCATAGCATGGGATGAGTTAGTTGAATTAGCACCAGATGTAGCACAGTACATTGAGAAATAAAAGTGAAAAAAATTTCAAATATCGAAGCAACATCTATCCTGATCTCATTAGGGAGTTCTATATCTCTCGATTTAAAATTAAAAGTGAAAGTTTTAAAATGGTGTTTTAAGGTTCCATCTTTACTGTAAGTCCATCTTTGATCTCCAAGTTATTTTTGGTGCTTATGAATGGTTCTAAGTGCACAAGAAATAGTAGTAATATTTTAGAATTTGAAGATTTGAACAAAGATGAGTTTTTGAGTCAAATCTTAAGTAATGGAAGTGGTGATTCTAAATGTCCTCTTACATCAAATTTATTGGCAAAATATCAAGTTTTGAACAAATGTATGAGTTAGTATGTCACTCCATGTGCTGGGAATATATCCTATTTGTTAGACTTGGATATTATTTTCTTATGGTATTTTCACTCTAGCAAAGACTTTAACTTGCCATTCTTAATTTTTAACTACATGGGCACTCGTTCTATTGAGAAGAAAAAACCGTATAGTTTGATTTTGACCAAATTATTTAAACATTAGGAAGTTATGAGTGATGATATTAAGCCTAAAGTTTATAAGATTTAGAAGATTAGCTTTGTCTTTTATAAAGAGGTTGGCAAAAGAATTCATATCGAAAAGCAAAAATTTGTTAAAGTTCCTGCGCTAAAATAGAGTAAAGTGTCTGTAAATGAGTTTGAAAAGGGAAAAGAAGTGATGCCTGTTGAGTCCTTGCATATAGATGAAATATTTTAGGTACAAATTGCTCAACTCCTCACCTTATACAAACATCTAAGGGCATGAAAATTAATGAGCCTAAGGTGGCATAATAAGTACTTTTCGATGCTGTTGAAATAATGTCTAGCAAGCATATTTCTAATAAACCATCTGAGGAGCATTCTAAACAAAAATCTGATACTGAGTCTGATGCAATATCTGATGAGAAATCTATTGTGAATTCTATAGATAAATTTGCAGTAAAGTTTGTTAATTCATCTGAAGATAAAACTGATGAAACATCTAGAGAAGAGTATAATGGAGACTCTAATGGCAGTCTAGAAACAAGTCTGGGGAGCAATTTGAACACAAGGTTGATAAAGATTATGGTAATTTATCTAGTCCAAAGCTAAAGACACAGTGCCACAAGTCCTTCTGCTCCTGCAGTTAAGAAATATTCTAGCTCTAAGACATCCACAAAATTTAATAAGCATTCATAAGAACCTTTAACAACTCAGTTCTCTCTTCCAACTACTAACTCTCTCAATGTGTTGGACAAACAGAAGTTATCTGGTTTGCAATCTCAATTCCAGTTCGCTTTAACTCTCTTTGGTAAGTTAATTAAAACTTTTGCTTCTATGGATGAGTTGATTCCTGCCTTGCTTAATGCCCCTACCTCCATTGCACATAAGCTCACTTCAAAAGGCCATGCACATTTATCACCTACAAAAAAGGCATCTATTTTGCCTAGAAGGAAGTCTACTCGTAATGCTTTTATTTGTGTCAAAAATCCTCCTCAGCTTGGTCAACTTGGAAGCAGTTCTCTCCCAATGGATGTAGACCTTTAATCTCTGATTTTTGATCTTTTATATGCTATTATTTTTTGGTATTTCTCTACCTAAGACATTTTGTTACTTCATGAACATGGTACCGCCTTTGGTTTATTTTTTGTGTTTTGATACTCATCTTATCTTACTTTTCCTAATTTTGGTCTCTTTTTTTTAACTGATGACAAAAAGGGGGAGAAATATTATATGGCACATTATGTGATTTAATGGTATCTCTTTGCTGTTTGCCGAAAATTATGGTTTATGCAGAATTGTTTTGATGAAAGTATTGTGTTTGCCTTGTGTCTAAAATATGTATACAACATATACAACATGAAATATTTACATAGGGGATTTATATATTAACTTTTACAGGCTTTATTTCTTTTGTAAATATCCTCATGCATATATTCAGGGGGAACTTTTTATGACTAACCTAGATAGACTTCTAAGTAGAGTTTATTAATGTTTTCTCACCATAAAAAAGGGAAGATTATTGGCTCAAGGCCATATCCACGTTTTGATGATAACCAAATCTTAAATAAACTTTGACATGAATTATATTCTAAACTATTTCTGCAAGTTTTTCTATATGTCTTTTTGATGCAATTATCAAAAATGAAGATTATAGAATGGATTCATATAGATCAAGTTGAAAAATATCTTAGTATATTGGAATTTAGGATATTAAAATGTAAGATCAAATTGAGGGTCAATTTATCACTCATGCGTATATTTTCTATGCCTTAAATTTGCATAAAAATATTTTTAATTCATAAATTCTATTTTTAGTTAAAATTGATTTCTTTCAGAAAAAGTTTTAGAAAATGGTCCATCATAATTTTATGTCATTTGAATTTGATCTTTCAGAAATCTGAGACTTTCTGATCAAAAATTTATTTCACACTACAAGATAAAATAACAGTTAGTTAGATTTAAAATTGATTGTTTTGCCCTCTAACAGCTAATTTTGGAATTAAACACTTAAAATTAAGTTATTTGGTATAAATACATGTTGTAGCCTTTTAGAAGGTTAGATATCGTTGGAAAGATTTTCAACCTTTTTAGAGGATGCTTACTTTTTTAAAATCTCACTTTTATCTTTTGCACTTAGTCATTACACATTTCTCCTCAATTTGATTATAGCTTCTATAACATCCCATACCCGATCAAGATAAGGATGTCACACTCGGACTTAGCTTCCTTTTTATGAGGGTCCAAAGTAGAATTCTATTTAAAAGCCTTATCATTTAACAAAGTACTATTCAATTTATAGAAATTTTGACAGAATTTCCCCTAAAATCTATTAAAACCCCCAGAAAAGATAATGGTAAAAGCACTTCTATCATAGTCTATTCTACCATCCACCTCCACTTCAAACTATTACACGAAATATCTATCCCATCCGTCAATATAACACAGCTCAATTTCAACTCAATTAAAACACATTTAATATACTACAACTTTTCAATAAATATAATTTACTTTAACTACGATTACCCGTATACATATATGTGTATATATATACCCATGAGATTGTTTCACCATTTCGCAGTGCATAAGCCAAAATACTCACAATCACATTAATACAATTTGGTTTGGACTTGAGATATCAATTCTCAAGCTTCCTATGTATCCCATTTAGAGAATCAAAATCACGTAATTTTAAAAATTCATAATTTAACAAGATACTTTATTGCAGTTCCATATTAGCGAAATCTTTTCATACATTTTATTTACCAATTTACATTCGCCAACAGTAAACCTAAAAGTATTTAATAATATACACAACTAATTTTGATGGAATATGACATGGTATGATAATCATGATAGCACAGCGGAAAAACAAAAATTTTATCATACATACCATATATATCCAAAACTAGGAACGAAAACATGCAATTTTAGGTTGTAGAACTTACAAGTTAAGATGCCTTTTAGATATTGATTTCGGTGATGGCCAGCAACTAAGATGACTTTGTCCACCTTAGATCTCGATCACCAATGCCAAGGAATAGCCTTTTGCGTCACTCCCTCTATTCTCACACACACAATTACACCGTCGGCTTAAAAACGAGATTGCTATATCTCTTTTTCGGTATTGTGTAAGGGTTATAGTTTGAAGCTACAAAACTTGATTTTGTACTTCTTTAGATTGCTATTACTGCTCAATAACACAAGAGAATGAGGAACAATCCTTTCTCCTTGTGAAAAATTGAACAAAAGAATTAAGAGAGAGAGAGTCACTATTCACGAGTTACTATTCATGCCACAAAAAAAATTAGGTTTAGGGTTTTATTTCTTTTAATATATATGCTTATCCTTTGGCAAGTCATTAATCTGAATTCAACTATCCTGAGATAATTAATTCAAACTCTATCACTTCCTAAAGATAAGTAATATATTTTGAATTAAACTCCTTTGAATTTAAAATTCAAATTTGAAATAAAACATAAGACATTTAAATAAATGAAATTACTTAATTTAAATATATAGCATGTGCCGAAATTCCTTGATTTCCCTCTTGGAATTTCGGCCACATCATTAAATATATAAGTGATTTAATTTAATTTAAATTCCTTTAGGCTTTAATATTCAATTAACTTAATTAACACAAGATAATTAATTAATTGAAATTAAACCTTATGGGCTGAATTTCTCTCTCTCATGGACCAAAGCCCAATAGCAATATTATAACCCATTACATACATTAATTTGACTTTAATTAAAAGCCCAAATTAATGTCCAATACTTAATTTAAATATTTTAAGCCCAATACTTTGTGTGCGATCCTATAGGTCCATTTAATGTTGGCAATGAATTAATAAATTAATTCAAAGGCTATATATATTCTCTAGCAAGATATTATAGCATTCCAAATTAAATGAAAATGCATATGGCATTTGGTGACCTAATGCAATTTTGCATAGTCCCTTACCCATAAATATCAGAATTAATATAAGGCATGGAACTAGTCATCCTTATATACATTAATCCATTTCTTGATATTCCAATGACACTGAATTCTCAGATAAATAATGATTACTCATTATTTCATCTCGGTATGGCCATACACTTCTCAGTTCACTGATCAAGTGGCCGATGATATTTTTCTCTCTTATCGAGAGGGGTAATCCCTTCACTTCTCTCATGCTCTCTAACATGAATCAGTGCATACCCAATCATACCCATACTTGTCACTCTGTTACGAGCACGTTAGGTGTATGTCAAAGTACACAGTAATTCATAAAGAGTTTCATAGAGATTTCAGGTCTAAGAACTTCGATACAAAACTTGCATATGAGAAACACTTATGACTTGTACCATGTAGTGTTCTCATGAGCGGATCGAATCCAGATACCATGTTCTTTAACATGTATCTATGATCTTTGATTGACACTCTTGTCCTAATGATCCGTAAGACAGAACTCATAAGATCAGAGAGAGCATACTAGTCTTAATTCATTTGTTATTCCCATAACAATGACTGACTAGGGATATTTAGAATGATGTCTCATTTGTTTCAAGGTCTTACAATCCATGTGCCTCACACATGATAACTTAAACCGAAACAACACTCTTGGATAGTTTTATCAATTGATATGCACAGGAATACAAAGGATAAAACAAATGCCTCATTTTATTAATTTCAAGTGTTTCGTTACAATGTATTGGGGCTAGGGCTTACACTAACAATCTCCCACTAGCACTAGTCCCAATTGGGCATAGCCCTAAGACCGAACGCTCTCAAATGAGCTTCGTGCAGATTTGGACGTAACTGTTTCGTCAAAGGATCTGCTACATTGTCTTCACTTGATATCTTGCTAACCTTGACGTCCCCACGATCAATGATTTCTCTGATCAGGTGGTACCTTCTGAGTATGTGTTTGGATTTCTGGTGTGACCGGGGCTTCTTAGCCTGTGCGATGGCCCCGTTATGTCACAGAAAATTTCTAATGGATCTAGGATGCTTGGGACCACTCCTAATCCATTAATGAAATTTTTAATCCAAACAGCCTCTTTTGTAGCCTCACTTGCTGTAATATACTCAGATTCTGTAGTTGAGTCGGCAACGGTTTCTTGCTTTGAGCTTCTCCAGCTGACAGCACCACCGTTCAAAATAAAAACAAACCCAGATTGCGATCTAGAATCCTGAGTGCTGGTCTGAAAAGCAGCATCGGCATAACCTTGTATGACGAGCTCTTCTTGACCACCATACACCAAGAAGTGATCCTTAGTCCTTCGCAGGTACTTAAGGATCCCTTTTACAGCAGACCAGTGCTTCTCACCAGGGTCTTGCTGAAACCTACTGGTTATACTCAGTGCATGAGCAACATCCAATCTAGTACATAACATAGCGTACATGATAGATCTAATAGCAGATGCATATGGGATTCTACTCATGTTGTCCCTTTCCTCTTTGGTTTTAGGGCACTGTTCTTTAGTCAAAGAAACTCCCAAAGCCAAAGGTATGTACCCTTTCTTTGAGTCTCCCATACTAAAATGCTTTAGTACTTTGTCTATGTACTTTTCTTGACTTAGTCCCAAAAGCCGATTCGATCTATCTCTATAGATTCGAATACCAAGTATTGTCTCGGCTTCACCTAAGTCTTTCATTGAGAAACATTTTCCCAACCATTGCTTAACCTTTTGCAATGTTGGAATATCATTCCCAATGAGAAGGATGTCGTCCACATATAGGACCAGAAACACTACTATGCTCCCACTAACCTTCTTGTACACACAAGGCTCATCTTCGTTCTTGATGAAGTTAAATTCTTTGACTGCCTCATCAAAGCGAAGATTCCAACTTCGGGATGCTTGCTTTAATCCATAAATGGATTTTTGAAGCTTGCATACCTTCTTAGGATGCTTGGGATTGACAAAACCTTCAGGCTGTGTCATATACACATTCTCAAGTAAATTTCCGTTAAGGAAAGCAGTTTTGACATCCATTTGCCATATCTCATAATCATGATATGCAGCTATGGCAAGCAAGATCCCAATGGACTTGAGCATGACTACAGGCGAAAAGGTCTCGTCATAGTCTATACCATGAGTTTGTCGAAAACCTTTTGCTACTAGTCTACCTTTGTAGGTCTTATCAGCTTTTAGTTTGAATAACCACTTGCATTCAATTACCTTAGCACCTTCCGGTGGATCAACCAAGGTCCAAACCTGGTTATCGTACATTGATTGCATCTCGGATTTCATGGCTTCAAGCCAATTATCCGAGTCTGGGCTTTCAATAGCTTCTCGGTAGGTAGTAGGATCCTCACGATCTACTAACTCAATAGTGTCACTGTCAGTGATTAGAAATCCATATCTCTCAATCTCCTGACGTACCCTACCAGACCTTCTAGATACTTGTGTAATGGGTTCTTGTTCCACAACTGGTTGTGAACTTGATCCCATTTTTAAACCATCCTCTATAGGAGCTTGTGGCACTTGAATTTCTCCAAGTTCTACTTTACTCCCACTGTCTTTCTTGAGAAGGAACTCCTTTTCCAAGAAAACAGCCTTGCGAGTAACAAATACTTTGTTCTCGGCTTGTGAGTAAAAGTAGTATCCCTTTGTTTCTTTGGGATAGCCCACAAACAAGCAGACAGTCGATTTGGACTCTAGTTTGTCAGATGTTAATTTCTTAACATGTGCTTCACAGCCCCAAATCTTGAGAAAAGACATATTAGGTTCTTTCCCAGTCCATATCTCGTATGGTATCTTCTCAACTGCTTTAGTTGGAGTACGGTT
The DNA here is from genome assembly GCA_037975025.1 of Excoecaria agallocha. Lineage (NCBI taxonomy): Eukaryota > Viridiplantae > Streptophyta > Magnoliopsida > Malpighiales > Euphorbiaceae > Excoecaria > Excoecaria agallocha. The sequence goes on from CM075809.1 coordinate 43,969,099, forward strand.
CAATAGAAACGCAGCAGTTTCTAATGCATAACCCCAAAAAGAGATAGGAAGATTAGCTTGACTCATCATAGATCGAACCATGTCCAACAGAGTTCGATTTCTCCTTTCGGACACACCATTCCATTACGGTGTTCCAGGAGGAGTGAGCTGTGAAATAATACCACACTCTTTTAGATGATCATCAAACTCTTGGCTTAAGTATTCGCCACCTCGATCTGATCGAATGGATTTTATACTTTTGCCAAGTTGGTTTTCTACTTCGTTCTTAAACTCCTTGAATTTCTCAAAAGTTTCAGACTTGTACTTCATTAGATAGATATAGCCATATCTACTGAAGTCATCTGTGAAAGTCACGAAGTAGCTAAAACCACTTCTAGCTTGTGTACTTAATGGTCCACATACATCGGTATGTATTAGTTCCAATAAGCCATTAGTCCTTTCACCTTTCTTGTTAAAAGGACTCTTTGTCATTTTTCCATGCAAACATGGCTCGCATGTGTCATAAAACTTTAAGTCAAATGACCCAAGCACTCCAGTTTTGTGGAGTCTTGAAATGCGTTTTTCGTTTGCATGTCCTAAACGACAATGCCAAAAGTAAGTAGGGTTCAATTCGTTTGATTTAACCCTCTTTGTATTAATGTTGTATATCGACTCTTTGTTTTGTAAATCAAGGATATAAAGGCCATTTTGCAACATGGCATTGCCATAAGAAATGCCTTGGCGACGAATATGAGCATTGCCATTTTTAATAACAAAATCAAATTCATCATTATCCAAACATGAAACTGAAATAATGTTTCTGCTCATAGCAGGCACATAATAACAATTATTCAAAACAATACAAAGTTCGGAAGGTAAAGTGAGGTGATAGTCGCCTATCTCCATGGCAGCAACTCGTGCTCCATTCCCCACATGGAGGTCCACTTCATTCTTCCCAAGTAACCGCCTATTTCTTAGCCCCTGTACATTTGAACAAATGTGAGAACCACAACCGGTATCCAATACCCAAGTGGTAGAAATAGAAAGGTTAATTTCAACAACAAAAATACCAGAACTGGACGCCTTGGCTCCATTCTTCTTTTGTTCTTCCTTGAAGAGAGCGTAATTCTTCCTCCAATGCCCTATCTTGTTGCAATGGAAGCAAGTGCTCTCACTCTCTTTGAGTTTTGGCGCCTTGGGCTTGGATTGGGCCTGAGGTGCACTCCCACTTGACTTGGGTTTGCCTTTTCCTTTCCCTTTCCCTTAGCGGGTCCCTTCTTAATTCCCTTTTGAACCATTAGAACGGGATTGGTCTTTCGAATGTTCTCTTCAGCATTTTTAAGCATCCCATGAAGCTCAGTGACTGACTTGTTCATTGCATGCATGTTATAATTCATCACAAATGAATCATAAGCAGCAGGCAATGATCCTAAGATCAAGTCAGTGGCCAATTCCTTTGGCACTAGTACCTCAAGCTTCTCAAGAGTATCAAGATACCTTTCCATCTTGAGTACATGGATACTAACAGGTGTACCCTCAACCATCTTGCAAGAAATTAATGCCTTTGTTGTCACGAACCTCTCGTGATGAGCTTGCTCTTGGAACATCTCCTTGAGGTGCACCATGATCGCATAAGCCTCTTGGTCCATAAATTGTTTTTGCAATTCAGGCACCATAGTGGCCAGCATCAGACAGGTCACATCGTTGGAGTCGCTCTTCTTGGTCTCAAAAGTTTCCTTTTGAACTGCAGAGGCATTCCTTCCTGGTTCTTCAGGCAAGGGTGCATCCAAAACATATGACTTTTTCTCTTGCTTAAGAACTATTCTTAAGTTTCGAGACTAGTCTATGAAATTGGTGCCATTCAATTTGTCATTTTCAAGGACCGATCGCAATGAGAAATTGTTATTTGAAGATGCCATTTTCAATCTACAATAAAATTTAGCAAGATTAAATGAGGTCTTATTTATGATCCCACAAACCGAATTAATATCCCTTTAAATAATTCGCGTTAGTGATTTAATGTGGGCCAAGATCCACTTTTCACAATAACTTATTAGTCAAGCTGAGCTTGTACACCTAACAAGTTAAGTTACTTAGGTAGGAAAACTCCAATCATGTCTCGTACATGACTCTTGGATCAAATGGGCTAACATCTTAAGATATTATAGCACAACCCATTTATTAGTTGCCTAGGTCCGGGCATCCCTTTCCATGATAAGTCCAACCTACATTCACAACCCATGCCTCACAAAGATAATCGGGCGCATCTAGGACTCCTAGTCTACGTGACCGATGATCGATGCCTTGACATGTTTCGAATTAGGAAGGCAACTTTGTGACTTACTATTTTTAGGGATTCATTTTATTACGGCTTACATGGCATACGCTTTGTCATCCATACATAGCATGCATATATATATAATTGCATAAAGTAAAGCGTGACAAACATGGGCCCAAAAACTTACAACTAAGATTCTATACTATTACATAAGAATCTTCGAGTTGGGCTTCTCCACTCCGGTGGGCTTCGTCTTGATTTACAAAGTCTTCAAATAAATTCTATTCTAAGAAATAAATGAAAATTTTACAATAAAATATAATGGCACGCAGGCCATATTTAATTAAAAAAACCCAGGGCCCATGAATGCACCATGCATATCCATTCATCGCACCAAACAAGCAAATAAATATACATAGCATTCATGGATCAGACAAAGTCCAATTTTAATCAATTTAGCCAAGCCCATTAATGGAAATTATGTACTTGAACCTTTAAGAGAAGACCCCGTGATGGGCCTGGGCCGAAGCCCAATGGACTAAATCCTCTTATTGAATAAGTTCTCTTAAAAGCCCCAAACACAAACTAGTTAGATTTGTGCCATAAATCAACTCTAGTATAATTTTCAATTTTGCCATTTTTAATTTTATGTCATACAGCCCATAAACATTAAAAATACATATAATATGTGCTAACATGAATTAAAAATAAAATCATGAAGAACACATATAATAGAACACGACATTCATGCAAAAACAAACAAACAACAAAACTAGTTGTTTAATGCTTATGTAATGCCATGAAATGCACAAACATTTAAATCAATTTAATGAGTCATTTAATATTCTAAATAAGTCCATAAATATTGATTTAATATTCTGTACAAATCTGATCTAAATGTGTTTTTACCATTTTAATCAAAACAAAACAAACAGTCTTGATTAAACATGTAACAAACACAAACTAGTCATAGTTTTAAGTGATTTTAAAATTAATCAATTAAATTATCATGGACCAGAATTCAAACCAAATTTAAAAAATGTCCAGACCTGATAATTAATCTTTAAATATCACTTACAAACATGCCAAAAACGTTTTTACATTTAATTTTGAAAACTAGTTGTTAAACTAGCAATTTACATGCCAACTAGCACCTAGTTTCATAATTAACATGTACCATCAGGTATAAATAATTAAATCCGACCATTACCAGCCCTAATAACATCTTAGGACAGTATATTAACATGTCATATTAATTATAATACCTATCTAATCAATTAAAATCGTTTTTACACCAAAACAATGCAAAAAACTCAAAACAGAAAATTTCAGATTTGCATGTTTTCAAAATAACGATTTTTAATTAATTTTTTCATGCATCTAAAGCACTAAAATAAGCATGTCTAGGCTCTGATACCACTGATGGAATATGACATGGTATGATAATCATGATAGCACAGCGGAAAAACAAAAATTTTATCATACATACCATACATATCCAAAACTAGGAACGAAAACATGCAATTTTAGGTTGTAGAACTTACAAGTTAAGATGCCTTTTAGATATTGATTTCGGTGATGGCCAGCAACTAAGATGACTTTGTCCGCCTTAGATCTCGATCACCAATGCCAAGGAATAGCCTTTTGTGCCACTCTCTCTATTCTCACACACACAATTACACCGTCGGCTTAAAAACGAGATTGCTAGATCTCTTTTTCGGTATTGTGTAAGGGTTATAGTTTGAAGCTACAAAACTTGATTTTGTACTTCTTTAGATTGCTATTACTGCTCAATAACACAAGAGAATGAGGAACAATCCTTTCTCCTTGTGAAAAATTGAACAAAAGAATTAAGAGAGAGAGAGTCACTATTCACGAGTTACTATTCACGAGTTACTATTCATGCCACAAAAAAAATTAGGTTTAGGGTTTTATTTCTTTTAATATATATGCTTATCCTTTGGCAAGTCATTAATCTGAATTCAACTATCCTAAGATAATTAATTCAAACTCTATCACTTCCTAAAGATAAGTAATATATTTTGAATTAAACTCCTTTGAATTTAAAATTCAAATTTGAAATAAAACATAAGACATTTAAATAAATGAAATTACTTAATTTAAATATATAGCATGTGCCGAAATTCCTTGATTTCCCTCTTGGAATTTCGGCCACATCATTAAATATATAAGTGATTTAATTTAATTTAAATTCCTTTAGGCTTTAATATTCAATTAACTTAATTAACACAAGATAATTAATTAATTGAAATTAAACCTTATGGGCTGAATTTCTCTCTCTCATGGACCAAAGCCCAATAGCAATATTATAACCCATTACATACATTAATTTGACTTTAATTAAAAGCCCAAATTAATGTCCAATACTTAATTTAAATATTTTAAGCCCAATACTTTGTGTGCGATCCTATAGGTCCATTTAATGTTGGCAATGAATTAATAAATTAATTCAAAGGCTATATATATTCTCTAGCAAGATATTATAGCATTCCAAATTAAATGAAAATGCATATGGCATTTGGTGACCTAATGCAATTTTGCATAGTCCCTTACCCATAAATATCAGAATTAATATAAGGCATGGAACTAGTCATCCTTATATACATTAATCCATTTCTTGATATTCCAATGACACTGAATTCTCAGATAAATAATGATTACTCATTATTTCATCTCGGTATGGCCATACACTTCTCAGTTCACTGATCAAGTGGCCGATGATATTTTTCTCTCTTATCGAGAGGGGTAATCCCTTCACTTCTCTCATGCTCTCTAACATGAATCAGTGCATACCCAATCATACCCATACTTGTCACTCTGTTACGAGCACGTTAGGTGTATGTCAAAGTACACAGTAATTCATAAAGAGTTTCATAGAGATTTCAGGTCTAAGAACTTCGATACAAAACTTGCATATGAGAAACACTTATGACTTGTACCATGTAGTGTTCTCATGAGCGGATCGAATCCAGATACCATGTTCTTTAACATGTATCTATGATCTCTGATTGACACTCTTGTCCTAATGATCCGTAAGACAGAACTCATAAGATCAGAGAGAGCATATTAGTCTTAATTCATTTGTTATTCCCATAACAATGACTGACTAGGGATATTTAGAATGATGTCTCATTTGTTTCAAGGTCTTACAATCCATGTGCCTCACACATGATAACTTAAACCGAAACAACACTCTTGGATAGTTTTATCAATTGATATGCACAGGAATACAAAGGATAAAACAAATGCCTCATTTTATTAATTTCAAGTGTTTCGTTACAATGTATTGGGGCTAGGGCTTACACTAACAAATTTATCATACCCATCTTATTATTTTCATAAGATTCTTAATTATTCTTACCATTTTCACTAATGTAGTTTAAATATCAAGTTCAAAAGTTGGCTCTTTAACTTGCATAGATAATTAATTCCAGTTAGAAATGAACATCACATCTCAAAAATTCACATACATTCATATATAATATACATGTTTTCAATTATACTAAGTTATTCCAGATTGTGTAACTCACAGTTAATCACAATATGAATATACGTATTGTCACATCCTTTACGGAACAGTTCTTTCTGATGCCAAACTTAGCCGAAAATGGTAAGTGTTTTTTTTCCCGAATAGTTCGATACACTTTCAATACCATACATTAATTCCGAATCAAATGGCAATCATGCAAATAATTAAAACATAAACAAAATAACTTCACGTCAAAAACTTACATTAAGTATTCATCCATCAATAATCATAAATCAAAATACAATCCAATCTTTTACCTTAATAGTCTAAGTATATACATGCCAAAACACAACTTAGTCTTATACAAAATCTTCTCTTCCAATCTGGCTCTACTAAGTACTATGCTTTCGCAATACTTCATAACCTGCACATAGTAAACACTACGTGCTGAGCGCTAGACATGCCCAGTGATGACTACTAATCCAAGAATTTTCCAAAATAAAGCATAATAACATAATTTATGCTACTATTACTCTTATTTCATTTAATATTTTCTCTTACTTTAATTAACATTAATTTTATTATTAACTCGCACTTTAATGATCATTGCTCTTTGGTTTTTTTTCACTCTTTCAACTATATTTTACTCTATCTTCTAAGGTGAATCGTTATCAAATTTACTTTTACCTTACTTATTCTTTACTATAACTTTTACTTTTACTTTCGTCTTATCTTTTTAGCCACAGTGATATAATTTTCATTTCATTAAAAAGTATATATTGGTACTCATGTCTTTAATCGTACCAAATTAAACTATTTTATTTCTTAGTTTATTGTTCAATTATTCAATATATATATATTCTAATTACACTTCTTCATACATATTCCTTTATTTTTCGTTAACTTTTAACTAATAAATACATCACTAATTAAAGGGCTTTTAAGCTTTATTGTAAAGCAATATAGCTATTTTGGAGCACTTTGTAGTCAAAACTTTCTTTCCTTCTTTTATACATTTACTTATGTTCAATTATTTGTTTAGATCTTATATCTTTTACTTTTTCCTCACCGAATAATTCTATGTCTTTTTATCGTTTTACCTTTCATTTAACTTTTCTTTCAGAAATACATTTACTTAAGCATCAAATTTCACTTAATATCATTGCAATCACTTTTTAACGTTAAATAGGAAATTAATATTATTTTCCAAACTTGTCACTATTCACGATAGTAATTGGTACAGGAAATACCAATTAATTAAATTTATCTTTTTCATGTAAAATAAAATACAATTTAAATCATTTTTCATTATAAAAGCTTGACGTAATCTTTATTTATTATTTTATTCTTATAAAACATTTCTTTTTTTTTCCTTATTAATCACACTTTTCAAGTAACTTTACAGATTTATTTCAACTTTGCATTTTCTTCGAAATGAATCATTTTTCATTATAACTTTTTTTATTTAATTCGTTTAAGCAGTACTGATTTATTCATTTCGATGTGCTCCGAGTGCAATATAATAGGATTCTAAAAAAGGATACTTAGGATTGGATCCAAATGTCCCACTGAACAGATAGAGAAATAATCTCGGAAGATCAAGTCTCACAGAGCAGAAAACAGATACACTTTCACTTTCACTTTTCACTGAAGCTGTGGAGATCAAAGATCCTACCCATAGCAAAGCAAGTCGCCATGACTTACACTGCGATACAGAGGTGTCCCTATGGCTAGCCAATTATATCATAAACAAGAATAACATCACATGTCTATCTCTAAGGACAATATAATCAATTATATTTGCAATAATTTTCAAACATTTAAAAATATTTAATTTCTTTCTTTTATTTATTACTACACTTTATTTCTGATCGAACACACTCTTTTAGTGCTTTTAACTATTCAATAATTTTTTGTCTTTTTTTTTTACTTTATCTTTTCAAGTCATTTTTGTGAATTATTCTTCAATAATTCACTCAAACACTTGGGCTTTTCAGTCTTTTATAAAAATTATAAATTATAACATTATAACTTACAATTCTTTCTTATTCTTTTTATATAATTCTTTACGAATTATTTTATAATAATTCAAGGACTGACTTTTTACGATTTTTCTTTTCTTTTACTTTCCAACTTTTCAATCATTCGCTATGCCAAGTTATATTTTGTCGGCTAAATATCTTATAATTATTCACCCTTTTAATACTTTTTATTGACTAATTTATTTTGATAAATTAGTCACGCATTATTTTACAATTTTTTATGTCATTATGAATTATATTAGTATAATTCATTATTTTATGCTTCGAAAATGCATAATTTGACTTTTTCATTTCTTTTTACATTGAAGTAATTCACTTTGCGTTCGTTAATGATTATGTACTTATTTATTGAATTATTTCTTAATAATTTAAGATTTTAATTAAACATAATCAATAATTTATTTCAAAAATATTCTAACAAAGCATAAAAATTTGTGTACACATTATTTTATAATTTCAATCATTTTTACTTATTTTATGAATTATTTATCAATAATTTATTATTTTTATTATTTTCATAACTTAGTAAAAATTCAAAAAAAAATTCATCGGTTGACTTTTTATTTCATTGCCAATGACTATAATTTAATTCCATAATAATTCATCCTTTTAGTCATTTTTATACAATTATGCATTAATATTTCAATTATTTTCATCATACATCTTCACATTTATATTCTAATAAAATTCTCATAAATTCCATAAATTCTCATAAAATTTATTTATACATTATCTATTATTTATTGTCATTTTTCATTAAAATTATCACTTAATTCACTATAATTCACAATTTTTATTGCATACATACATTATACATAATCATAAAAATTTCCAAGTAATTTTTAATTATTCTCTAAAAATTCATAGATATTAATTATCATGTCGTCTATTCTTTTAAGCGAACATTTATTATTTATTTGCATTTTTCTCACTATTTTCTCTACTTATTAATTTCGGTCACCAACATTTTTCTCCTTAATAATTTTCTTTCTTTCATTAAAGCCTTCATTTCATCTTCTTTCATGCTTAATTTCATTTACCCTAATATAATTTCATTAATTAACAACTTTAAAATTTTTTAGCCTAATTACATCCAAGGAATTAATTCACAATAAAAGGAAAATCAAAGGATTTTGTAGTCACTTACCTTTTTCTCATGGTTTAGATTCCTTAAGCTTCATTTTTCTTCACTTGACATAAAGCAAAACTTCATTCTTCATCACCATCACTCTTGGCCGAATTTTCCCTTCAACAAAACACCATGATTTCATTTTATTTAGCTCAAAGTAACACCAAATCCAACCTCTAAGCACCTAAAACTATGAGAAAACACTAAAGAACCAATTAAAATCACTTAATTTCTTAAGTTCCATCTTACCTCTTTTTCTTTCTTCACTTGATTTCTTGCATTCCCTTGCTCAAATCACTTGATTGAGGCCACTAGGGTGATCTAGAGAGAGAGAACTTCATCTTTTATGTTGGAGTTTATGGGAGATTTGGAATATAATTGAAGAGAAATCAAGAGAGAGAGAAATGAGAGTGGTTTGGCCACACCACAAGAGGGAGAAGAAGCTGGAGAATTCTGGAGCAAATTTCCAGATTTTAGCTCTATTTATACCCTCTTGATGGGCCAAAATAGGGCTAAATTAATGGGCTTAGCCCATTTTTTTCTTAAGACCCATTTAGGCCTTTTTAAAGCCCAATCCAATTTCTTTCTTTCTTACTTCAAATCACTTCAATTTTGATTCTATCATTCTTAAAACATCAAAAATAGGTAGTAAGTATATTTTTGGCTCAATCAGAGTCCGTTATCGGTCCGATTCAAACTTATTGGTCCGCTTCGACAACTGCCGGTGTCACCAAAAAATTCAATGCTTATCACCAAAATATTTTACATAAAAATTCATGTAGGCATGCAAAATCTGAAAATTTTTAGAGTTCGTTTACTATTTTTAATTATTTATGCAAAATCAAGTCCACTTCCCTACTAGAAAAATTGACTCGCTACCTTTTTTGTATTTTTGACTTTTGGAGGCCCATTTGACCTTAATTTCGCTTCCAAATTTAATCCCGAGCTCACTATGACCATTATTTCTTAACGGTCCAATAAAATATTTTTGACTTTTGGGTGTTATTTCGAGTCCGAAAAATACTATTTATTGTCGGAAAGTACTATTTACAGCTGATCCGGTGTCGAGGCCATTACAATTCTCCCCTACTAAAATAAATTTCGTTATCGAAATTTACTTATATGAAAGAGTAGAGGATAACATACTATCATTTTATTGATTTGCATTTACATTTGATAGTTTCACACATATTTTCACCAATAGGTCCCACTTACGTTAAAGCTAACCAATCTTTATCAGTCTTTCTTTTTCTAAACATATCATCCTGAGGGTAGATCTCTTTCATATCAAATCAAGGCTTGCTGTCTTATTTGCACTCCATTAAGTCCAATACAAAAATTCGACATTTTCTTTTTGATATTGTCTCAACAAGAGTCAGATTCTACTATAGATAACCACTTTTCACAGTTATTATCACAGTCTCATACACTTTACCATATTCCTTCTTTCAATATCTGAATTATCCACTCTGACTTATCATTAGTTGAAGGTAAATCACTATGCTAATACTGAGATTATTACCAATCTTCCTCTTTGACACTTAACCAATCTAATGACAAATTCTTTAATCACATTGTTCCATTTCTAAATAAATGTCATTATAAGTCAGAGTAATTCCCAAATAAATCTAATGCTCTACTTCCATATGTCGACACATTTAATATTTACTTACATCTGTCACATTACACTTTCAATCTGGCTTTCAAATCTAAGCTTTTAATCCTGGTACATTTGGTAATGTCAGGCATTACTATCTCGGTGAACTTCAGTAAGAATATTTTGATTTATTCACAATGACTACTATACAAACACTCTCTTTCAAAACTATTATCCTTACCCACTGTACAATATCGATTTCACTTATATTCCAGCTAAACACGCCCCATCTGGAGCCAAACTTAAACTAGCTCTCACAGCTTGAAAACCAAGAACATTAGCATTAATCTGTTATACTTATTCTTTAGACACACATATTTAAGTACACTCTTGTTATCCAAATACTTACCATACTTCTTTAACATCTTAGAATTTATCAGATAGTGACCACTTAAATCCTCTAATATGAGGAAGGTTGAATGATCCTTTCATCGATTCATCAAAAGAGTCGGTGTGCTACCAAATTTAACTGACATGACCAATAACTCACAATGGCCATATCAAAAATGAAAAACACTCTTAAGCACACTATTTCTTACCTCATTCTTAAGTTGTCTCTATGCTCATCATATCCCCTATTAGTTCCATCCTATCGAGTAGGGCCTATATATGTAATATGATGCATATCAGATGCTGTCAAACAATATGAAATGCTATACAATGAATGTATATTTTCATCTATGCAGGTAGAATACTGTCACGTATTCTCATATAATGTAGATATCATAACCCTTCCCATTACTATGAGAAATACAATCAAATCCCCACTCCTATAAGGAAATCACTGGTAGATATATAGAGCATCTTAAACAACCTTAACTTATAATCGTAATAACCTGCTCACTAACATCCTTAAACCAAGGCAATCCGATCAAAGTATCTCTTTATCCTATGCAATTTATCTATATTCAAAATACAATTCCTTTTAATTTCTATCACACTCTTTATTTTGTTCTTCCTTTAACTGTTTCTCATCCATATAAACACTTAAACTTTCACATTTACACTTAATTTCAGTCAACTTTTCTTTTCCTGTTTTGACCCCCATGAGATCTCAAGCAGCAATACTTTCATTCTCACTTACTACCATCTTTACTGTGCAGAATCAATCATTTCACACTTAACAATCTCAGTCAAACATCACCTATTTCACTTTAAAATAGATAGGGTAGCAAGTACCCTTAAGATTACTTAACACTTATCCACTTATAATTGGCGTGTATATACAGACAAACTATCGCTTAACCTTATCCCACTCCGATCTTAAAACCGTTTAAATCTTTGCTTTGATACCACTAAATGTCACACCCTTCACGGAACAGTCCTTTCTGATGCGAAATTTAGCCGAAAACTATAAGTGTTTTTTTTTCCGAATAGTTTGATACACTTTAAATACCTTACATTAATTCCGAATCAAACGGCAATCATGCAAACAATTAAAATATAAATAAAATAACTTCACGTCAAAAACTTACATTAATTATTCATCCATCAATAATCATAAATCAAAATACAATCCAAATACAGTTAAATCTTTTACCTTAATAGTCTAAGTATATACATGCCAAAACACAACTCAGTCTTATACAAAATCTTCTCTTTCAATCTGGCTCCACTAAGTACTATGCTTTCGCAACACTTCATAACCTGCACGCAGTAAACACTATGTGCTGAGCGCTAGATATGCCCAATGGTGACTACTAATCCAAGAATTTCCCAAAATAAAGCATAATAATATAATTTATGCTACTATTATTCTTATTTCATTTAACATTTTCTCTTACTTTAATTAACATTAATTTTATTATTAACTTGCACTTTAATGATCATTGCTCTTTGGTTTTTTTTTCACTCTTTCAACTATATTTTACTCTATCTTCTAAGGTGAATCGTTATCAGATTTACTTTTACCTTACTTATTCTTTACTATAACTTTTACTTTTACTTTCGTCTTATCTTTTTAGCCACGGTGATATAATTTTCATTTCATTAAAAAGTATATATTGGTATTCATGTCTTTAATGGTACCAAATTAAATTATTTTATTTCTTAGTTTATTGTTCAATTATTCAATATATATATTCTAATTACACTTCTTGATACATATTCCTTTATTTTTCGTTAACTTTTAACTAATAAATACATCACTAATTAAAAGGCTTTTAAGCTTTATTGTAAAGTGATATAACTATTTTGGAGCACTTTGCAATTAAAACTTCCTTTCCTTCTTTTATACATTTACTTACGTTCAATTATTTGTTTAAGAATTATATCTTTTACTTTTTCCTCACTAAACAATTCTATGCCTTTTTATTGTTTTACCTTTCATTTAACTTTTTTTTTAGAAATATAATTACTTAAGCATCAAATTTCACTTAATATCGTTGCCATTACTTTTTAACGTTAAATAGAAAATTAATATTATTTCCCAAACTTTTCACTATTCACGATAGTAATTGGTACAGGAAATACCAATTAATTAAATTTATCTTTTTCATGTAAAACAAAATACAATTTAAATCATTTTTCATTATAAAAGCTTGACGTAATCTTTATTTATTATTTTATTCTTATAAAACCTTTCTTTTTCTTTTTCCTTATTAATCACACTTTTCAAGTAATTTTACAGATTTATTTCAAATTTGTATTTTTTCGAAACGAATCATTCTTCATTATAACTTTTTATATTTAATTCGTTTAAGCAATACTGATTTATTCATTTCGATGCGTCCCTAGTGCAATATAACAAGATTCTAAAAAAGGATACTCGGGACTGGACCCAAAGGTCCCACTGAACAGATAGAGAAATGATATCGGAAGATCAAGTCTCACAGAGCAGAAAACGGATACACTTTCACTTTCACTTTTCACTGAAGCTATAAAGATCAAAGATCCTACTCATAGCAAAGCAAGTCGCCATGACTTGCACCGCGGTACAGAGGTGTTCCTATGGCTAGCCAATTATATCCTAAACAAGAATAACATCACCTGTTTATTGCTAAGGGCAATATAATCAATTATATTTGCAATAATTTTCAAACATTTAAAAATCTTTAATTTCTTTCTTTTATTTATTACTACACTTTATTTCTGATCGAACACACTCTTTTAGTGCTTTTAACTATTCAATAACTTTTTGTCTTTTCTTTCACTTTATCTTTTCAAGTCACTTTTGTGAATTATTTTTCAATAATTCACTCAGACACTTGAGCTTTTCAATCTTTTATACAAATTATAAATTATGGCATTATAACTTACAATTCTCTTTTATTATTTTTATATAATTCTTTACGAATTATTTTATAATAATTCAAGAATTGACTTTTTACGATTTTTTCTTTTCTTTTACTGTCCAACTTTTCAATCATTTGTTATGCTAAATTATATTTCGTCGGCTAAATATCTTATAATTATTCACTCTTTTATTCTACATAAAAAGTCGTAAAATAATGCGCGATTAATTTATTCTACATAAAAATTCATGTAGGCATGCAAAATCTGGCAATTTTTGGAGTTCGTTTACTATTTTTAATTATTTATGCAAAATCAAGTCCCTTTCCTTACTAGGGAAATTGACTTGCTACTTTTTCGTATTTTTGACTTTTGGAGGCCTATTTGATCTCAATTTCACTTCAAATTTCAATCCCGAGCTCATTATGACCATTACTTTCTAATGGTCCAATAAAATATTTTTGACTTTCGAATGTCCTTTCGGGCCTGAAAAATACTATTCATTATCGAAAAGTACTATTCACGGCTGACCTGCTGTTGAAGCCATTACACGTATTCAATACCAATCAATCCCAATCATAATTAGTTGTAATTAATCATAGTTCAAATTAATCACAGTACAAATTCTATAAATTGTTTATTAATATTTGGTAAAATACTTACGTCAACCTTTATTTTTTTATTTAATTCCAATATTTGCCCCTAGTATATCAATTGGAATTTGCACCGAGTTGAACAAAATGAAATTAAACACGAGACCAAGTTATCGGAACCGTACGGCCCACCATTTAATACATACATATTTATATACACTAGTAAACCGAGCTCTCGGAGCCATTCAGCCCACAATTCATTTTAATCACTTTTATTGGAAGAGCTCTCAGAGCCATTCAATCCGATAATACACATTAAGATGTGATACTTATGGACCGAGCTCTCGGAGACATCCAGTCTATAACTCAATTTATTACATCTATCGGAAGAGCTCCCGGAGCCATCCAATCCGACAATACACATCAAGGCGTGATACTTATGGACCGAGCTCTCGGAGCCATCCAGCCCATAATTCAATTTAATTACATCTACCAGAAGAGCTCTCGGAGCCATCCAATCTGGCAATATACATCAAGGCGTGATACTTATGGACCAAGCTTTTGGAGCCATCCAGTCCATAACTCAATTTAATACATCTACCGAAAAAGCTCTCGGAGCCATCCAATCCGGCAATACACATCAAGGCACGATACTTATGGATCGAGTTCTCGGAGCATCTAGCCCATAACTCAATTTAATTGCGCATGGTAAATTTCAAATTTCATTAACTTTTCACATTATGTAACGGTAATATAATAGGGTCCTTCTTTATTATTATTATTTGTTCAACTAAACATCATTTATGCATTTTACATTCCCTTATATATATTTCGGGCCATTGGCCATTATTTCTTGTATCTTATATTACTCAATTTTTTATTAAATACTCAAAATAAGTTAAACTATTCTGTTATATTAATTATAGGTATCTAATTCAATCATTAGATAATCTAATACTTTTAATTTGTTCTCACATTACTTATGTTATTCTTACATTAATTCTCCAAATTATTAATTTATATCAATTTATTTCACCCTTTTTGTTCACTTATGTAGATAGCCACACAATGTTACATCACTAAATATATATACCTATAATGCATATTATGTTACTAAGTTTATTTAACTCGAATTATTCTAATTATACTTCTCTAAATTGGTATAACATATTTTATAAGTAAAGTACTATTTAATATCAATTCTTTGCTTCGCATACCATTATATACAATTCAGCCAACATATAATTTTTAACACTCACAAATCTCTTCATACTTTGTTTTATGCTATTTATGTTTCTAATACCAATGCGTATTCTTATATATATCAATTAACACTTAATTTATTTTAATGTCTTTTTGTTACCCTCATGAACATCATAAGTTTTATATATAATTCCCTACTCATATATTATCTTTAACTCAATTCCATCATAACACATATCTTTATCATTAGGATGTTATATTTGCACTTAATTCCTAATAAATCACCATATTTCATTTAAGATTTTCATACACATCATTAGGCATCAATTAACTTTTCAACTAATTACTTGATTTCTTCTTTTATTCTCATCTATTTCATGTTATATCATTATTTTCTATTACTATCTCTAATTATTTCTCATTATCTCTTAAATTTATATAGTTACCTAATATAATAATTCACCATAATATTCAAAATTAAATGAAATTAAGGATAGTTTGTATCCATATACCCGTTAGCATCGATCTCCATATTTTTCTACATTTTGTCATCTTGGGCTCGCCGGACCGATCGTCGGAGGCTTGCCGAAAAGACACCGACAATGTCCACTTGAAGATTTAGGCTTGGGGATTCCATGGTGAGTGGTTACACGCTCCATCGTCGTCAATTTTGACCAGGATCCAGCAAAAACTGCCGGTTAATCCTTCTCTTCTATGTACATGATGCCGACGAAAAAGGAGGAACAGCATACATCGGAGGCACCATCTCAGCCTAAAAATTCCATCGGTGCCATCAGCCCCTTCAACCACCGTCGAGAATCGCCGAAAAGAAGAGAGAGAGGGGAGCTAGGTGGTGGAAGGAACCGAAAGGAACGAAACGGTGCCACCGACAGGGACGACGGCGCTAGCAGGAGATCGGAGGAGGCGGTAGTGGTGCGACGATCTGAACTCCCTTACTGAAGCAGCGTCGTGAGCGACAGTGGCATGGCAAGGACAGCCACTATCGTCGATCAGCGACGCTATCATCGGCGATCGGCGTGGCTGCCACTACCTCAACCATCGGCTATCGCCCCCTTGCCATTTCTTTCTTATGACAGCGCCGTCGCCCCCCGATTCACATCCTTTCTCCTCTTTGGCCGGATCGATTTTCTCTTCTTTTCGGTGACCATCGGTAGTGGTTGGTGTCACGATCACCACCAGAGAACTTCTAGCAGTGAGGCAAATCTTTCGATGCTGGCCGATCTTCCTCACCTCTGGTGAGGAGTAGATCGGAGTTGATGGCAACTAGCGATTCCAGGCAATTTTTTGGCTGATCCATGGTGCCTTGGGGCACGTGAAGGCCACCAAAAGGTTATAAGATAATCCTTATAATAATTGTGGTAAGGGCAATAGTGGTAAATTTTAAGATGGAGATATGGTTCCGATGAAAAAGGGGAAATTTATAGCACTTTATTTGACTAATGGCCCTTCCTGAATTGATGAATAGTCTCTTAAGGTTTTAGTTCTAATATTGGTTAATTGAACTACTTACTGTAGTAAGGTTCACTTTGAGGCCTTGTCTTTATAATAACTTCACATTAATTATTCAAAGCAAGGTTCTTACCTAATAAAACTGAAATGCTTATTATGCGATAGTTTGATTTAAGGCATAAAAACAACATAGAATATGACTTTGGCAAATTTTCAAACACACATATACAGTAAAAACATGAAGGAATTCAACTATAATATTATTACAAGAAAACACATAATTAGATCTCATTAAGATCTAATATACTATAATAGAGAACTAAAGGGATTTAAGGTAATGTTATCCCATAACTTACTAAACAACAAATTATTAGGATTAAGATAATATTGTAAAATTGTTTTCGTAAGAAAAGAGACGCTAAATTGAATATATGAAATGTTTTTGTAAAAAACGAAGAGTGTTATGCTTTAGCTTGTAAAGATAAAGAACAAGCAATAGTAACATAGAATATAGTGATTATGGGACTTAGAATCACTTGAACTCATTGGTTGCTAAGATAGCCTAAGTGATTATGGGCATTAACTTGTGCTTGTAATCGTATAGGTATAAATAATTGGCAATATGACATAATTATTAACTTCCCCTAAAAAGGATAGGAGATCATAAAAATTGTGTATATATGTATATATGTTGGTGAATTATGTCTGGATGCTTATCTAGCAAACATCTAGCATTAAGAAATGACATTATTACTTATAGTATCATGATTTTCATTGACTTAATAATGTATTAATTGAGCATGAATGGGAGATGAGATAAGTAAGTACCATGGAGCATGGAAGATAGCCTTGATGGATCAGAAAGGTATGCTCCCCTACTGTGATGTTATGCTTGAGTAATATCTCATGCATGCGTGACTTATACGTGTATGTTTTCATAAGTACTATATTATAGCGCTCAAGTAAGTATGATTTCGTGAAATACACCCAACACGTCCTTAAATTCCTAAGGCAGGTTTTGGAACAACGTATTAAGAAAGAAATGTACATGAAATATAAGATAACCTCATTCTATAAAGCAATGAGCATAATTCATTGATGAAGCTTGTATATGGCAATTGTGAAATATAATATATATTATTGTTTTACTTAATTGAGTTAGCACAAAAACAATTATATATCATATCTGTGTGTTAAATATCAAATGTATGGCTACAAGGGTAATAATAATGTGGAGTATTACAACACAAAGAAACGTGATATAACTTGATGTTTAAGTGATGAGACTATTGTAAAGCATTGAAAATGAGGCATGTCATATGTTAAAGTATAAATGAGTATGTATTGTTTCTAAATTGATATAGCATGGTTATGCACATATGCCACCGGTTAGTGTATTAAAGTATATAACTATAGTGACCTGTGTTTATTTATGGAAATCATGTTGAAAAGTATGCATGAAATGTCATATCAGACTATGTATCTTTTCATGTGATTATTTACAAGAGAAATTGTATAGAGCATTATGTGAATTGCGCATATGTATAATATACACTAGAGAAGGTACATCCTTTATATGATATTTTAGGCTCTTTTAGGCTTTCTCTCTCTATAAATTATCTTGCATAACTATGTGATTATTTGATGCAAGTATAACATGGTTAAAGGTTATGTTGGGTGATTAGCTTAATTAAAGTTCGTAAAGGTACAAATCTAGGTCAGAGAGCATGTTAAAGGCATAGTTAAGTGATAGATTCCTTCATGATTGTAATATGTAAAGCTTTTATTTCTATAAAGTAGTAATTTTAATGTGTTTTGTGCTTGATTCAATATTTTAACCTTGTATTGGCACGATTTAAAGTTGGATAAATGCTTTTGGAGATTTGATTTTATTATGTGTATACATATACACCGATATTGGCTGTCAGGCCATGTTATGCCTAAATGATATTTAAGGCTTTTGGAAAGGAAGTTATGTATATGTTAGCCTGCAGTCATAGTTTAGTCGTGGATTGAATAGGCTCCTATAGGGATATTGCAGCTGCTTCTGTTGACCCCGTTTGGGTCTTTGTCCTTCATGGACTTCTGATTGTCCTTACTGGACCATTGTTTTATCCCATGGGGATCCTCTATTTTGATATCTTTGGATATCTTCTAGCTTGATATCTTTGGATATCTTCTATTTTGATATCTTCGAATATCCTCTGTTTGATATCTTCGGATATCTTCTGATTCCATTATCCTCTTTTGCAACTTAGACAGGCTAATTTCAATATGGTGTAAAAATATAAGTAATCTAAACTGCCAGTGCATATCCTGTATCTCATTTGTATTTGGAATCTGTAAAGGTATGCATATGAAATTGCATGTAGGTTTTAACTCTTTAAAGATGTTTCTCAGCGTTTTTCCTTTTTGGTAAATGGATGCCATGTGATAAATTAACCTTTATTTAGTATTTCAAGTTATTGTCTGCTTGCTTTCTGATGTTTTTCTTAAATATGGTGCATCTTTGGATGGTTTACTTTTTGTTAATGTTTGTGCATCTCTCTATTTCTTTCCTTTTTTCTACAAATGATGTTTTTCAGTTATTTTAAGCTGCAATGAAGTTTGTTTCTATAATATAGAAACCTTTACCATCTCTTTCTTTAGTTTTATGCTCATGGTTTTTGGTGCTTAGCTCATGAAAGATAGTTATTTTAGACTTAAAAATGTAAACATGCTATATATTCAATTTGATCCTTATATTATCATGTTATGAATTAATGTCTGGTATAAGGGGCAACATATTATGCCATGACATATAGTGTACCATGCAAAGATAGTGGTTTAATTATTGCATTTATATATGTATATGGACACTAATGTGTTTTTGGAAGATTTGTTATACTTGGGTTTATAAGATCTACACTACGAATTGTGCATGGCAATGCCTTCAGATATGATTATATATCTTGCTTGACTTTGAGAAATTGACATGTGATATTTCACTCATATGCGTGATTGAACTATTTAAGATTGAATCATAAGTAAACAAAAGTGAAACTAACATGTGTATTGGTAATAGCTATGCAGATAAAGAAGAAATGGTTTTTAACAAGGTAACTGGTAAGGTTATGTGAGTTATCCAAAATTGGCATACTATAAGCACAATATATATAAGAATATCATTTATTGCAACTGCTATACGTATTTGTTGTATATCTTAGTGCTTAGGCAGTAATTTTTGATCTTTATAGGAAATTTCTTCTATAGAATATTTTGTTGTTTCCTACTAAGCTTTATAACTTAGCACGGATGTTTATCCGTGTAGGTTTCAGGTTTGGATTTCTTGGTGAGGATGATTTGCTGCTGCTGGTTTGGTCAACCCAGGGTGGTGATATGGGAGCTTGATCATTATGGTTTATTTGAACATTGTATTTGATAGATTTGTATATTGTTTTTGCCTTTGTAGTGATATCTTGGTTTGTAATTGGTTTGTAGCATAAATGTGTTGTTCTTAGGTTTCCTTGTATACTTTATTAATTTGGTTAGTTGAGATCTTGTCATGAGTATCGATCTGAGATCAATTAAGTAATGGATTATGTGATATACATGTTATAGTTGGAGCCAAGGAGATAATTTACTCTTTGATAACAGGGGGAATAGAGACTTGTATAGAGGAAACTCTGTCCGTTTTCTTGAAAAAGATTTTGGAGTCAAAAATTATAAGTGATTTGGGAGACAGTAAATAAGTTTTTGTCTTGGATATTTTTTTTATAAGCAGTGTTGCACTCTGTATCCGGCCTATTTCTTGGAAAGGGTATTGGGGTGTTACAAGTTGGGTTAACGGAATCACCCAGAAACATTAGTTCATAACTATCAAGGTAACTAAGAGTCTAACTCTGGTCCTTAATCACTAACTTTCTTATTTATACTCAAATTATCTGAGGAAACGGATAACAGCAAACTTGCCCTTTTGAATTCACTCATTTCATATGGCATGTACATAAGTTACTTATAATAATTTCTTCGCTTACATACTCACTCCGATCTTAGGATCACCTAAATCAAGCTCTGATACCATTAAATGTAACATCCCATACCCGATCCGATAAACAAACTAGATAAGGATGTCACACTTGGACTTAGCTTCCTTTTTATGAGGGTCCAAAGTATAATTCTATTTAAAAGCCTTATCATTTAACAAACTACTATTCAATTTATAAAAATTTTGATAGAATTTCCCCTAAAATCTGTTAAAATCCCCTGAAAAGATAATGGCAAAAGCACTTCTATCATAGTCTATTCTACCATCCACCTCTACTTCAAACTCTTACACAAAATATCTATCCCATCCGTCAATATAACACAGCTCAATTTCAACTCAATTAAAACACATTTAATATACTAAAACTTTTCAATAAATATAATTTACTTTAACTACGATTACTCATATACATATATGTGTATATATATACCCATGAGATCGTTTCACCATTTCGCAGTGCATAAGCTAAAATACTCACAATCACATTAATACAATTTGGTTCGGACTTGAGATATCAATTCTCAAGCTTCCTACGTATCCCATTTAAGGAATCAGAACCACGTAGTTCTAAAATTTTGTAATTTAACATGATACTTTATTACAGTTCCATATTAGCAAAATCTTTGCATACGTTTTATTAACCAATTTACATTCACCAACAGTAAACCTAAAGGTACTTAATAATATACACAACTAATTTATCATACCCATATTATTATTATTTTCATAAGATTCTTAATTATTCTTACCATTTTCACTAATGTAGTTTAAATATCAAGTTCAAAAGTTGGCTTTTTAACTTGCATAAATAATTAATTCCAGTTAGACATGAACATCACATCTTATCTCAACAATTCACATACATTCATATATAATATACACGTTTCCAATTATACCAAGTTATTCCAGATTGTGTAACACACAATTAATCATAATACGAATATAAGTATTCAATACCAATCAATCCCAATCATAATTAGTTGTAATTAATCGTAATTCAAATTAATCACAGTACAAATTCTATAAATTGTTTATTAATATTTGGTAAAATACTTACGTCAACCTTTATTTCTTTATTTAATTCCAATATTGTCCCCTAGTATATTAATTGGAATTTGCACCGAGTTTAACAAACATAAATTAAACACGGGACCGAGTTCTCGAAACCATATGATCCACCATTTAATACATACATATTTATATACACTTATAGATCGAGCTCTCATAGCCATTCAACCCATAATTCATTTTAATCACTTTTACCGAAAGAGCTCTCGGAGCCATTCAATCCAATAATACACATTAAGATGTGATACTTATGGATCGAGCTCTCATAGCCATCTAATCCATAACTCAATTTAATTACATCTATCGGAAGAGCTCTCAAAGCCATCCAATTCGACAATACACATCAAGGCGTGATACTTATGGACCGAGCTCTCGAAGTCATCTAGCCTATAACTCAATTTAATTACATCTACTGGAAGAGCTCTCGGAGCCATCCAATCAGGCAATACACATCAAGGCGCGATACTTATAGATCGAGCTCTCGAAGCCATCCAGCCCATAACTCAATTTAATTACATCTATCGGAAGAGCTCTTGGAGCTATCCAATCCGGCAATACACATCAAGGCGTGACACTTATGGACCGAGCTTACGGAGCTATCCAACCCATAACTCAATTTAATTACGCATGGTAAATTTCAAATTTCATTAACTTTTCACATTATGTAATGGTAATATAAATAGGGTCCTTCCTTATTATTATTTTTTGTTCAACTAAACATCATTTATACATTTTACATTCCCTTATATATATTTCGGCCATTATATATGTTATTCGGCCATTATTTCTTGTATCTTATATTACTCAATTTTTATTAAATACTCCAAATAAGTTAAACTATTCCGTTATATTAATTATAGGTGTCTAATTCGATCATTAGATAATCTAATACTTTTAATTTGTTCTCACATTACTTATGTTCATCTTACATTAATTCACAAAATTATTAATTTATATCAATTTATTTCACCCTTTTTGTTCACTTATGTAGATAGCCACACAATGTTACATCACTAAATATATATATACCTATAATGCATATTATGTTACTAAGTTTATTAAACTTGAATTATTCTAATTATACTTCTCTAAGTTGGTAAAACATTTTATATGTAAAGTACTATTTAATATCAATTCTTCGCTTCACATACCATTATATACAATTCGGCCAACATATAATTTTTAACACTCACAAATCTCTTCATACTTTATTTTATGCTATTTATGTTTCTAATACCAATGCGTATTCTTATATATATCAACTAACACTTAATTTATTTTAATGTCTTTTTGTTACCCTTATGAACATCATAAGTTTTATATATAATTTCCTACTCATATATATATATATATATATATATATATTATCTTTAACTCAATTCCATCATAACACATATCTTTATCATTAGGATGTTATATTTGCACTTAATTCCTAATAAATCACCATATTTCATTTAAAATTTTCATAGGCATCAATTAGCTTTTTCAACTAATTACTTGATTTCTTCTTTTATTCTCATCTATTTCATGTTATATTATTATTATTTTCTATTACTATCTCCAATTATTTCTCATTATCTCTTAAATTTATATAGTTACCTAATATAATAATTCACCATAATATTCAAAATTAAATGAAATTAAGGGTAGTTTGTATCCACATATCCGTTAGCGTCGATCTTCGCATTTTTTTATATTTTGTCATCATTAGGCTCGCCAGACAGGTCATCCGAGGCTTACCGAAAAGACATCGACAATGTCCATTTGAAGATCTAGGCTCGGGGATTTCACGATGGGTGGTTACTCGCTCCATCGTCGTCAATTTTGACCGGGATCTAGCAAAAACCGCTGGTCAATCCTTCTCTCCGATCTACATGATGCTGGCGAAAGAGGAGGAACAACATACATCGAAGGCACCATCTCAGCCTAAAAATTCTACTGGTGTCGTCAGCCCCCTTAACAGCCGTCGGGAATCGTCGAAAAGAAGAGAGAGTGGGGAGCTAGGTGGTGGAAGGAATTGGGAGGAATGGAACGACGCCACCGACAGGGATGACGGAGCTAGCAGGAGACTGGAGGAGGCGGCAGCGGTGCGGAGGTCTGAACTCCCTCACTAAAGCAGCATCGTGAGCGACGGTGGCATGGTAAGGCGACAACGTTTTCCCCTTCCTGTTTCGTGGTCTCCTCCTCCTGCGCACACTTCTTTCTAATTTTTTTTAAACTTCATTTAATTCTTCATTCTTCCTTTCTTTTCTTTATTATTTTATATTATTTTGTTTTATATGTGCTCTAAATAGTTCTTCTAGAAGGAATCTACTAAGATATTTACCCATTATTATTATTATTATTATTATTATTATTATTATTATTATTATTATTATTAATTTTCATAATATATTTTAATTATCAATTATTAAATTAAAATCTGAAAGTAATGCTAACTTATATCGAATTCTTAATAATTGATCCTTACAAACTGGTACCAAAAGGTACTATTTACCAACTATAGTCAATTCGAGTTTTGAGACGTTACAACTTCTATTGCAATTGATTGTGAGGAATTATTTTTGTTAAAGATTGTGAGTTTGGGTTTGCTAGAACCTAAGAAATAAATTCTAGTAAGCGTTTAAATCTTTTACTTTGAAAAAAAAGATTGTAAGTAGATATACATATGCTTATATATTGACTTTGACTTTTGCCCTTAAAAGAGTTAAGATTGGAGAATAAGACTGAAAAGTGATTCTTAAGGAGTAAATATAGGCATTGTGGCCGAATTACTGTAAAATTTATGTGTGCTCTTTTTTTCTATTCTTTTTTTATCTTCTACTATTCTGTCATATATTCTGAAAATTTATATTTTTAAAATTTTATAAAATAAATTTTTGAAACATTCAGAATAAATCTAACACATATTTTTTCATAATTTTACTTGCAGTTTTAAATTGAAAAAGAAACTTACAAAAATCATGCAAATATGCTACCAAATATCGTACAAAAATGTTTCATAATAATTGAGTTGAGTGGTATATATTCTCTATGATCAAGTGACGTGTCTATCTATACGTAAACTTTTATACTAAATTATCAATATGAAGTGTCAATTCAGATTTTAAGTGATTTTCATAATCAAATCTATTTAAAATAATTTTTAAAAATAAAATTTTGAAATTGAATTATTTTTTCATTGTAAAATTATTTATTGTTATCGATTTGTTATTTTAGCATACAAGTAAAATTAATAAATGATATAAAACCCTGCATATAATTATTCTTTAAAATGACATTTTTTTATTCCTATATATATAAAGATGGGACAATTTTTAAAATTGTGTTTTTGGAAAAATTATTTGGATTTTTGGTATGTTTTTCAAACTATTTGGATTTTTGAGGTGTTTTCTTATTTTCGTTGGAAATGTCAACGGAAATGGCAGGGGTGGAACTCACGGCTTTGATTTTGATGTATCTCATTTTCGCTGGGAATGTCAGAGAAAATGGTAGGGGTGGGACCTACGGCGGATTTAATTAAATTAATCATTTCAAAAATAATAAAAAAATAAAATATGTCTCATTTTTATGATCTGGTCTTTATCCTTTTCCGTTTAAAGAAAAGAATACGTAAAATTGAAACACAAACCACAGATGCTGAGTTTGTCCAACTTAATCTTCATCCATATTTCTAATCAAATAAAATCTGACAAAATTAATATCACTAAAATTTAAAAAATAACAGTGAATTAGATTAATTAATCTGATTAATCAATTACTTTTTTTTTCAATTTATCAATTTTTTTATTTAAGTAAATAAAATATTTTTATTGAAAAAAGTAATTGATTAATGTTTACCCAATCTAATCTTCATCCATATTTCTAATCAAATAAAATCTAACAAAATTAATATCACTAAAATTTAAAAAACAATAGTGAATTAAATTATTCTGATTAATTAATTACTTTTTTCAATTTATTAATTTTTTATTTAAGTAAAAAAATATTTTTATTGATATTTTAACTATATATCAACGGTCAAGCTTGCTTTGTATATTTATTTTTTCTTTTAATTTCTTATTTTTCTTAGCCAGTAATCTCATAAAATTAGGACAATTATTTCCTTGATTCAAGATATAGGTTGACTATTTTTTTAAATCAAGTTCTAATTGTATTAATAGACAAAAAAAACTCATCAATTGCAATATCAAATTGATAAATTTTATTTATCTGTCACTTTTAGATTTTAATTTAATTTTATATCAATTAAAATATTTTATTTACTTAAATAAAAAATTGATAAATTTAAAAAAAGCAATTGATTAATCAGATTAATTAATCTAATTGACTGTTGTTTTTTAAATTTTAATTATATTAATTTTATTAGATTTTATTTGATTAGAAATATTGACGAATATTAAATTAAAAAAATTCAAAATCTGTAGTTTGTGTTTTAATTTTACGTATTATTTTCTTTAGACAGAAAAAAATTAAAATCAGATCATAAAAATTGAGACATATTTTATTTTTTTATTATTTTTGAGATAATTAATTTAATTAAATCTACCGTGAGCCCCATTTCTGCCATTTTTGCTTACATTTTCAGCAAAAATGAAAAAATACTTCAAAAATTTAAATAATTTGAAAAACATATCAAAAATTCAAATAATTTTTTCAAAAATATCATTTGTAAAATTGTCCTGGTATATGCTTATTGGTTATTGGCTGATTGGTTTTCGGCCATGACGCTGAACCTTCTCTTACTCCAACGCCCTAATAAATGGGAACACCGTGACCCGTCAACGGCCTACTTTTTTTTTTCATCATTCACCATTTGATTTTGAGGGGAAATGGAATGATACCAAAAGTTAAAATATATGTTTATTTATTTATTTTGATCCTTTAGAAATTCAAAATTATATATAATATTATATATTAATTATCTAAAAAATAACTCCTTTAGATATTTAAAATAAATTTTTGTTTTGATCCCTTTAAATATTTAAAATTTTTTGTATAGAATTCTTAAATTCTGATAAAAAACGAAAAATGCAACGTTTGCTATTTTCAAATAGTGAAAATTTAACTAGATAATTAAATAATTCTTTTTTTGTTCCTACAAAGTACATTGTTTAATGTTATTGATACTTATTGGCAAATTTTATTTTGAAATCATTTTGATCCGATTCAACTATAATAGCACTATTTATCACAAGTATTATGAGTATAATTTATTTTTAAGAATACATTTTTCATATATATAATTTTTTTATTATTATATAACATCAAATATTTTTATAATATATAAAAAATAAATGTTATAACTAATTTATTTATTATGTATCTCATTTATTATTTTTTACAATTCTAAATAATTTATTAATAATTAAAAAAATCCCTAAAAGACCCTGCATTTTTCGAATAAATAGCGGTCAAAGCTTGACGAGAATTTTTTTCCTTAAATTATTAAAGGCTTCGAGCAGTCGGCGAATTCAAACAGTTATACTAGAAAACCACAAGCATGTTTATTTTGTAGATTTCTTTCCAAAATAAATAAATACTTTCTAGAAAGTCATAATTTCCATTTTTTTAATTTATTTAATTTTATTCAACAACGCCCTTTTTTTCTCCCTCCAGCAACGCAAAATCTGCAAACACATAATATTGTAAGGAGTCTCTTCTCATGTTCGATAAGAAGAATTCGTCAATATCCTCTGCCTGCTAATAAGAATTAAGAAATCTAATTGAATTGTCAAAAAAGACAACTCTTTGGAAAAAAAAATAAAAATATTATTATTGGCAATTAATAATAATTAGTATAAACAATAATGGTGAGAAATAATCAGCAAAAAGTCAAAAAATGCGATATCCAAACCAAGTCTTCGTTCAAAGCGTAGGCGTTGCGCCATCTCTTCTTCTTCTCCTTTCTCCTTCAGCTCCTTCTCTTTCTCATACTTTTCCTCGTTCAATAAAGCTTCAAATTTCGGGATATTATTATTATTATAAATATTCTACCATCAATTGTATGCTCACATTCTGGTCTATATATGGGTTTTTAACAAACAACTCTAAAATTCCATCTAAGTTTTTTCCATTAATTAACAACTTCACTTGTTACTCTTTTTTCTTTGTTGTTTGTGGCGGAGATTACACTTTTTAATTCATTTTTAATTAAAACTTAATACACTTGGGTGATTTATTTCTTTCTTGTCTGATCCTCTGTTCATTTTCTTCTTCTTCTTATTCCCTTTAATGCTCCTCTGTTCTAGCCTTCTGAGTTTATAGTTTCGTATTCAAAGTTCTTACCTTTTCTCCATTCTCATTCTGGGTTTGCTGGCTTTTCTTGTTTCAATTACGTTTTTTTTTCTTTTTTAAAAAATTGTCTTTCTGGGTTTCTGAATTCTGAGCCTTTTTGGCCAATTGGCCTGTAGCTTGATCTGGGGTTTTGTTCATATTGGTTATCTTCTGGGTTTTTGTGTTTGAATATCTTGGAGCTGGTGATTCTGGGTTTTCGTTTCATTGAATATTATCTTTTCAAAGAATCACTTCAGCTCCTTTTGGGTTGCTTTTACTGAAGTCGTAAAAAAAGGCATCTTTGTTGACTTAATTCCCTTGTAAAAGCTACATTTAGCAGGACTAATTGGCCTCAAAGAATTACAAAGGAAAAAAAAAAAGAATAGTAGTGTTATTGTCAGCAGAAGGTATTCTTGCAAATTATTGCATCATTCAGTTTGTGTGAGGTTTGTTTTCTCATTTAGAAGCTGCATTATCAGTGCCAAGTTTCTCCCACAAGTAGCAAAGTTGTGTTCTTTGGTATAAGAGAGTAAAATGGCTGGTGGCAGAAGGAGGAAGTTGCGTCTTAGCAAGATCTACTCTTTTAGGTGTGGAAAGCAATCATTCCAGGAAGACCATTCACAGATCGGGGGACCAGGGTTTTCAAGGATTGTTTTTTGTAACGAACCTGACAGTTTTGAGGCTGGGATTAGAAATTATGATGGCAATTATGTCAGAACTACTAAGTACACACCTGCCTCTTTCTTGCCTAAGTCATTGTTTGAGCAGTTCAGGAGAGTTGCAAATTTTTACTTCTTGATTAGTGGCATCTTGTCTTTCACTCCTCTCGCTCCTTATGGGGCTATCAGTGCTATTCTCCCCCTCATTGTTGTTATTGCTGCTACCATGGTCAAAGAATTAATTGAAGATTTGAAGAGAAAGCAGCAGGTAACAATATTTGTTTCTTGAGTTTGGCTTTATTTTTGATTATGTTATGAAAATTTGCTAGAGGACCTTTGTCTTTCCTTGTTACAACTATAATTCGGATTATCATTAACGTGTCCTATGTCATTTAATTTACTGGTTTTGATTTGAAAATAATAACATACATATATTGATTAGATTTTTGCGGAGTCTTTGGATGATTCTAATGAACATGAAGTTTGCACAGAAAAGGGTGGTATATATAAAATATAAACCTGCAAATCACGTGTTGAGTGATTGGCACAATGGGTTCAATTTTTATGCATATTGATGTTAGTTTCAGGCTGTAGAAACTAGAAAGTATATGAAAAAAGGTAAGCTTATCCGTTCAAATTCATATTCTTTTAACTAAACTATATTACTTGTTAGAGAAAAGGTTGATGGTTGGTTGCAGAATGATGCTACTATTCTCTATTCAGCTTATTGAAGCTTGACTCATTGAAAGTTACATTACAAATTTCAGATTTGTCCATAAAGTTTCTATTTTACTTCGATCTTTCTTGTTTTCTTAGACTGCATTGATTTGCTATTATTATCACTCTCTATTTATGCTTATGCATATGATAATTTCTCAGGATATTGAGGTGAACAATAGAAAAGTGAAAGCGCATCAAGGTGATGGCAATTTCAAGGAAACTGAATGGCGGAATCTGAGAGTGGGTGATATAGTGAAGGTGGAAAAGGATAACTTCTTTCCTGCAGACCTCCTTTTGCTTTCATCAAGTTATGATGATGCAGTGTGCTATGTTGAGACCATGAACCTTGATGGAGAGACAAATCTGAAAGTAAAACAGGCACTGGAGGCAACTACTTTCTTACATGAGGATTCCAACTACAAGGATTTTAAGGCTATGATTAGATGTGAAGATCCAAACCCAAATTTGTATGCCTTTATTGGAACTTTGGATTATGAAGAAAACCAGTATCCCCTCAGTCCTCAACAGCTTCTCCTCAGAGACTCAAAACTCCGAAATACGGAATATGTATATGGGGCAGTTGTCTTCACTGGTCATGACACTAAGGTTATGCAAAATTCTACAGCTCCTCCTTCAAAAAGAAGCAGAATTGAGAAACGGATGGACTTAATTATCTACCTCTTGTTTGCTATTGTGTTTACAATGGCATTGATTGGTTCTATTGTCTTTGCTGTTGAAACTGATGATGACCTAGAAAATGGCAGGATGAAAAGGTGGTATCTTCAACCAGATGATTCTACTGTTTACTTTGACCCCAAAAAATCTTCAGTGGCAGGATTTCTTCATTTTTTGACTGCCTTATTGCTATATACCTACTTCATCCCCATCTCCTTGTATGTATCAATAGAAGTTGTTAAAGTTCTCCAAAGCATTTTCATCAATCGAGATATTCAAATGTATTATGAAGAGACAGACAGACCTGCACATGCCCGCACCTCAAATTTGACTGAGGAACTTGGGCAAGTAGATACAGTACTTTCTGACAAGACTGGAACATTAACCTGCAATTCCATGGAGTTCATAAAGTGTACTGTGGCTGGGACTGCTTATGGTCGTGGTGTTACAGAGGTTGAGAAAGCTATGGAATTAAAAAATGGTACTGCTGAAAAAATAAATGGTTTGAACCACAATGGTGCTGCCTATAAAAAACCACGTGTGAAAGGCTTTAATTTTGAAGATGAAAGGATTATGAATGGAAACTGGGTTCATGAACCTCATGCTCCTATTATTCAAGAGTTTTTTCGTGTATTGGCTGTCTGTCATACTGCTATAGCTGAAGAGGATGAAGATACTGGGAAGATTTCATATGAAGCCGAATCACCAGATGAAGCAGCATTTGTGATCGCAGCAAGAGAACTTGGTTTTGAATTCTACAAAAGGAATCAAACAGGTATCTTGGTGCGTGAGTTGGATCCGGTGTCTGGGAAGAGAGTTGAAAGGTCAGCATTTAAATATTGTTGCACGTCCAAAATTGCAAATTGTTAACGATCTATGGGAAGTAACAAATAAATAACTCCTTTTTGTGCAGGTCATATACGCTTTTGAATGTTTTGGAGTTCAACAGTGCAAGAAAGCGGATGTCCGTGATAGTAAGAACTGAGGAAGGAAAGCTATTGTTACTTTGTAAAGGTGCCGACAGGTTTGTGATCTTGTACTATAGAGCTTTTAGTTTCATCCAATTCATCATATTTAGCAATAATTTTATTGGAATTCATACCAATTTTCATCCATGCAGTGTCATGTTTGAAAGGCTTGCTCTGAATGGTAAGGAGTTTGAAGAAAAGACAAGGGAACATGTGAATGAGTATGCAGATGCAGGCTTGAGGACTCTGCTACTTGCCTATCGTGAACTTGATGAGGAAGAATATGATGATTTTAATGACAAAGTCACTGAGGCTAAGAAAACAGTAAGTTCTGATCGAGAAGCTATTATTGATGAATTGGCAGAGAAGATGGAGAGGAATCTAACACTTCTTGGTGCAACTGCTGTTGAGGACAAACTCCAACCAGGGGTGAGTTGGAAATAATAGGCAAACCAATTTTTAAATAATAATAAAAAAATCATATTAGGATTTGGAAATGATTTTCTTCCATTACACATCATAGGTTCCGCAATGCATAGACAAGCTTGCCCAAGCTGGAATTAAGATCTGGGTTTTGACTGGAGACAAAATGGAAACTGCCATCAATATTGGGTATGACATTCTGCATGATATATATGTATACATATTTAAAATTTGTGTTTTTGAGCATATATATCATATTGCCTTATGAGTCCTTGACATAAAACTGTGTGCATGCAGTTTCGCTTGTAGTTTGCTTAGACAAGGAATGAAGCAAATTATGATCACTTTGGAGAGTCCAGAGATTCAATCATTGGAAAAGGCAGGAGATAAAACAGCTATTACCAAGGTAAACTTCTAATATAAATTGCGATGATCTATTCCATGTGATTTTCTTCTCAAGATGATAAGAAAGTAGGTGCAGAATGCTGGTTGAATAATATAGAGTTTAAGGATTACTTTTTTGCTGTGGTAGTTTCAATCCACTTTGGGCCTTTGGGCCATTTATTTGTAAAAAGGCTATGCATGAACATCACAAATCTGAGGATATACTGTGGAGATCTATGTGTCTAAAGTATCTGCAGTTCAAAACAATTTGAAGATGGGTGTAACCTGTGGACTTTCATAATTGCATCCAAAAATAACAATCATACGTTGCTTGCCTGGTTGGACTCTCATACTGTCTGTGAGACTGCAGACTTGTCAAAAATTTCTTGCTAAACTGCTTTTAGAGACATTACCAGTTAGTTTCAACTTTTGCTTTCCCTGAACCATAGAAGATAAGTATCATTCTGGGGACAGGAAACTTGCACTAGTTGATGTAAGCTCCAAAGTACTGTATGCACTAAAAGTATTATTGTATGCTATATAGCTGTCATATGTTCAAATAAAGTAGCAAGTCCCTTCCTGCTATGAGATGGTGTTAACACGTTCAGTTTCTATAATTTTTCTTTTCTGAGTTTGACGGGGTGGTGTGAAACTAACAATATGAATTATCTATGGTATTTGAGGGCTTTTGGTTCAAGGAAGTTACTGATTTATCATGGCAATTCAATTTGTAGGCATCAAAGCAAAGTGTTCAACGTCAAATTAATGACGGAATGGCTCAGATTGGGTCAACTGGAGGTTCAGATGTGTTTGCATTGATCATTGATGGGAAATCACTTACTTATGCTTTAGAGGATGATTTGAAGAGTACATTTCTAAAGCTTGCTGTTGGTTGTGCTTCTGTAATTTGCTGTCGTTCATCTCCAAAACAGAAAGCACTGGTAGGTTTTCAACCTTGCGGGTATCTTTTTTTTTTTTTTCGAAGTTCATAGGTGCATTCTTGTTGTTTGTTTTTTGTTTCTTTATCCTTTTCATTTGAATATCTACAGTTATTCTTCTGTGCACTTTTCTCAAGGAATGATTTTTATATGATACACTCATAAAATGCAGGTGACTAAATTAGTGAAAGAAGGAACTGGAAAAACCACATTAGGAATTGGTGATGGCGCTAATGATGTGGGTATGCTTCAAGAAGCAGATATCGGAGTGGGAATAAGTGGTGTTGAAGGAATGCAGGTGTGTTGGAGAACTATTTATTATCAATTTAGACATTGTAAATGTCCATGCTTTATCTGTGCATTATGTTTCTTGTTGCTTATGCATCCTTTTTTGTGCCTCATCTTCAAATCAGGCTGTTATGTCGAGTGATGTTGCAATTGCTCAGTTCCGATATTTGGAGCGTCTACTACTGGTGCATGGACACTGGTGTTACAGGAGGATCTCATCAATGGTAATGCCATCCATATGTCTGCATTCAGACATGATTTTTATAGAGAATTTTCTATTAACTTCAATAATGATTGAGGCATTTTCTATTAACTTCAATCATGATTGAGGAATATGACATTATGAAGGATTGAAAGTCTTCGCGGATGACTACAAATAACATGTTTTTCGTGTCATTGGCAGATATGTTACTTCTTCTACAAAAACATCACATTTGGCTTCACTCTTTTCTTATACGAGGCATTTGCATCTTTCTCCGCCCAACCTGCATACAATGATTGGTTTATGGCCTTGTATAATGTTATCTTCACATCCCTTCCTGTAGCCGCATTGGGTGTTTTAGACCAGGACGTACCTGCAGAGTCTATCCTCAAGGTATCTCAACAACAAAGTCAACTGTGTGGCCATTTATATTGATATCATTAATAATTTTACTTATACATATATAAAATACCATGACCACTTTACGCAATTACTTTTCTGGTTTGAGAATAACGTATCTGATCATATACCAAATATGTTGTCTCTTAGACAGTTTTTGCAATGAAGTGTTTACCGTCTGTCATCTTCTTTTGCAGTTTCCCCAGTTGTACCAAGAAGGGGTACAAAATTTGCTCTTGAGCTGGCGCCGATTACTCGGATGGGTTTTCAATGCTTTCTATAGTGCAATTATCATTTTCTTCTTCTGCATAAAGGCATTTGAACACCAAGCATTCAACGAAGATGGACAACCTGCTGGCAGGGATATTGTAGGTGCTACAATGTACACATGCATTGTGTGGGTTGTGAACTTGCAAATGGTTCTCTTTATTAATTACTTCACCATAATACAGCACTTCATAGTCTGGGGTTCTATTGTAGCATGGTACATTTTTATGTTGATATATGGAGCTATGAGTCCCACAGCTTCTGGCAATGCTTACCAGATCTTCACAGAAACTCTTGCCCCAGCCCCTTCATATTGGCTTGTAACAATATTCGTGGTGCTCTCAACCCTAGTCCCATATTTTTCATTTTCAGCTATTCAGATGCAGTTCTTTCCCATGTACCATCAAATTATACAGTGGATGAATAAAGAGGGTAGGTCAAATGATCCCGAATACTGTGATATGGTGCGCCAAAATTCATTGCGACCATCAACAGTTGGTTTCACAGCACGGAGAGCATCAAGACGAGTTACTCAATAAATTATGAGAGTCCAGATCGTTCACTGTACCTTGGATGTCATCTGCCAACAGTTTTGTGCATTCGTAGCTTGCTTTTTAAGTTGTACTCTTCCTGCTGTATCTTTCTGCTCTGAAATCTTGGAGACTTTTGTTCAACTGGATGATATTCTCCATAGAAGATTGGGATAGTTAGATGACTTTGCAGGGTAGCATTGTTTAGCTGTATCATAGGTAAAATACATAGAAGTGCAGAAAGGATGGGAATTTTGATTTATTTATTTTTTTTAAGCCCATACGTGTAAATTTTTTTTTTTAATGATTACTGTTTTAGTCATAAAGCGTACGTAGCATAGAAGTGAGAAATTGTCATTGTAGATTTTGTAATGCTGGTTTTTGTATAAATAAAAGTTCAATTTCTTGTTGAATCTCTATCAGTTTAATTATAGCTGTTAAAGAAGTCAAATATCTTCCCTTCTTATGGATTTGTTTTATTATATGCTTTAATTTCCTGCTACTTGTAGAGCATAGGAGGTTGCTCATGTTCTCTATCCCTAATGCCTGATGAACTTGTTGAAGCTCATGAAACAGGAGCTCATGTTCTCACCGGATAGATCACAACATACTGGGACACCATGTTATTTCTTTTACCCGAGTAATCAACCATTCGTTATTCAAAGAGACAACTGCAGTAATCGATAAAATGCATTCATCACTTGTCTCATTGTTTTGATCTGCAGATGAGCCAATCTCATCTGTTCTTGTATATGTAACTCAGTCTTTACAAGTAAAATCATTACTCCATCTCATCTGTATCAGATATTATAGGTAATCCCATCTTTATTCGGTCAGGTATTCAGAATTTGTGCAACAGCCATGCTTGGTAAAATTGCTGTTATTACTTGTGTACATTGTTCCACAGTTGTCTATTGCTACTCTTATGAAAGTTAAAATAGCTTTCACAAAAATTGGGAGACCAGCAAAAAAATAAAAAAACAACCTTCATTTTCAACAATTTCAAGGCAAACTCTTCTCTCAGATGAACTGTTTGAATTTTCCTGTTTATGAGGATGTTTTTCCAGTTCTAATCACGAAGAAAAGTATACTGATCTTACCAGATTAATAGCTGGATGACCACGTCTCTCAAAATTGTAACTTAAAAACTCTCCAGACTTAAAATTACCTCCTTGAAAACTCCCGACACCCGTTGTTGCTGATTGACTGTTGACTTCGCAGCCACATAAAGGGCTCACGCCACCAGCAATTTCTTGGATAATTTGCAATATAAATTATTGAGAAAAATAGTAGTGTTTATTGAAGAACAGCAACTGAGATATTGACATATTCAGAGCCAAATTGGAGAAAACAACAAGGAAGAAAATTAAACAGTAGAGAATTTGAAAAGTCAAGAAACCATCATTTTCATTTCAATTAAATGGAGTACAAGATGTGTCAATAATTGGAAACTTCTCTCTCTCTCTAATTTCCCACCATGGATCCATCATCACCATACATTTCTCCTCCTCACTCAAATCAAATCCTACCACCTCATCATCGAGTACATTCAACACAAATTAACCCCAAATGTAATTAAGCAGAAATTAATGATCATGAGGCCAAGAAATCAACTGCAGATTTAGCCATGATATTAGCAAATTCATTAAAACTAATGACACCGTCTCCATTGGTATCGGCTTCCTTCATCATTTTTGACAGTTCTTGATAAGTTAAAGGATGACCCATTTTAGCCATGGATCCTGCAAGCTCAGCAGCAGTAATATAACCATTACCATCTCTATCAAAAGATCTAAAAACCTCTAACAACTGCTCTTGATTCATCAAAACTTGCTCGTTCATATCAGGCAAAATTGCACTCACCAATTCATCGAATTCTACATATCCATTCCCATTGGCATCCATGTTTGATAGCAAAGCTTGGAGTTGATCTCCGGTGGGTTTCAGGCCGAGAGAGCGGAGGAGCGCCGCTAGCTCCAGCTGCGTAAGGCTGCCGTCCGAATCCATGTCGAATCGTGCGAAAATGTCCTTCAGCTGCTGAAGCTGATCGGATTTCAAAGTTGCCATCATTTTTGCTGAAAGAAATGGTATGGTGATGGAGATGAGAAGAATAAAATAATAAAATAATAATAATAATAATAATAATAATAATAATAATAATAATAATAATAATAATAATAATAGAAATTAACGGAGAAAAAGAGAGTTTTGAAATATAGTTATAGTTAGTTGAAAACGTGGGGCTTTTAATATTAACGTTGTTAAATGTTTTGTTTTGTTTTGTTTTCTTATGATTTAGAATGATTCAAAATCGAAAGCGTGTTGTGTGTTACTGGAAACGTTTCATTTTATGACAAAAAGGGAAAACGCATAGGAACTTTCTTTTCTTTTGTGAAATTATTGTCATGTGAGGGTTGTTAGCTGTTAGATCTCTTTTATAGTTTCATTTGTCAATAGGATTTTCTAATTTTAGGAATTTAATCTTTTATTTTTTTTAATACAGAATTACTTGTCATGTCAAGTCAACAATTGCCTGTTCTATCCGGTTGGTAAATCCTTAGTTTCTAATTTTTTTTTTTTTTGGATTAAGGTTGTGATTGTAAAGGGTGCCATAATTCTTTTTTTATGATCTATTTCTTCCTATTTATTATGGATGACATGTACCAATTAACCACTATATCAATTTTGATTTTTAATTTGGTTTATCGATTAACTATTAAAAATTTTTAATATATAATTTAATAAATTATACAATTTATAATATTATTTTTAATATACTTTAAAAATGGAAAAAAATACAAATTAAATACAATATCTATTAAAAGAATCAAAATAAAAATAAAATTTTCACCATTAATTATAAGAATTAAATATATTCAATATGAAACTAATAATAGAGTGCTAATAATAATAATAATAATAATAATAATAATAATGATGATGATGATGATGATGTTTATTTACTAAAAATATATCTATTTTAATAATATTTTAGAAAATTATATATCATAATATTTATAAATTATATAAATATTGAAAAATATAAATATAAAATTTAAAATATAATTTATAAAATGTATATATAGATCGGTTTAGTTAACCACAGGTTTTTAAAATTAAAAATCACAAATCTAAATTTTTTATTCGGTTAATCTAAAAATCGATTCAGTTTCAAATCGATTTTTCAATTAACCGAAATTTCGGTTTTTTGCTCACCCCTACTATTTATAGATATTAATTGTTGGAAAATAATTCTTAATTGTATCATGTACAATCTCTTCTGTTTGCTAACCTTTCCCACTAGGATATATTGAAATTTAATAGTTGATAGTATAACAAATCAATCAGAGAAATCAAAAGAATGAACTGTCAACAAATTCAAACTGTACGACACTAAGATCAGAATCTTGTTTAGTTACAAGAGCACATATTGCTGATGATGATCCCCTCCCCCAAAAACTTCCAAATGAAAACTCTCCCTTTTGGGATAATTCTTCGAGAATACTCTCTACTTGCTGCATACAATTTCCACACCCATGGCTGCCATCAAACTCCTCTATTCCAACCGTTAAAGACCCGTCAATGAGCTCCCTTAACTCATTACTTTTCAATGATTCTGTTCCCTTATTTGCTTTCTTTCTACATCCAAGTTGAAGTCTTTTCTTGGCAAATTCTTTAGTCTTTCGGGCGAGTTTGGCAGGAAGTTTAAGCAAAATGAAGATGAGAATTTGCAGGATTAAGCATTGGCAGCAGCAGGATATGACTAAGCAATCCGCGGCAAGCGTGTTCCAGTCTTCCATAGATGTTAAAAAGATTGAAGAACAGAAGGGTGAAAGTGGTACAAGAAAATGGTAATAGCCATAGGAGGGTTGGTAAGGAATAAGTTCCTTGTCTTCACAAGAGGTCATTAGGAAAGGGTAAAGCAAACATAATGATATGTGGCATTGCTAAAAAAGGTGGGAATTAGTCATAGATTGAAAGATTTGCATATACTGTTTTTGCCTGGAAAATGTAGCAATGGCTTTCAGTTAGGGTCATTGAACATAATAGAATATTGGACGCCAAGGAATCATGGTTTTGTCCTTTTTCTTGTTTCTTCATTTGTACTCCTTTTTGGGAATTAAGAGGTTACTTGGATGAATTCAGCCTTGCCTTGAGTGTTTTGTGTATGTTCCTTTTCTTTTTAATTTCTTTCTTTAAGGAAAAAACAAATGCACATGTCCATCTTCTGTTTTTCAGAAACAGAAGTTCCGTGATATATCATATGTTGGAAGAAACAGAACAAAATTGAATCATTCTTTCATTAACACATTAATGCTGTTAAACAAAATTAATTTGCATGTGCTAGTTAAAAGAGGAAAAAATCAGGGAATCTACAATGAAAAGCTAAAATAAACTAGTATAAGGGTTTGAAGATCAAGTGTCCATGCCAGATGCTGTGACTTTCAGATATACACATCCCGTGCATCCGACAGTTAACCTCTCCTTGGCTAAATGAGCATGAGCTGCCATAGGCTCCGTCACAACTCCACAAACCCTGCTCTCAATAGATGTGTTCATTTTCTACTAATATTCACCATGACCTTTCAT
Organism: Excoecaria agallocha; assembly: GCA_037975025.1. Lineage (NCBI taxonomy): Eukaryota > Viridiplantae > Streptophyta > Magnoliopsida > Malpighiales > Euphorbiaceae > Excoecaria > Excoecaria agallocha. The sequence goes on from CM075809.1 coordinate 44,008,585, forward strand.
GCTATCCGCACTACTTTGGCTAAAAAAATCTGTACTGTAATTTTGACTACCAAATGCCATCCTGTGAAACAATCTTATTTCTGCAGATTGTTGTGCTGAGTTATAAACCTCACTTTCCCCAACTCTCATTCCGTTGCTTAGGTCTTCAGCTGCTAAACTATCAAAAGCTCTGACAACCTGAGATTCACAAGCACAACAATCTCATCATCTTGATATTCTACTCTTAAGCAAGAATTTTCGGGCTAGTTGTGTTTAGATTATAATTACCTGTCCCATCCGTGGCCTCTTGGCAGCAGAATGCCGTACACATGCTGCAGCAGCCTCTACCATTCCAAACATTTCACTTTCAACATAGTTCTTTCCAAGCCTTGGATCTACCAGACCATCAAATTCCTCATTGGCTAGCGCATGACCAAGCAAAGGACGAGCCTGAACAAAAAACAAAAAAAAGGCAGCATTTGGTGAAATTTAAACATTGGCTTAGTGGTATGATTTACTAAATTCATGGAATCCTATTGTTTCACCCCCATGAAATTTATCACCTCAGTCTTTTTTGATTCGTTGCAAGTTTGTTTGCTCACCTGGCCTGAAATTTCACATTTTGTGATGTGCATAATATAAGGCTTAACAAGATTACACTTCAGGATTTGGAGAACCACCTACTTTGGATGGAATGAAATGTATTCTTCAATTTAAATATGAACAAAAACAAAAGGTAAATATCCAAAACAGAGTGCGGGCAGAATTGTTCAGCTCACGTAAGGCTCCGCAAAATTTTCATTTATTCATAAAATAAGCACAGCAAAAAGTTCAAGTTCAAACAAAGTGCCTTCTTTATCAACTGTTTTTAGAATATAAACCACTATATGACTAATTGGATATTAGGAACAATCTATCTCCAGCATTTGGGGTTTTCCACCCTGAAGTCATTCTGTCAACATCCGACATGCAGAAACTTGAGAATGTGGCAACAACAGCAGAAATTTGTCTAAATTCATCAGTTGTGCAACTAAGGTTCTAAAACAAGAGCTCAGATGCCTCAGCAGTAAATTTTCATTCAAGGCTGAAGCGGAAAAGACACAACAAAACAGAAAAAATATGTCTGGTTTAAACTAAAACCAGCATTATGTACCAGGGGAAATTCTATTTCAGCCAAAAGTATTGAGGTTCATCACTAATGCATAACAAAGTTAAGGACATGAAAGTTCAACAAATTCACATGAGCTTTCTAAGAAGTAGAACATGTACAAAAAGCGGACAAGAAATATTTACCCATTCAACAAGACTCTCATCTCCCAAGGGTCGAGATGCATCTACTGGCTTCCTTCCAGTTATTAGCTCCAAAAGTACAACTCCATAAGAGAGCACATCAGATTTCTCAGTTAATTTGCCACTTGATGCATATTCAGGGGCCATATATCTGTATGACCAGTCAAATACTTAAATGTGTTTAGGTATGGCATATGTTTATGCCTGCTTGGCCCCAAAATAAATTAATAAATAAGTAAATAATCAGAGGACAATAAAAGCAGTCTTAGAAGTTTCTGCAACAAGGGGCATCAAGACAAATAATAGATACACTGCTTACCCAAAGGTCCCCATAACGCGTGTTGTTACATGTGTATTTGCATCAAGAGCTAACTTGGCAAGCCCAAAATCGGAAACCTACAGAATAAAATCTAGAAAGAGTTAAATAATAATCTGGATAGGTATATAAAAATCTAGACAAAGGGCAACTGTGCATACCTTGGCTTCAAAGTTGTTATCTAAAAGAATGTTTGATGACTTTATATCCCTATGAATAATCCGAGGATGACCTACATGCAAAAAATTAAAACTTCAATAACATCTTTCTAGACAAGCACGCGACACAGAAAGTTTGAAATTGTAGAGTGCCTAGCTACCAAAATCCGGATATGAGATACTTACAGTCTTCATGGAGATAAGCTATTCCCCGAGCTGCACCAACAGCAATCTTAACTCTTGCTGCCCATTCCAAAACTGTCAGACTTTCCCCTACAGAATGCAAGAATTAATATGCATGATTAAAAACAACTTTGGTGAAATTTATTCTTCATATCTCAGTTACAAGATGTTACTTTACCATGAAGATGAAAATGAAGGGTATTGTTAGGGACGTAGTCGTAAACAAGCAATCTTCGGTTCTCAGAGATACAGTAACCCACAAGTGAAACCAAGTGACGATGGTGTATTCGACTGATAATCTCAACTTCAGCTTTAAATTCTCGTTCGCCCTGCCCTCCACCAACCTTGAGCTGTTTTACTGCCACCTCCCGTCCGTCAGGTATGCAACCTTTATATACAGAACCAAACCCACCTTCCCCTAAAAGATTTTGTGTAGAAAATCCATTTGTTGCCTTGACTAGTTCTTCAAACGTAAAAAATGACCTTGAGTTACCTAATCCGCCAGGGTCACTTGGGGTATAAACATAATCAGTACTAGAGCTACTTCCCATTAGGGGCGTTGCAGACGGCATCTTTAAGAAATTTGAATCTGGACACAAATTTAAGAACCTTCAAATTCTTTATCAACAATATCTTCAATTGCAAATATTATGACAAAAATAGATAAATTACCAACTTGCTAAAGCTGTCAACGCTAAAACCCATGTTTTGTTCTTAACATAAGATCTAAATATTCTATACTTTTAGATTTAATTCTTCCAAGAGGCATATTTGGTTCAGAAGTTAGGGTTTCCATTAGCAGTTGAAGGTTGATGACTAATGGTAAGGTCAATTCTCTGCAATCAGCAATTTATACTTAGATACAAAGTATTTGAGAACTTTGCAATTGAAAATTGCACCTAAACGTGCAAGACTATTAGTTTCTTCCTATTGTACATATGAAATAGAAAAACATTTTTTCAACAAACAGTTAAAGTATAAGTACATGAATATATGGATAATGAAAATTGTATAACAAATATATGACTATATATTTGTATATATGTAAAAGTGACTTACATTACATTTATATTTTAGAATTTCTAATTCTTTAGTGTAAATTGTATTGTTTTTTATTATGATAGGCCAGTATAAATATAAGTACAAAACAAGAAGTCTTATATTAGGTAAAAGGTACTTCAAAGCTAGTGTTTTATTTAAAAACTGAAATTTTCATATTTCCACAAACTATAAATCCCCAAAGCCAAAGCTAGAAATTTTGAATTTATTTATTTTTTGAGACTTTCTGTTAATGGTCAAGTGTCCAACTGCTGATAGCTTGTTCCTAAAGGACTTAGTTTCTATAATTTTGTTATTGACCCAAGGTTCTGCATGAATAGTTAATTATTTCTTAAATGCAATTCAAGCACCAGAAACTAAATCTACAATATGACAATGCAATTAAAGTTCACAGCATGCTAAATGCTGGAAAAAAAAAAAAAAGCAATTACCTGATCTTGGGGAAGGGCCCATAGGAGATGGCATAGTATAACCACCATTGAGTCTAGGTGCCTCTTTCCTCTTCCTCTTCATGCACCAGAGAGCCAATCCAACAAGACTGAGGATTACGATACCCACTGCCACTGCTGCCCCAATGGCCACTAAACCTCCAGTACCAATGCCTCCACTTCCTGGTGAATGTGAACTTTCTGGTGCACTAGTAGTAGTATTGTTTTCAGATGATGGAGGAGAAGATGCTGGTGGAGTATTGAGTGAAGGAGGAGGTGGACCCAATCTTATCAATGGTGGTGGAGGTGAAGATTTTGGGATAGAATTTGATGGCGAAGGTGTTGGTTGAGAAGATGGTGGAGTTGGAGTTAGTCTAGGAGGTGGGGGTGCATTTCTCGGAGATGGGGCTACTGGTGTTGGTGGAGGAGGTGAATTTGTGGGTGGTGCTAATACTGGTGGTGAAGATGGACTTTGAGGAGGTGGCACAGACGCTGGTGGTGGGGGTGAATTGGTAGGTGGCTTTGAAGGAGTTACTAGTGGTGGTGGTGGTGAAGTCTCAGGCGGCTCTGAAGATGGTGGTGGTGGTGGTGGTGGTGCAGTCTCAGGTGGCTTTGATGGTGGCGGCGACGGTGATGTTTGAGGTGGGCTTGGTGATGCTGGCGGTGGTGGAGGAGCACTTGAAGGTGGATTGGACGGCGATGAAGGAGAAGTTGGTGGATTTGCTGATGGTGCTGGAGGAGGTGGTGTGGCAGGTGGATTTGCTGGTTGTGATGGTGGTGGAGGGGGATTAGAGGTTGGAGGATCAGCATTGGATGAAGTTGGAGGAGGTGGTGACAATGCAGGCGGTGGGGATGATGGAGTAGTAGGAGGAGGGGACTGCGGAGGTGGTGATGGAGTTGAAGGGGTACTAGGGGGGTCTGGTGGATTGGCATTGGGCTGTGAGGGTGGAGTAGATGGAGGAGATGACAGTTGTGGTGGAGGACTATTGGGGGGGTCCGGTGGAGGACTGCTGGTAGTGGTCAGTGGCGGTGGTGATGAGGGTGGAGGACTGCTGGTAGTGGTCAGTGGCGGTGGTGATGAGGTTGAAGACGGTGGAACAGCAGGAGGGGATGAAACTGGAGTTGGCGATAAAGTCGCCATCAATATACTTGCCAAATCAAAGATGGCTCTTTTTTCAACTTTTTGAATCACATAATTCAAATATCAGAATTTTCATCATAATTGATTCTACCTTCTCTTGATTTTAGTTCAATAAGCAAAATTTGGAGCACAAATTCGATGATCAATTCCAATAGAAACAAGAATTCCAACCTTTACAATGGACAGATATCCAAATCACCAAACTTAACCAACCAATGGCCTGAAATCACCAGACATACATTCTTCAGAACAAGGTAACCTCTTTGCAGGCAAACAACCGCTACCAGCTAAGTTTAGAGAAAAACCCTACACCCTGTTTTGTTTTCTGAGCTAAACCCAGATCACCAAGCAAGTTTCTAATTAGAACCCAGATCAAGAACAGTTTTACAGCTTAAACCCACATCAAAATTCAGTTCCAAAGCAAAAACACTATCATCAAATTACATCAAACGCCAACCCACATCACCTACCAAGTTTAAACAATACCGAGATTACCAAATTCAGGAAAGAATGATCTTTGACTGTATTTGAAAATACTAGAAAAGAAAATTGCTTAGCTACGAATGAGCAAACGTAATAGCACTCATACCAGCAAAGTCAGTATTAAAATGAACCCAAATGTCAAAAGCCCCCAAAGGCTTTACCTTTAAATCAAAATTCGCTTTCTTCTTCAATAAGAACCAAAATTTTTTTTGAATTGCAGCTAATCTTGGGCTGTTCCGGAACCTTCTCTCTCTTCTGCATAGGAAGCTCAAAAACACGGATTGTGGGGTCTCAAATCCTAAGCAATGTTGATAGAGACGCTCAGACGAAGAATCAGTTTGTTTTGATTTGAATTTGTATCGGTGAACTTGAAAATATGTTTGTTAAATCATCGTAGCATCATCAATCATCAGACTACTTAAAGATTCATATAAGCACAGAGCTTGTTTTATGGTAACGTCAAGTCCATAATAAAAAACCGTGGACGTCTTTATTTCTGGTTTTTGTAGAATAATGTAAATCATTTGAAAAGTTGGTTAATTGCAAATTTATATTCACACTTCAATTTAACTCATAAACTAAAAAAAAAAAAAAAACTTTACAATTTAATACCAAAAAAAATATTTAATTATATTTTAAATCAAATACTCTATTTAAAAACTTGTCCAAAGCTAACTCAATATTACAAATAAGATATTTTAGTTAGTTTTGGATAAAATTTTGGTGAAAATTCTAATTTTAAAAATTAAAAATCGGATATTAAATTATACATTGGAATCACTTTTAAACAGTTAAAATTATAATAATCATTTTATTTTATTCAGAGTTCGCTTTCCATCCATCCATTCATATCTAAAAATTCAACTATCAAAATAGTATTAAATTATACGTCTTAATTTATTTAGAATTAAATAAAAAATAAAGAAAGGTTGACAAATATTTTATAATTAAACAAGATGATCTCTTTATGTTAAGAGACAAAGATTTAAAAATATACTAAAAAATAATTGCGATGATTTTGTCCTCGACGAAAACCTTCGATGATACTACATATATTATTGAGTTTGACCACCTATAATAAATACCCAAAATTCGTATATATATTTTATTCCAAGCCAACAAAAAATTTAAATAATTTTCTAATTGAAAATACCATGCAACTTGTGAATAATTCATTAATTTGTCATTGCACATGGAGAAGTATTAGGCAAAATTATATTAAATCTCATAAAATGCCATTTGAGTCTATTAATTTAAATTTACATTAGACGGATTTATAAAAACAACAAATATTTTCTTTTAAATATTTAAAATTGTTCTATTACTGAAATTTATATTTTAAAATATTTAAAAATATACTGAAATTTGAATCCGACCAGTGACGACGCTAGGTGGAAAGGAAGGGGGCAATTGCCCCCCTTATTTTTTAAAATTTTTTTATTTTATATGTATATATATATTAAATAAATAATTTTTTCATTTAAAATTTTATTTTACCCCCTTATTTTTCTATGAAAATGTTAAAAAAAAGCCTTAGAATATTTTTGTCCCCCTTATTTTTCAATCCTAGCTTCGCCGCTGCCGAAAACATACCATTATATAAATATTATTTTTTTAATTCAATAGTAAATGCATATTACGAAAAATAATTTGTAATTTTAATTATTAAAAATTTGATTATTTTTTTATTAATTAAAATTAGAATGTCATCATTTCCGCCGAAAATGTATTATAAAGAAAATTTCGGATTTCATACTGTTATAGACAGCGTACTAAATTGCTATGCGTTGGGGCGGGGGTTTGCTGTCCCTAATTTAGGATGTCCGTTTCTAGTGAGATACTTATACAGATAAATTTGGGTACAAATATGAGAGATGAAGATCAACGGTAAATAGGAATTCATCATGTACGGTTGTGGGGTCTCCACCAATAGAAAACGCCAGATCTTCATCTGGCGGACAAGATCTTCAAGGTGGGTGGAGCCAGTTTGTCTAGTGACTTATTGACTGGCCATGGTCATGGCAACCCGTGAAAGCTCAATTTCATTTCATTTTTGTTTCTTCTTGACAATGCCAAAATTTATAAGTTATCATAATGAGAATGAAGACCATATATCATAATCATCAATTCCTCAAAAAATAAAAAAACAAAATTACTATAAGTATAAAAAAAACATAAATTTACTACCTCCTACCTGACGAAGAAGATCCAATTCGAACTTGTAAAAGTAAAAGTTTTATTGGAAAGGTTATGTTTTTAGTTGCCATAGCTCGTCCAAGATTTGATGCACAAGGTAACGAGCTTTTCTCTGAAAAGATTGGGGTATTTCCTTTCGTCACCCACGAGCCAGCTAAGAGAACTAGTGCTAATAGAGTTGCAAAAACACTTGAGACGAAACCAATAACTTCAGTGAAAAGAGAAATTATAAAGTCTTATTTAATTGAAAAGGTTTTGCCAGCTATCAAGTCTAAATGGCCAAGGAAAGATTTAGGATTTCCAATATATATTCAGCAAGACAATGCAAGAACACATATTGATATAAATGATGATGAATTTCGTCGAGTTGCTACAAAATATGGATTTGATATTCGTTTAATGTGCCAACCTGCTAACTCTCTGGATTTAAATGTTCTGGATCTTGGATTTTTTAATGGGATCCAGTCCTTACAATATAAAGAGGCACCTAAAACTGTTGATGAGCATATTGATGCAGTTGTTAAGTCATTTCAAACTTTTCCTTCAAGAAAGTCTAACAATATATTTTTGACATTATAGATGTGCATGATTGGAATCATGAAAGAAAGATGTTCTCATAAGTACAAAATTCAGCATTTGAAGAAAGCAGCATTAGAAAGAGAAGGCCAACTACCTACTCAAATGAAATGTGATCCACATTTGGTGCAAGAAGTTCTTAACTATTTAAGTTAGCTTGTTTATTGTCTAAATATGTAGGGTAATTGGTAATATTTGAATTGTTTGCTTTTTTTCTTAAAAAAAAATGTTTCTACATATAGTCTAGATATGTAAGGAGTATTATTTACCAATATTTTGTACTTATTTTGGAATACTATTTATTTTGTCATATGTTATTTTTTTCATGCAAGATAAATATTGATCATGCTATTAGGGGATTATTTTTTATAAACCACTTAATTTATTTCATACATATAATTGTTATTTATGCTTTTATTGGGATTTTTCATCAAACTATATTAAAAAGCAATATGTCTCTACAAAAGGTGATAAACTACTCATTACATATGAACTAGTCCATTTTCAAGTGATTACAACTAAATGATAAAAATATTATGATAAACTAATAAAAGACTCCATTCTCACGTGATTACAAAAGTTGATAAAGTAATTACATATGAATAAGACTCTTTTCACTTGATAAAGTACTACTCCTTTTTCTTTTGTGATAAACTACTTATTTTTCTTTTGTGGTGGACAAAAGTGTCAGAAAGAGGGTTACTTGTAGAGAGAGGGTAACTTTTTCTTTTGTGGTGGAGAATACTCTTCATTTTTCAATTGTCTTTTCCGGTTTTCTTCCTCTTATTTGCCTATTTATGCCTTTTTCATATCTTCACTACTTTCTGAAGATGAAGCAAGCCACGATGAAGTTGGAGGAAGTGACCATGGACGTGGAGGAGGCTGTGTTCTCGTGGAGGTGCCATTGGCAAGGACACTGAAGCTTGGAACATAAATTTTCAACATATCTTTCACTACTTGCTGGATTTCTTCTTTCAATACTTGTTGAATTTCTTTTTTGTCAAAAATTTCATCTTCTCCATTGGGTAATCTATTCAAATCGAAATCACGAGATAGAGGTTTATTCAAATCAAAATCTAACATTCTTTTTTCTTTTCTTTTTTCATTAGATGTAATTTTTGATTTGGAAACTACACTAGTAGAGTTTTCTTCTTTGTTCATCTTTATTTTTTCATAAATTTGTGAAAAAAATCTTTAATTTATATACTATATTTTTGAAGGGGTGAATATCGGGAAAAAGGAAGAGATGAAGATGAATTAAGATTGACTTAATTGGGCTGTAATTTCCAAAACAAGGATAAAATGGAAAAATTAAAATTATTGCTGCATTTAATTCTTTCAAAACATCAAGTAAATAGAATATGAAACATCTTAAAAAACGACTATTAAATAAAAACGGAGGGAGTAATAATAAATTTTAAAATTTACGTCAATTTTAATTGATGGTAGCTAATTAAATTATTAAATTTTTTGTGTCTGAATTTCTAGCTATTTAATTTTTGAAAATATTATTTAAATTTTAAATGGTTTCACACCTATTTTTTGAATTCGAACCTTATAAATAGTAAAAAAATAATATTAAAAAATTTCATCTGCCTATTCCGTTCAATTAAATTCTAATGGGATGACAACATGATGTAAAAAAAACAAAAAAACAAAAAGAGTTGTCCAAAGTTTATATCTTAAATTATTAAAAAAAATTACAATGTAATAAATATATTTACTTTCTAGTTTTATCTTTTCTCGTTTTTTAATGCACCACAAAATTGCTGCTTCCACGTTCTATTATAGTATTCATTTGGAATATATTCTGTTCTTTTTTTCCTTTTTATTTCATACTGTGCTTTTCAATCTATTTTTTTTCCAACTTTTCCATCTAATTAATTGTTTTTATTTAAAAAATAAAATATTTTTATTTTGTTGTGATGCTTATCTATTTCGGATGCATTTCATGAATAACGGACATAGTTTTTAATAAAATAGATAATATACATTAATAATTAAAAAGTATGACATAGTTTTTTAAAAAAAATAGATAATAAAAATTGAAAATAATTTTTGAATTTTAAAAAATAAAAATTTAAAAATCTACAATTTTATGATGCACCCTTAGTGTAGACTACTGGAATTGCATTAGTTATTTAATTATATGGGTATAACTATATATAAAAAAAATCCCTGACCTTTCTACTAATTTACAATTAAAATCCTATTATTATTTAAAATATAAACATTAATTTTTAATGTTTTAGAAACATTTCGATTAATTTTTTTACATTATTTTGCTAAAATTAAAGGAAAAACCAATTTTTATTAAAAAAAATTATTTTCTATTCAATTAATATAATTCAAATTTAATAATAAATTTTATTATTTTTAACAATTGAATTGGGTAGCTTTCTCTAATTTTTACCAACTAAAAATAAAATTACAATTAATAAATATCTAATTCAAATGTTAAATCAGATATTTCATTTTTATCTATAAAATAAATAAAAAAAGAGATAAGTAAGAATTTAGAATTGCATAATTTAACTATTTAAGCTTACAATTAAAAGACAGACATGCATTTAAAAGTATTAGCTTGGCTGTACATTTTATTTATTTTTTTTAAACAGAGAATCTTTGCTGGATTAGTTTCATTTGAGAGTGGTTTTGAATTTATACTTTAATCGAATCCTTTTTTATTTTTTATTTTTCAAAATAAGCATAATGTTTAGAAATGATTATAATAACTGATAAAAGCTGAAAAGTCTTATATGTAAAAAGGAGAGCTAGCAATCGAGATAGCCAATCGGATAGCTGGACGTGCAAAAGGTAGTGCCCGGTCAGACCTGAATTTTAATACTTCAAAACTTAAATTAGTAGCTTTTAGAGATAGAGAGTCTTAAATTTTCAATACCTGGAGCCCTTATGCTTTTTGCTATTTATAGAAGATGATGGAGGGATACTCAAGTACCTTGGGGAACGATAACCGGCAGTTGGAGCAGGTGAGCGGCGATGTGACAGGAAACAGGTAAAACGTATGGGCATTGGCTTGTGTCAGTGGACTGACATGACGTGCTGTCTCATCAGTCTGATTGGACATTGCCTTCCTGTCTTGTCTTTTCAGCTCATGCTCTTGCCCTTTTTCTTAATGAATTTGGGCCATGCCAAGTGCTGTTAGACCAACTTAATTGAGCCTTTGAAGATATTTTTTTCATAGTTATCAATAACAGTTCGAAAAATTACCAGCTGCTATCAGATTGTTCAACTTCACTGCGGCTCCAAAAAGTTCCTAAAAATAATGAAACATCAGCGAGATCCGGCGAGAAGATTTTCCTACGATCAAGTCAGTAAATAGTAAAATGATGATTTTAGTAAATAATGGCTAAAAGAAAGAAATACCTTGCGATATTAGCCATTTATATGTATAAATCTTCTATTTCGATTAGAAGTAAAGTTTCACCAGAATAAAAAGTTGAGCTAGAATTTATGTTCTAATATTACTCTATTAAAGATGATATCATTGAGTGCTCCAATATAGATCCTAAGTGATCCGAGTAACTAGAGATCCATATTATGAACTTGAATCCAAAGCTCAGTCCGGTTATCATATTATATGAAAATGGAGTGCCATGGTGTGTAGCAATTTCAAAATGAGGTTTGATTGCAGAAATATAGTGAAAATGAAGGTGTTTAAGGGAAAAAGAAGAAATGAGACAAATAAAATGCAACTTTTGTGGTGTCGGTGAAGGACCAAAAATCTGAAACCACGTGCCCATACATCCACTTTCATTGCATCATACTCATGTTCTACACACTCAATGCAACAATTCCACTTTCATTAAAAAAAGTATTAATTAATATTAATTCTATAAAATATTTATTAAAATTTACTAAATTATTATTTGGCTTATTTTCTACAATTATATATATTCATCCTATGAATTATTTTTTCACACTTAAAGATAAAATAGTAAAATATAATATTTTACAATTAAAAATTTATTAATTTAAATGAAAAAACTTTTAAAAATTGTAGCTATTGGTGGAATGGAGGGAGAGGGAGTAATAGTTTTTTTTTTCTCAAAAAAAAAGAAAAGAAATTTGTTGATTTGAGAAAGTCAACCATATAGACTTATAGACCAATTCTCTATATGCTTTTAATTCCAACATTAAATTAATTTTATAAATGTCCTTTTACTTTTCCCATATATATATATATATATATATATAGGAAATCAAAATTGGAATTGGTCTTTTTAATCTTAATTTAGTGTTTTTTTAATCTTAATTTAAGTTTTTTGTAGTTTATAAAGACTTTAGTTAAAATTGAAAAAAAAAAAAAGAGACAGAAGACTTTGTTGAATTTCAACTCTTTTTTTTTCCCTCAATCATAATTTTCCATGTATTATTTTTTTAATTTATTGAATTTTAGAGATTTCAATTTTAGAATTTTTGAGATTGAGATTTTCAACTTCATAAATTTACAGTTTATGGATAATTACAGTCACTATTAAATCAAAATCTATTGATATTCATTAAAAATAAAATAAAATGAAAAGGACTTCAAATTAATTAATGGGAGTCTTTTACTTAAAAAGGTTATTTTTGTTTTTCTGTATATAATTCTCCTAAACTAAGAAAGATGCAATCCGGATCCATCTGCTGCCTATCAGTTCTTGTATAGCAGTTAAATTCGCCTCCCAATTTTCTCAGAAAAGAATATTATCTATTAAGATTCTATTAGATAATGGTGCTTGTTAACTTTTTATAATTGATTCAATTTGCCCCTTATTGATAGGTAAAAATTGACATTCTCTCCCTATTTTTTTAATGAAAAAATTGACATTCTTGATTCGTTAGAATTTTATTGAAAAAATATTTCACATGTATTATGAAAAAAATAAAAAATAATTAAATGCTTCGGATTATGTTCGAATAAATTTTAAGATAAAATTTTAGAAATCATTTATATGATTTTCTTTCCACATAATTCAAACAATTTATTTTATTTTCAATTATTTTGATACATAAAATCAAAATAAATTCTTTCTTATTTTAATCCTTTATTATTTTCTTGTCTGATTTGGTGGCTGTTGAGTTTAAAGTTGTATTGGATTTAGTGTTTTGAATAAACGAAAGATAATATTTTGGACACGGTATTCAATTTTCCATCTACCTATTAAATATACTTCCAAATATTCTTACCTTTGGAGCAAAAATGCTCCCAATTTTTTTTTTTGAGAAAAAATATTCATAATATTCTAAAATTGGTACTAAAATATCCTTCCATCAAGCTATCATCAAGTCTGGATTAACAGCGCTACATGACATTAACACGTAGTAAAATATATCACGTTAGTACTACGTGTATTTTTAATTCAAATATATTCAAGGGTATTTTAATACTATAAAAAAATTCTTAGGAATATTTCAGTACTTTAAGTAAAACATTAAGAACATTATAGTACCCTAATGAAAAACATTAAGAACATTTTTATACTTTAGAGAAAATATTAAAAATCAATATTTATTATATTAGATATTAATCAATATTTATTACATTAATTAATAAATACTCTTTATATAAATGTAAGAATAAAAAATTATAGATAAAGTATATAAATCGAGAATATTTATTAATTAATTTTTTAATGAATATAACATTGAAATTTGACTACAAAAATACATTTAGGGGCATTTTTATTAAGATTATTAAAAAAAGTATTAAAAAAATCTTTAGCATAATTATTTTGCACGTGATAAATATTTTAAACAATGATATTATTATTTTAATAATTATAATAATGCACATAATTTTTTATATTAAACTTAATTAATTTTAACTAGTTCATAAAATTATAAATATTTCAAAAAAAATATTAAAAATAAAATTAAAAAAATTTAATAGTTGCATCGAGAGTTTAACTATTATAAACTAAAGAATTGTATCAACTTCTTCTAACAATTAAAAATATACATATGATATTAGATATTTGTGTTTCACCTTGATACGTAATTATTTTTCTTAAAAAAATAATGGGATATATTGTCTTAAAAATATAATTTAAATATTGATAAGCAATTAAACAATAAAATGATATATTTGTATAAAATAAAATGTATAAACCTACAAATAATGAATTATGAAGATGTTAAATAAATACTATAACATGTTTAATAGATTGTTCAAATTTTTGTTTGAGTTATCAATAGTCATATTATACATTTAAACACCAATTTATTTAGATTTTATAATTTGAAGATTTTTTATAAAAATAATTTAATTAATACCATATGTAAATTTCTATAGGTTGCTCCATTGCTTTAAATACCAAAATATTTAGGGGCATTTTTCTAGTCAAATTTCAATATTATATTTATTAAAAAATTAATTAATAAATATTCTTGAGTTATATAATTTATTTATAATTTTTTTCTTATCCATATATTAATATAAAAAGTATTTATTAATTAATGTAACAAATATTGATTAATATCTAATGTAATAAATATTGATTTTTAATATTTTCTCTAAAGTATAAAAATGATTTAAATTTTTTTTTGTTAGGGTATTATAATGCCTTTAATATCTTACTTAAAATACTAAAAAACCCCTAAAATTTTTTATACAATTCTAAAATACCTCTGAATATATTTGGATTAAAAATACATGTGGTGTTGATATGTCATATTTTACCACGTATCAATGTTATATCAGCGCCATTAATCTGGATTTGACGGTAGCTTGATGGAAGAATATTTTAGTATCAATTTTACAACATCGGGGGTATTTTTGCTCCAAAAAAAGTTTAAAGGTATTTTAGCCATTTTGAAATAATATAGAGGGCATTTTTGTATATTTTTCCATAATTTTATATATTGAGTTAGAATGTATTCGTGCATCCACTTTACACGAACTCTTGAAAAAGTTGAGTGTTTATTTTTGTGTCAAATTTAATAAGATTTAAATATTTGATACACTATATTTTTTTTTTCAATTTATTCCGTGAAAATTCAGTTTAATTGAAAATTCGAGTGAATAGCAAGATGTAGTAGTAGCAATAACGATGATAGCTAAAAATCAATAAATTTTAACTTATTTGAATGAGAGTGGTCATGATATGATATGGAGTGGTGTATATAGTGTTGTAATTATTGTAAATGTATCTGAAAAAATGGTATGATATAATTCAATAATTTTTTTATAAAAAAATTAAAATAACTTTAATATAAAAAATATAAAATTAGTGTTATCTTAAAATATGAAGGGAATTTTTTTTTAAAAGTAAAAAGAAATATCAAAATTAATTAAAAATAATAAAAAGATTATATCAAAGCATCAATTCAGTAGTTTAATAATTTAGACAAAAGTAATTATAAAATAATCATATCAATCAATATTCAAGGGTTGAAAATCTTTCCAAAACAATAAAGAAAAAATGCATTATCGTGTTTCTAAACTTTAATACTTTTTTACAATAATTTTCTATACTTTTCAAAGTTTATATTAGATTTATGTATTTTACAGATTTTTTTATATTAGATCCAATTTAGATGGAAAGTTGAAAAACACACTATGTTAATCTCTCGTAGAGTTGATATTTTTTTCAATTTTTTATATCTTGATGGGTTTTATATATTCCGATTTTTTTCTTGATATTTAAATTGCACTTAAATAGTTACATGTTTTTGTTGTACTTTTTTTTTCCTGCTAATTATTGAGAAGATTTATTTGGCATAATTTAGTAATTTTACATTTTTTAAAGTGCTCATTCATTTCATTAATTCATCTGTAATGGTAACAACGTCTATTTGTAGAGGAATAAAAAGAAAGTAGTTGTTATATGGTCTGCATTAAGATTAAGATAATATCTGTTTGGGAACATATCATCATAACCTTAATAGGTTGCAACTACTTATGGTCCCAAACAACACTTGCAAAAATAGCTGAATTAATTGCCAGAAAATTAATGGTTTTACTCTGTGCAGGCACTGATATTTGGAGAAGACAAAAAACTTTTTCTGTTAGCTACCTCCATAATGAGAAGGCCATGCCTGTATACTCACAGAACACTATTTCCCAACTACCCATTTTATAAAATTCTAAGACACTAATTACCATTAACAGACAGTACACAATCATCCCTTGGATGAAGTAGCGTTGCGCTGATTAGTGGTTTCCTGGCAGTGAAGTTCGGAAAGACAAACCTTTTATTGCTTCTCCATGCAATAACTGGTCGTTCCTCACCGACGTACCAAAATAAGGAGGCA
Source organism: Excoecaria agallocha (assembly GCA_037975025.1). Classification (NCBI taxonomy): domain Eukaryota; kingdom Viridiplantae; phylum Streptophyta; class Magnoliopsida; order Malpighiales; family Euphorbiaceae; genus Excoecaria; species Excoecaria agallocha. Next base: position 44,024,653 of record CM075809.1, read on the forward strand.
TATATAGAGTGTATATCCCTGCAAAATTATCAAATTAGTGAGTGGACTTGGTCAACCGCACACCATAAAAATCTGTGGCTGAACAAAGAGATCAGTGAAGCTTGCTAGTCGATCTAGAGTTTCTTCTTGAAATAATCTCAGCTGCCCAACTCTTTCCTATTTCTGTCTGAAATTTTCCTGGAAGAAGAAATGTTTTTATTTTGCATGTAGTCAGACTAGAGAATATGTTTTTTCTAGCTATATTTTGCTTGTAATGAACTATATTTGGTTGATTTTACCTGTTGTCGATAGGAAAAACTCATCCAACACCATCCCATGTTCTGCAAAAAACATGATGATATTGAATTAGAAGGAAAATGCAGCTCATACACATAATAGCAGATAAGTTCATCTGAAATCTCACCCATTTCATACTCTAATGCTTGCAAAATCATCTCAACCTAAACAGAAAGCAATGGAATATTAGATTAATATACAGTATGATGCAATAAAGGGTACATACAGGAATGTAAAACCGAATAAACACAAGCACAAAAATCAGGACGAGATACAGTAGGAATGAGATTTATGAATACATTCATGTTGTAATGAGAAGTCGAAAATAGTTAAATAACTCGTGGAAACACCAAAAAAGTAAAAATGCTGGTCTTTTTGCCATTGTCTTTGCAAACTCTTCTAAGAGCCTACATGCTTCATGTATAATGATCACCAATGTGAGGTTGTTGAACAGCAACATTGTTGAACAGTGTCCAAATTTTTGTATTAATATACTTTCCTTGATGATTGACTCCAAAATAAGAAAAAAGAAATATACCATGTACTACTATGTTACTACTATATTATTAGCAAGCAGCTTCTGGAAGCCCTACTGTCAGCACTTCCAAGTGTGATGCAGAAATAATGCAAACAAAGCATTTAGCTTAAGTGCAAGATAAACGTTGTTACACATTAACCATGATACGAATGCCAATTGAGAATGGTCGAACCATAAGCCTGTTATTTATCAGATAAATTAAGATATTCCATTCGTATGCCAATTTACACATACTTTATCCAAATCTTTCACGAGGTTGGCCTCTAAAGAAGCATTGTTTTCATACTCTTCCCATAGTTCCTTGATCTCTTCAGCTGCAGTGAGGATATTCAACAAAACATGGGTTAAAGATGAAACTAGTACAAATTAGGTTGTCAAGATAACAAGGGCTAATACATACCCCTTGTTCCTCCACCAAGAACTTTACACATCTCATCTAAGGCTGCTTGCTCCCGTCTGCTCTTTTCATGTTTGGGCACACCATCAGATGGTGTTATATCTCCAACAATAGCTATTAGAGTTCAAAACCAATTCAAACTTCTAAACCACAATTAAAATGTGCAAAACATATATATATATATATATATATATATATATATATATATATATATATATATATATATATAGGCACAGGTTTAGTTGTTGAGCAGACCCAAACCAACCCTTTTCTAAAGAAAAAAGAACAAACAAGCTCAGATAAATTTACGAGGATCTGTACTTTCGTGCTCTCTGAAACATAAATATGTGGGTACAGAGAGTGGTGCTTGGAACAATTCCCACATATTTGTTTCTAACTGATACTTTTTAGGTCTGATTGGTATGAAATAGCAAGCTAAAGAAACAGTTTCAATTTGCTTATAAGAGACCAGATGTTCTGTTTGTGGTGTCAAGAAACAAAGATTCACTCACGTCCTTTAACCTCTGGGAAGATTTTAAGAAATCAAAATAATTCCTTCCGCAATATCATGGACAATTGCAATCTTTATGCACCTGTTCCAATAAGCAGGACAAATACATCTAATCAGCAACATATAAAGGAGGAGAAAGTAAATCAAATATCAAATGACGAGTCAATCATTTTCTTTTGCCAGTAGACATTAAAAATGAGAAACACTCTTTGTGGTACTGATTAACTACAGAGTCCATGCATTTTAGTAGCTGGTTAAATTAAGCAGTTTTGAACTTGGAAAAAGCCCATTAACAAATCAAAGAACATACAATCTTTTACATGGTCACTTAAGATCTATTAATGAGGGATTAATACATCATAAATAATAAAAAGTTCACACGAGTGAATCCCACAAATCAACACATATACCCAACTAACTAGGCCAAACGCATGACCATAAATGTTAAATAAAAATGGCTAATTCTATTAATAAGAAATGTCATGTCATTTAAGAAGAATAATAATATGACAAACTCTAACCTTTCTCTGTTCAAACCAGGAATATCACCAGCAATAAAAGCCATCAAAGCCATGCGGTACATATGGTCAGCAATTGATTCAGGACCCTTTATCTCATGGTTGATCCATCCCTTTCGTTTTGTGGTCTTGAAGAGAGGGAAAGAGAAAGAAAGATTATAACTCCCTTTTCTTTCAATTTTTATTTAACAAAGTATAGATTTAGACCTATGTCCAATTCACATAAAGCTAATGGTAAATTATACATGACAATCACAAACCTAGGGTAGTTAGGATGACATTTCATTTAGCAGAATAAGAAAAGGATTGTGAACCATTAGCTACAAATTTATATAAAGAAATGGCATCAGCAATACATTTACTATTTAAAGAAAGAAACTCACCTCTTGAATAACATTAGCAAGAAAAATCGCAGATGAAAGCATAGGAAGAATAGGACCCAAATTCTTCCTAAGTTGAGTTGATCATAAGTGAACAAGGAACGGGATGATTTAGAGGGATTATAACAGATTATTTGACTTGTATGATGTTCCAACAGCACATAGCAAACACCAACTCCATCCGAAATACCAGATTATCAGGGTAAACAACTAACAGCTGAAAATCATACCGATTATCATTTCTCTTAACATTTTAAAAAGAACAGATGAGCTAACTGGGCAATAAAATTTATTATGATCCAAACACTAAAAGATTGGTGACCACTCCCAATCAACTCCACTATAATTTGCTTAAATTACTGAATGTATCAGTTAACAAACACAACAACACAATAGCACCAATAGAATTGCATTAAATGCAAGATTTTAGTTTCATTTGAGATACCATCTGATTACAAAGGAATGACGGTTCAGGGCTAGGAATGAGAATAAACCACATCCCTTATTTTTAATGCTTGGCCTCCATTCTGAAATAGAAATACTACTGAGATTACCGCTGTTTGGTATCCTATTCATATCTGAAATACTAGGAGAAGGTCCAATTTTTTTTTTTTTTAATTTTCTAATCTTTACATAAAAGGAGTGATTTTAGCCTAAAACTCTTCGCCTTTGTAATTGAACTGGTTTGAGCACTTATTGATTGGAAAAGAACGCTATCACCATCCAATTCTACCCACGTACTCTCCTGAACTTAATAGGGCCATGGTATAGCCGATTTCATAAACAACAACGAGATTACACGCTGTACTCAACCGTTTTCATGGGACTTGAATTTACAATTCACAAAAGAAAATACAATGCCACATTTTCTATAACACCTTTCAATGTTATTTAGCTAATCTTCGGATTCATCATATAAAGGAAGGCAAATTATACTAAATGTGTCAGTCGAATTTAATAATTGACGATCATGTGAAGCTACTAGAACCCGTTAATCAGTTTAACAAAAAGCACGCAACTTTACCAAAAGGGGGATAAAAAAGTGCATTTTGATTATTTACCTTCAACCGATGGCACAATGTGAGGAAATCAATGGCGGAAGCTGAGGAAACAGTGGATGATTCAATAGCAGAATCTGACTCTGTAAGGGATCTCATTTGTACAGACCCGTCAAAAATAGGCTTTTGAGAGCGAACTGATAAAATTCTAGGAGACGGAGCTTCGGTTAAGAAAACGGGTCGTGAAAAAACCCGATGGGTGGAACGAGGAGCTAAAGAGAGACCCAATGGAGAGGAACGCTGCATCGATGGATTTACTGGCATTACTATCTTTGCTATTGTAGAGATCGAAAAAGAAAAACAATAAAGAGTTTGTTGATTGAAAATAGAGAATGAATTCTTTTCTTTTAAATTAATTATTAGTGGTCTGTTGTTGACCGGAATTTAAGGAGGTCCGAAATTGTTGATCTGCCTCCAATCTCCGGACTGTTTCACCTTCGGGTCTCGACAACCACCGCAATATCGAACCAAAACGCACGTGCTTGTAAATTACCTGCTAGGTTCTCAATAACGGAGCCAAAGAGCAACTTTGATTCTGAATCGGTTTTTTTATTAAGCCCGGTTCACTCCGGTTTCAGTCTGATTCACTCCGGTTTATGCAACTTTAAAGACTAATATTCAAGTTCAACCATTGGATGGCAAGATGAGATATTGCGGTCCATTTCTTTCATTTTAAATTAATGATCTTAAAAATAATAACATTTATTTTTAAATTATTTTATTTGAGTCATAATCACACAACTAAATCAAAATTAAAGATATTTTCTCTATTTTTTTATGTCATTTTTGTTATTTTTATTAAGATTAAAAAATAATAAATTAATTAAATTATATTGAAAGTTAAAAGTGACGTATAAATAGAATTTTAATTTTATTTAAAAGTGACATATAAAAGATAACGGAAGAGAGTAATAATTTACAAATTTAGATAGGAAAGAGCAACGATCAGTTCGGTTCAATAAACGAACCAAAATTTGAAAGATTTTATCAAACCGAAGTATATAAATAACTGAACTAAAATTTTTGATCGGTTTGGTTCGGTTAATCGAAAAATCAAAAATTAAAAATATTTTTTAAAAAAATAAAAAAATTATGTCTAAAAATTATAAATCACAATTTACTAAAGTAAAAACATCTAAATTGAACAAATAAAAGTTCAAATTAAATATATAATCTCAAAATATATAATAAATAATACAACAAAATTATTAAATAAATTTTTTCATTTAATCAATTTTCAATTTAATTGTCAAAATTCTAAATTATCACCTAAAAATAGATATTAATAATTGATAAATGTACTCATATAATTTACAACTCAAAATAAGATAATTTACATGTATAAAATAATTATACAATTAAAAAATAAAAATATATATAATTATATAAAATTTCGATGTGGTTCGGTTTTTTACGGTTTTTTCCTTCAAAAACCGAATCAAATCGAACCAAAAAACCAAAATTTTTTAAAATTCAAAACCAAAAACCGAACCAAAAAATCGAAAATAAAATCATATTAGAAAATTGGTTCGGTTTGATTTTTCGGTTTAGTTCGGTTTTTGCTCACCCCTAAATTTAGATAAATGACTCGTTGAACTAAAGCAGAAAACAAATTAAGAGCAGTGTATATGCATTCTAATATCTAAATTCTTTGAATTACAACATTCTTACAAGACAGAGAATTGCAGCCACCTAACTAACCAGACCGATAAAGAAACTAAACTAGCATAGCTTGATCAGTTATAATCTTCAACAGTTCACTTCTCATAGACAGCTCCAAGGACTTATGAACTTCATTGACTATTGAAAACCAACTGTCAATGTTTACATCATCAGAAACATAAGCAATATTATTCTCGTACCATTGGCAAATGATCCCATCTTCACCACCTTGATTCCAGCCAGGTTCTTTTAGCCACAGTGCACCCATCTGGAGGTTATTACACCGGGGAACAGCTCTCAAACTTATATCATAATTCTTGGCAATATGCACATTAGGGTAATCATATCTGGCTTTGCAAAATCCATCTAAATGATCAATTATCCCACAAATAAAATAAAAAGTGGGTAATCTTTTATATTTGAACCTAATAAGGAACCAATTTACACCATTTTTCTTAATTCTCATATTGCTGTTAAGTGGTTTTCTAACATCCAAGGAGACTTTGATTCTCATCAGTGACTACCAAGCTCCATTAAAGTTATTAGGATCAGATGCTACAAAATTCCCAATGTAGTTACCCACTCGTTCTCCAATACGTTCAGACATAAAACGTATAGGCAAATTATAGACTTGGACCCAAATATCCATTTCGAATAGAGGCATGGCAGATGGTTTCATGTCAGAGCTAGCTTGACAAAACAGTAGCAATTGGTTATCAAAGGTCCAGGGACTACCATTGATAATCCGATGCATATCCAGTTCATGAAAAAACTAAAATACGAAAAAGTTTGGACCAACTTTATTAATACTCACCCCCTGAACTCGTCTCTATATTGATGCTAGAGTCTATTTCATAGCATTGAAGTTTATGGGGACTTTTTTAAATTTGGTGCTGTTTAAAAATATAATTAAAAAAATGGGGCTGTTTTTTAACTATTTGGACAAATAGGATCTACCAACCCATTTTCGCAACAACTCATTACGGAAATGGACATGTGGGGCCGGCAAGAGAATGAGAGCTGATGATGGTAGGGCCCACTTGTTCATTTTTGCAACAAAAGGCTGCAGAAATGGACTTGTATTAATTACCTACTTCATGTAATGAAAGAGCACGTTTACCATAATGGTAAAGGTGTATAATAATAAATCCAAAGGTCTTGGTTCAATTCCCATGGAGAGCAATATATTAAATTTTTTTTCTATTTTTAAGATTAAAATTTATAATTAATTTTTATACATTAATTAATTAAAATCTATAATTAATTTTTTAAATTGAATAATTTTATAATCAATTTAAATAATTTTATATTATCTTTATTTTTTTCATTTTTTTAAAAAAAGCAATTATAAATTTTAATTTACAATGAAAAAATTTAAATTAATTTTAATTGGAAATTCAATCCTCATACCATTACTCTTATAATTTGTATTGATACCTACAAAGGAGGTGTACGAAAAAATAAAACAAACTAATAATAATAATAATAATAATAATATATTTAGCTTCTTTCGGTCATTTTATTAATTAAGTCTTTAGGAATAGAAAATACTTAATTAAATACTTAAGTCTTTAAGAATAGAAAATACTTAATTAATAGTGCATAATTTGGTTTTATTTATGGATCCAGCATTCATTCATCAGCGTGTGCTTTCCATATTTTTAAAGAATTATATGTTGATAATCGGACTGCATCCAATTAACTAATAGTCTAATATGTCAACTAAATTATAAATTTAAAGAGTTCACGAGCAAGAAATCGTACATCAACGTAGACGCGCAACCAATAAATATAATCTACAGAAAATTCTCATAGAATCTTGTAGTGTAAATTTTTAATTTTCGCACTCATTTAGAGTTTATAATGGATCTTATTATTGTCGATTGTGTTAATTTATATTTTATCTCAACAAATTAATAATAATATATAATTGCTTTTTTAAAAAATTGAAAAAAAATAAAGATAATATAAAATTATTTAAATTGATTATAAAATTATTTAATTTAAAAAATTAATTATAGATTTTAATTAATTAATGTATAAAAATTAATTGTAAATTTTAATCTTAAAAAATAGAAAAAACATTTAATACATTGCTCTCCATGGGAATTGAACCCAAGACCTTTGAATTTATTATTATGAACTTTTACCATTATGATAAATATGCTCTTTCATTGCATGGAGTGGATAATTAATACAAGTCCATTTCCGCAGCCCCTTGTTGCGAAAATGAACAAGTGGACTACACATAGGATCAATTTGATTTAAAAATAAACAATTATAAAAGACATATTTAATAGTATAAATTACTTTATTTTTGGATTTTAAAAGTTCAAATTTTTTTATAAAATAATTTTTATTGCTTGATGTATTTGAAAATATTAGATAATATAAAATAATATTCTTTTGGAGTTTTCTTTTTTTATAATACATGTTTATAATGTTTTTTAAAGAATACATATTTTTTTAAAATTTAAGTAAAAAAATTAAAATATAATAATATTTTAATATTTAAAAAATAATGTAAAATTAAAATTTAATTTGGTCATTTAAAAATTAGTCAGAAATAAAAAACAAAGACATGAAATCTAAGAAACTCAACTTGAAAGCCAAAGTGAGACAACCTAAAAATAACCCAGTTCAAAAATGATCCAATCATATTCCAACTCAAATATATCTGATTGACTTAATCTGTCTTATAATTAATGAAATATAAATTTTTAATTTTTACTTTACTAATATATGCTCCATAATGCAGTAACATTAAAAAATTAAAGAACATCAATCGAATCGTTATAATTTATAGTTAATCATAAGCCATTTTCTTATTAAAATTATTGTAAAATTCTCAATATCTAATACAACCTTGTTTAGTATACCTTGTAATTAAAAAATATATAAATTGTTGTTTCTTATTTTACTAACATCTCAACCTCATTAAATATATTTTTTTAAACATATGTGAAAGTAGCCATAGAACTATCTCTTTGAAATATAAAAGTTTCGTAATTTACACTAGCACTAGGTGAGCATGGTGTAATTAACTGATTTATAAATAATTTTATTAATTGGTTCATTAATTTTGATTAGTTTGTTATGTCGATTTTGTGTTTAATCAATTTTTTGAATAGATTTATTGATTAAACATTAAAAAAATTTAAAAGTATATATTTGGTAAATTATACAAAATTGTAAAGTTATTTTTAAAGGTTAAAAATACTTCAAAAATGAAAATACAAACACAAATATAATATCCATAAAAAATCAAATAAAAAATAAAATTTTCATAATTAATTGTAATAATTGAATATATTCAACATTAAACTAACAATAAGGTTCCGCTTATGCATATATAATAAATAAATAATTATAATAAGAAGATAATTTAAATATTTATTTATTAAAAATATGTACTATAATAATATTTTAGGAAGTTATAAGCTTATATATATCATAATATTTATAAAGTATAAAACTTTTAAAAATTTTAAATATAAAAATTAAAAAATATAAAAAATATATAAATCGGTCAAGTATTGACTAATGGTTAAGTATCAATTAATTAAAATTTTGATTTTTTTTCACCCCTAATTAGCACGTGTGTCTTCTTATGAAATAGAATTTATAGTGTCAATTTTTGAGATTTTTTTTTTCATTTAAAGTGATAATTTTTAAATTTTAAAAGGTATTAATTAGGTATTTTCCTATTTTACCCTTATCTATGCTTAAAAAATTAATTAATGGAGTAATAGTATATAATTATAGAAAATTAGTAAAAGAATATTGCAATAAAATGTGTATATTCATAATCGAATTATGTTTTTTAAAAATAATTAAATTATTAATATGGTTTTTATTTTGATATTTCTTAATTTATAGATGACAAACGGATAAAGTTATAAACGGATTATAAATTTTGGAGTTTATAACTGGTTGGATCAAATTAAGTTGAATAATGATTTAAATAGGGCATTATTAACCAGATTATAAATGAATTGGATTATTAATGGATGAAGTCATTAGTTTGAACTCTTAAGAAAATAGTAATTAATTTGAGAGTTTGACAAAATGTAATTAAAATATAAGGACTAATTAATTAGCCTAATCATTATTCTTAATTTATAGGATTCATGAATGAGAGTTATATTAAACAAAGCTCATAGGTTCAATTGGTCTAATCAACGCTTTTGTTTTTTTTTTTTGTTTTTTTGGTAAGTATTAGTCTAGTCAACCTTAGCACAATTACAGTAATTTCCTCTAATTGCTATAAGGACCAAAAAAGAATCTTATTTGGTATGATTTCATTACAATGAAATTAGGACTAAAGAGTAAGCTAGGCCGTTTCTTTCTCCAATAATAATAATGATAATAAATCAAGATAATGATGATATCTCGAAGGATGGGATAATTGATCCGAAAATTTAAAATCGCTTCATATTTAATGCCAAAAGAATAATTCTATCCCAATCTAAATTACCTCGAAAATAAGTAATCTTAATCTAACTTTGAAAAAAAATAAATAAAAAAATAACTCCATTTAAATTCGATTCCAAAAATTAAGAATCATGTGAACCATAGGTGGACTAGATAGACCCAAAATAAATCCGAATGAACCGAATTATGTGACACTTGCAAGACCAATTTTTTTCTTCATAAATTTTGTTTTTAATCTGTTCAATTCTTTAGATCAACCTGATTTTTTAAAAAATATATATGTATTTTAAAAGATATATTTAAATCGTGTAAATTACTTTATTTATTTTTAAATTTTAAAAATTTAAGACTTTTCCAAATCATTTTTATTGTTTGTAATATTTCAACAAATTAGATAATATAAAATTATACTTTAATTTAGCATTTCTCTAATAAATATTCATAATTTTTTTTAAAAAAAAAGTTGGGTTTAAGGATGCCAGTTTTAGAATTTATATAAATTATTAAAATCTGAGAGTGGTTAAAATAAATTAAATGTTTAAGAAAAAATAAAATAAGATTACAATTTAATTCGGTAACTAAAAACAGAAAATATGAAACTCAATGATCTGACTTTAAAGTCAAAAAGAGTTCCAAATCCAAAAATAAATTAATCCAATAATGAAAGACTAATTCAATAACCCAACAAAATACTTGGGGTGAGTATAGGCCGATTTTCGATTTATGAATAAAAAAATTAACCAATTAATTAATATCGATTTTTTAAAATTATTAACCATTAATCAATCTGTTACATTCGGTTAATTAATTTATCGATTTCATTTTTTTTATTTGGTTAACTAATATTTTTCAATTAACTATTAAAATTTATAATATAAAATTATAAAAAAAAGTTAGACGAAGTTTAATTCAATTTCAAATATGTAAAGTAATTTTAAATAAAAATTACAAAATAAATATAATTTACGAGCCAAAAATCATGTTTAACAAATTAATAACTAATATTATAAAATAAATTTGATATTTATTAAACATTAACATACTTGTATATAAGTCAAATAAAATTTTGGATAATATTATATGTTAAAATATAAAAGAAATTTAATTAAATACTATTATATATCATAAAAAATAAATAAAAAGTTAATTGGTTACAGCATATAAATATCATTATATAATTAAAGATAATGATATAATGAAATTTATTTAAAATATTATATAAATTTATAAAAAATATATAAATATAATGTATAAAAATAAAAATATAATTTTAATATATTTTATAGTATTATTTTATATAAATTTTAGAGAGAAATAGAAAAAAAAAGAAAAATTTTTAAAGTATATATATATATAAGAATCGGTTAATCATGAACTAACAGTTAACCGATATTTAGAAATCGAAAATGTAAAAATTATAAACTGTAACTAATTTCATAAGATCAACTAATCGAAAAAATCGATTTGATTTTAACATTAGCCATATTTTTTATTTTGTTCTCACCACAATCTCCAACTAATAAATTAAATTGGTGTTTTTTACTTTATTATTATATGCTTAACTTACTGCAGTGACATCTTAAAAAAAAACCATTAATCAAATCATTTTAACTAATTATAGCCCATTTTGGTTATTGTAAACTTGTCAATATCTAATAAAAAAAATATAAACTATTGTATATATTAATTCAAGCTCATTAAATATTTTTTAAAAAATATCTATGATGGAAATATAAATAGGGCTAGGGGTGAGCAAAAAAAAAATAAAATTTCGGTTAACCAAAAAATTGATCTAAAATCGAACCCATTTTTAGGTTAATCGAATCAAAAATTTAGGTTTATAATTTTTACTTTTAAAAATCGATTATTAACCGAATCAATTCGAAACTAATATATATATATATATATTTTAAATTTTACACTTATATTTTTCAATATTTGTGTAATTTATAAATATTATGATATATGACTTTATAAAATATTATTAAAATATATATTTTTAGTAAATAAACATAAAATTATCTTATTATTATTATTTGTTAAACATTAACATACTTGTTAGGCATGAGCATAGACCGGTTAACCGGTCTATTAACAATTTTCTTAAATCAGTCCATTACTATTGGTTAACAGCTATATCGATTTCGATTTTTAATTCGATTTTTCATATCGATTTATTGGTTAATAACTAAAAAATTTTAATATATAAATTTAATAAATTATATAATTTATAATATTCTTTTTAATAGTTAAAAATGCTTTAAAAATGAAAAAAATACTAATTAAATACAATATCCATTAAAATAATCAAAATAAAAATAAAATTTTCATAATTAATTATAAAAATTAAAAATATTCAATATAAAATTAACAACATAACGCTAATTATGCACATAATTTTAATGTTTAGTTGCTAAAAATATATATTTTAAAATATTATATATCATAATATTTATAAATTACATAAAAATTAAAAAATATAAGTATAAAATTTAAAATATAATTCATAATATATATATATATATATATATATATATATATATATATATATATATATATATATATATATATATATATATATATATATATATTCGATTTTGGTTTCTGATCGGTTAACCATCGATTTTTAAAGTAAAAACAATAAACCTAAAATTTCGATTCGGTTAACCTAAAAATCGGTTCAGTTTCGAATCGATTTTTAGATTAACCGAAATTTTGGTTAACCATCCTCACCCCTAATACTTGTATCTAAGTCAAATAAAATTTTGGATAATATTAAATGTTATAATATAAAAGAAATATAATTAAATACTATTATATATCATAAAAAATATATAAAAAAATTAATCGGTCACTACATATAAATCTTACTATATAATTAAAGATAATAATATAATATAAATTTATTTAAAATATTATATAAATTTTATAAAAAAATCTAAAAAATAATGTTTAAAAATAAAAATATAATTTAAATATATTTTATAGTATTATTTTATATAAACTTTAGAGAAAAATAGAAAAAAAGAAATTTTTTTAATAAAAATAAATAAATTAATATATATATATATATATATGAGAACCGGTTAATCGTGAACTAATAGTTAATCGATACTCAAAAATCGAAAATGTAAAAATTATAAACTATAACTAATTTCATCAAATTAACTATTCGAAAAAATCAATTCGATTTTACAGTTAGCCATATTTTTTATTTTTTCTCACCACAATCACCAACTACTAAATTAAATTAGTACTTTGTACTTTATTAATATATGCTCCAAATTAATGTAGTGACATCTTAAAAAAAAAACCATCAATCCAATCATTTTAACTAATTATAGCCCATTTTGGTTATTGTAAACTTGTCAATATCTAATAAAAATAATAAAAATATTTTTTTTAAAGAAATCTATGTTGAAAATATAAATAGGGTTAGGGCTGAGAAAAAAAAAATAAACTTTTGGTTAACCTAAAATTCATTCCAAAATTAAATTGATTTTTAGATTAATCGAATCAAAAATTTAGGTTTGCTTTTTTTACTTTTAAAAACTGATAGTTAACCAAATCAATCCGAAACCAATCTATATATATATTTTGTAAATTATATTTTAAATTTTACACTTATAGTTTTTAATATTTATGTAATTTATAAATATTATGATATATAACTTTATAAAATATTATTAAAATATATATTTTTAGTAAATAAACATTAAAATTATCTTATTATTATTATTATTATGATTATTATTATTATATGTGCATAATTAGCACTTTGTTGTTAGTTTCATATTAAATATATTTAATTCTTATAATTAATTATGAAAATTTTATTTTTATTTTGATTCTTTTAATGGATATTGTATTTAATTTATATATTTTTTCATTTCTAAAGCATTTTTAACTATTCAAAATAATATTACAAATTGTATAATCTATTAATTTTATATATTAAAAGTTTTTAGTGGTTAACCGATAAATCGATCCAAAAAATCGAAACCGATATAGTGGTTAACCGAAATTAAAGAACTGATTTAATAAAATTATTAATGAACCGGTTAATCGGTCCATATTCACCCCTAAATAGGGCTTTCTCTTAAACATAGAAAAATTCATAATGCACATAAAACTTTATTTGTTGCCAACTTAATTTTGCTTTTAAAAAATATACAAAAATACAAAAGAAAGCGTAAAGCCAAATATATAAATTGGCAGCTCAACTTTATAGCAATTTTTATTTACATATCCAAATTAATGCAATGATCAAATAAATAACTCAATTTAGATAATAACATATTTTTAAATCATTATTGATGAAATGATACGGAATAGAAGATTCGTATATTTCAAATGCGCTGACCTGGCAAATCAATCAGTGAGACGGTGACACGTATCACAACCAATCAAATAATTAGTCTTTTTAAATATTTCGACGGAAAAATCCGTTGGTAACTTTTATTAATGATTTTTTCAAATATCTCCTGCTAACCCATTCGAGCTAAATTACCCAAACTTACAAACACACAATTTAAGATAGCCAATACGCCATTTCAGAGAGGGACTGACTACAGATTCCATTAATTAAGAATAAAAAAAAAAATATTTAAGCATAACCGACACCAAACTCCACGCAAGACGCGACCTAATAATAACATGTAGACATTAACGGCTGCACCACCGAGGGCTGGGCTGGCGAGGAAAGCAACGCCTCCTAAAAGAATAGAAGGCTTGCGGCCAAATGCTCTGGTCACCGATGAGGCAAAGAAAGAAGCAACAAGGCCAGCAACATATAATGAAGATATGAAAGAAGTTAGTAATTGGCTATCAAATTTGCGTGAATGGCCATAGACTCGAACTGTACTCACCTGACTTCATACCTGGGTTAACGCCACTAGCACATTTCATTAGCGAACGACACTAAAAGCCCCATCTTGACCAAGATAAAAAGAAAAAGGAAATTGGATTTAATTACCGCTTATTTTCAGGATAAAGGGATCAAATCAAGAGGGAAAGAGTGGTGTTGATGGCCTTTCACGCACTCCTCTTTGGATAAATTATACTTTGGAAGTATTATCATTTAAAATAATTACATATTAAATTACCTCTCAAAACTTATTAAAAATATCATATTATCCACTCGAACTTGTTTAAAATATAAAAAAAATACATCCTATATTATTGAAAATATTAAATTACTTCTATACAACTTATTAAAAATATCAAATTATCCCCCGATACTGTTTGACACATATTTTTCACGCATCAATTATAAACAAACAAATGCCTTACAAAACAATAATATGATATTTTCAACAAATTAAAAAAGGTAATTTAATATACAATTAATTTAATATTTTACATGGTCACATAAAAAAAGGTGATGATCAATAGCCAGAAATAAAAGAATACATATTTTTTTAAAATTTAAGTAAAAAATTAAAATATAATAATATTTTAATATTTAAAAAATAATGTAAAATTAAAATTTAATTTGGTCATTTAAAAATTAGTCAGAAATAAAAAACAAAGACATGAAATCTAAGAAACTCAACTTGAAAGCCAAAGTGAGACAACCTAAAAACAACCCAGTTCAAAAATGATCCAATCATATTCCAACTCAAGTATATCTGATTGACTTAATCTATCTTATAATTAATGAAATATAAATTTTTAATTTTTACTTTACTAATATATGCTCCATAATGCAGTGACATTAAAAAATTAAAGAACATCAATCGAATCATTATAATTTATAGTTAATCATAAGCCATTTTCTTATTAAAATTATTGTAAAATTGTCAATATCTAATAAAAACAAAAGAATCAAAGCAGTAAAATAGAGAGCGAAAAAGAGAGCTGGGAGGTGAGAGGCGCAAAAAGAACAAAAAAAAAAGAAGAAATGGGTAGATTTATACCTAGAGTTTTTCAAAAATAGGAACCAAAAATTTTTACACTTCTTTGGCACCAAATTACCAATGGAAATTAATTTTCGTTGCTAATTTAGAAATGGAATCAAATTTTCGTTGCTATTTTTGGAACCAAAAATTTTTACACTTCTTTGGCACCAAATTACCAACGGAAATTACTTTCCGTTGCTATTTTTTGATCCACATTTAGCAACGAAAATTAATTTCGTTGCTAATTATATTCCGTTGCTAAAATAGCAACAAATTTTGATTTCCATTGCTATTTTAGCAACGGATTTTATTTTTCATTGCTAAATTTCATTCCAAAATTTAGCCGCCATCAAATGCCGCCATTTTTAGCAACGATAATACATTTTCGTTGCTATTTTCGTGGCAATATTATGGCGCTAAAATTTTCCTCTCTTTTTAGCAACAGAATACCACCATTTTTTGTTCCGTTTGTAAACAAAAAAAAAACCTAATTTAGCAACAGAATCAAATTTAGCAACGGAATTTGTTTTTCCGTTGCTATTTGTAGATTTCCTTGTAGTGAACCTTGTTTAGTATACCTTGTAATTAAAAATATATATATAAATTGTTGTTTCATATTTTACTAACATCTCAACCTCATTAAATATTCTTTTTTAAACATATGTGAAAGTAGCCATAGAACTCTCTCTTTGAAATGTAAAAGTTTCGTAATATACACTAGCATTAGGTGAGCATGGTGTAATTAACTGATTTATAAATAATTTTATTAATTGATTCATTAATTTTGATCGGTTGTTATGTTGATTTTGTGTTTAATCAATTTTTTGAATAGATTTATTGATTAAACATTAAAAAAATTTAAAAGTATATATTTGGTAAATTATACAAAATTGTAAAATTATTTTTAAAGGTTAAAAATGCTTCAAAAATGAAAATACAAACACAAATATAATATCCATAAAAAATCAAATAAAAAATAAAATTTTCATAATTAATTGTAATAATTGAATATATTCAACATTAAACTAACAATAAGGTTCCGCTTATGCACATATAATAAATAAATAATTATAATAAGAAGATAATTTAAATATTTATTTATTAAAAATATGTACTATAATAATATTTTAGGAAGTTATAAGCTTATATATATATCATAATATTTATAAAGTATAAAACTTTTAAAAATTTTAAATATAAAAATTAAAAAATATATAAATCGGTCAAGTATTGACTAATGGTTAAATATCAATTAATTAAAATTTTGATTTTTTTTCACCCCTAATTAGCACGTGTGTCTTCTTATGAAATAGAATTTATAGTGTCAATTTTTGAGATTTTTTTTCATTTAAAGTGATAATTTTTAAATTTGAAAAGGTATTAATTAGGTATTTTCCTATTTTACCCTTATCTATGCATAAAAAATTAATTAATGGAGTAATAGTATATAATTATAGAAAATTAGTAAAAGAATATTGCAATAAAATGTGTATATTCATAATCGAATTATGTTTTTTAAAAATAATTAAATTATTACTATGATTTTTATTTTTATATTTCTTAATTTATAGGTGACAAACGGATAAAGTTGTAAACGGTTTGCAGTTTATAACTGGTTGGATCAAATTAGGTTGAATAATAATTTAAATAGGGCATTATTAACCAGATTATAAATGGACCAAGACATTAGTTTGAACTCTTAAGAAAATAGTAATTAAAAGAGTAAGCTAGGCCGTTTCTTTGTCCAATAATAATAATAATGATGATAATAAATCAAGATAAAAGTTAGATCGTTTCTGCCGCTTTGTGTTTGTTGGGTAGCTGCTGAAATGGTCAGTAACACATACATATATTATATATATTTTTTGGTTTAACATGCGGTGTCCTAAGCGGCCTCGTATCAATAGACAAAAGGTACCATCAAGCCATACCATATTGAGACCAATTCTCATTCGCTGACATGTAGGTATCTCGAAAGGTGAAACAGTTGGTCTGAATATTTAAGTAATCTAAATCTAACTTTGACAAAAAAAAAAAACCACAACTCCATTTAAATTCGATTCCAAAAATTAAGAATCATGTGAATTGTGAACCATAGGTGGACTAGATAAATCCAAAATTAGGGATGTTCAAATGTGGATTAGGTGGGTTACAATTGATTTTTCTGCAACCCACCTAAATTGTTAAATGAATTGAATTCAACCCAAACCATATGGATTATGTATTAAAATTTGTTATGTTGTATTGGTTTATGTGGGTTATGTTAATTTTTTATATTATATTATAAACATATAAATTATTCATAGTTATATATTTTTAAATATAAAGAATTAATTTTATTTTTATAAATATTTTTTAAAATACCTCAAGCTTATAAATTTATAATGCCACAAAATTTAAAATTACATATAAATTTCATAAAAAAATTAATGATGATCAATAGCTATAATTTGCAAAGATAACATATATAATATCATACTATTATTTTTTTAACATGTATTTATTTTTTAAAAATAAAAAATTACTCATAATTCCAGTTAATCAATTAATGCATGTGTTCTCGTGACTTTTCAATAAGGTCAAGAAACCCAAAAATCTTATTAACTTCACATTTTAGTTTTTTAATAAATCTAAAAATCAAAAAGTTACTATGCTTATATTAAATTATTGATCCTAAAATTTAATATTCTTTCTTATATTAAAATTGAGTTCAAAATAACTAGACTCCCATTTATTTAAGGGAGTTTTACAAAACTACCCAGAAAAAATGTATTAAACTTAAATATACTCCCATCATTTTTTCTCTTTCAAAAATACCTTTTTTTTTAAATTTTCATTTTTAAAAATATCACTTTTTAATTTAACTTGAACTCTGCTCTCTTTTCACTCCTCCTCCTCCTCCTCCTTCTTTTTATTCTTCTTCTGTTTAACTTAAACTCTAAATGTTCTGGTTTAACGGCAATAAGAAAAACATATGTTCTGGTTATCAATGGATCTTACCAAGGAGAAGAAGGGTGCTGGTGGAAGAAGAGACGGTGACCGGAAAAAGTCCGTTTCTAAGTCTGCCAAGGCTGGACTTCAATTTCCTGTTGGTAGGATCACTAGGTATCTGAGAAAGAGACGATATGCCTAGAGGTATGGTGCCGGAGCTCCGATCTATCTAACAGCAGTTCTCGAATATCTTGCCGCTGAGGTTAGTTTTTGATCTGATTTGTTACTTTGATCGAATGTATTTTTGATTTGCTGGTGATCTTTTGGACGCTTTTGATCCTGAGAAACTATGTAGACTTTTTCATTAAATATCTGAAGTTTAACTTCAAACTTTTCCACCGGAAACCGAATCTTATCGGTTCAAATGGTCAATCAATAAAATTCATACACGAAATTGAGTCTCGCAATCGAGTTTTTGTTTAATATATTTCTAACTTTTTGTCCTATTAAACCCTGGACAGATGAAAAAAATTATAAATATATTTTAGAGGTGCAAGTGACCCGTAAAATTTGAAAAAGTATACATTTTTAAAGCTCAATTCTCAATTAAACTAAAATGGGCTAAATTGTTTTCATGCTACTGACAACATGTCCTTAATATTAAAATTGTTAATTTTTGCTACTAAATACGAAAATGACCAATTTTTATTTTTTTATAAAAATTTCATTCAACTGCACCAGATGAAAAATTGATAAATTAATAATTATATGGATAAAAAATAAATTAATCAAAATTTTAAGACATGTTACATGTCTATTATCTAATTCAGATAAATATTAATTTATTACTATTTCACTGGACGCTATCTATTCCATTAGATTTTTGATGATGAGTAAAAACTGATAATAGTAAAAATTAATAATAAAAAAATATTAGAGATATTTTTTGACCGGTACGAAAACTATTGGAACCAAAATTACTCTTTAACCCAACTGAAATTTAACTTTGAGGAGATTAATTTCTTCAAATTTTTACTTAACGCTATTTGCTAAAAAATTAGGATATGTTAACAATAAGATAGCAATCATACGAAATTCTCAATTAATTTAATAAAGCCTAAAGCATCAGTTAAAAATGAGCAATCACGTATTAAATTGTAAAATAATACATTAAATAATTATGCTTATTATATTTGTTAATTAATTAGAATCCGAACCGTGGTCAAATTGCTGCTTTGCAATTTGCAGAACATGGCATGCTCAAAAGACGCAGAAAGTGAAAAACACGTGTGAAAACATACCATGTCGGGATTTTCTTTTAATTCCTATAATAATAATAATAATATAAAAATAAATAAGTTTTTTCGAGGGGCCAAACTCCAAAGATAGTGACAAAATAATAAATATCATATTCGCTATAACTTTATTTGGAGAAATTCGATTAATCCAATTTCTAATTCACACTTTTATATTGACATATGGTCAACAAAAAGAAATAAAAACATAATTCATTATGGAAGTTAGTATACTAAATGGTATACCAAAGGTATACCATGACATACCATGTATACCAAACGTTATACCATTGGTATATCATGTATATCGGATGGTATATCATTGGTATACTCGATGTACTATGTGGTATATCATGTATAACAGGTTACTATGATATACCGGGTATACCATATGGTATACCATTGGTATACCGGATGCATCATGTGGTATACCATATATACCAGGTGGTATACCAATGTTATACTATGGTATACCATTGGTATACTTAATGTACCAGATAATATACCATTGGTATACTGGATGTACCATGGTATACCGTGGTATACCAGTGGTATACTGGATCTACCAGGTGGTATACCATTGGTATACCGTAGTATACCAGAGGTATATCATGACATACCATGTATACCAAACATTATACCATTGGTATACCATGTATATCGGATGGTATACCATTGGTATACCCGATGTACCATGTGGTATATCATGTATAACAGGTGGTATATCATGATATACTAGGTATATCATTGGTATACTGGATGCACCATGTGGTATACCATGTATACCAGGTGGTAGACCAATGTTATATTATGGTGTACCATTGGTATACTTGATGTACCAGATGATATACCATTGGTATACTGGATCTACCAGGTGGTATACTATTGGTATACCGTGGTATACCATGACATACCATGTACACCAAACGTTATACCATTGGTATACCGTATGTACCATGTGGTATATCATGTATAACAGGTGGTATACCATGTTATACAAAATATACCAGATGGTATACCATTAATATTTCAGGTATATCGCATGGTACACCATTGGTGTACCGGATGCACCATGTGGTATACCATGTATTCCAGGTGGTATGCCAATAGTATACTTTGGTATACCATTTGGTATACTTGATGTACAAGATGATATACCATTAGTATACTTTGGTATACTGATGATATACCTAGTATACCCATGGTATACCAAAAATCCACAATACAATTTCAATTCTAAATTTTGGTATACTAATGGTATACTACCAGGTATACCTGGTATATCAAAATTCATAATACAATTTCAAAGTAGAAAAATGGGTCAATGGCACCAGCAAGTCAACTAGTCTCCTCTATCAATTGTAGCATTCAATTTTACTAAGTCAGACCATGACTCTTGTTTTCTCTAGCAATTTTGAGCTCCCTCAATATACCTATAGAACATCATATAGATAGAATTTTGTAATAAAAATAATAATTTCTAACATTAATTTATAATATATAACATTAATTTATAATAAAATTGTTTGACAAGAAAATAAATTATTTTATTTTATAATATATTCTGAAAACACTATATCAAAATCAAATTACAAACATAAGGAAACCTTATTCCTCCTTCACTCTCTATAAATATCCTCACGAACCTGAAATAGTATGGTTGTTGCGACCCCTTCCTGAATCTAGAGTAAGGCAATCAGTTGATACGGTACGCTGATGTTTATGTCTCTTTTTTGGCACACTCGACTGCCCCAACTTCAGAGATTAAACTCTTGTGTCTGTTGCTGTGTGTTGAGGCTGGATGTCCCATCAATGAACATGTATTTCTCAACTTAGTACTTTGAGTTAGAGTTGCAGAATGATAGGAGTTTATCAATGAAGATCCACCAAACACCTGAGACACTCACTTGGATTTCTTTTTAGGTTCTTCTTGCTCAAGCTCTTTGGGTTATGGCCATTGAAAGGCAAAATAATCAATTGCCTCTCAAAGCAGGGCATGAGACAATTATATCTGTTCTTTTAGTAAAAAAAAACAAAAGTGCACATCAAGGGTGATCGCATTTTCCATAACCCAATCACAAAGGTGGACTCAACCCAAGATGCATAAATTGTCATGCATGAATGAGACATTTTCCCAGCAAATACTTTGAACATTCTAGAAAAGTTTAATTCATGAAAAGAATAAGATTAGATATGGATTAGCTTAAGAATTATTAAAGAATTAAAAAGGCAAAAAAAAAAGCCTTCGATGTATCAATTTAAGACAGATAATCATGTAAAATGGACAATAATAATGATTATCCGATCTAGAATATGAAGCATGAATCCAGTTGGAAGCATCAAAACTTTCATAGAGTCCCAACGTTATGGTTTCTGCTAGACAATGAATGAGTTTTAAATGATTAAACATGACATCAGTTATCAAAAAGGAATGCTTACTAAAGTAGTAAGTGGGACCTGAATAAATTCAACTCATGCAAGACAACCGAGTATATATGACCTCTTAGCCAATAAACATAACTGATAGGATAATTTATTTGCATAATGTAGAACTAAAAATCACTAATTTATCTGCACAACGTAGAACTAAAAATCACTCATTCCCTAACATTACAGGAAGAGCAACAAACAAAAATGAATTTCTAGAACAAACTCGTTATGAAAAATAAGTCATGCTACCTTCAGTCTTTTGTAGTTTGTTGTTGTAATCTCTGTAGTTGAAAATCACAATTACAGCTGCCAGCCTAGACAAGTATATGTAGCCATTAACCAGCCAGGAAGCCAACAACTAAAAGACAAAACAATGTATCTCCAATAGCTCTATTCCATATGAGAACAAACAATAACCACACTAACTGCTGAGCTTGATCCTTATCTTAACCACATAATAGAAACTAATGGTCTTTAGTGAAATTAAGACTAATGTAAAATAAAACAGAACAATGCCATAAAAAAAATGTATAGCAAAGCATTAAGAAGCAAGCTCATACCTCTTTTTTTCGCTTTCCTTTTATTCTGTAATGCAAACATCTTCTAAGAAAAAGAAGGATGCAACTAAAAAAATGACTTCAATTAGAAAGTAAAAGAAAAAGATATATAAACCTCAAAACAGTAAGTAAAATAAAAAAATTATATAAACCTCAAATCAATAGACTACAAAAAACAAAAAGAAAATTATAAAGGGAAACAAAGATTACATTGTATTGAGCACGACGGTGAAGAATATTGTAAAGTTCAAGAGGCTTGCAAAAAATTACAAGATTTTCATCAGCTGCAATTGCCTATTGTACAGAAAAATGCACGCAACAATTCTAATGACATATCGCCTCTAATTCTCAGTTATTAAATTCCTGTGCTAATCAAATTGAATTAAAATAAAACACAAGGACCTAGCTTAAATATAGACAAAATTCGTCTAATTTCAGATATAATTGAAGAATTAAAACCATGATTCGGATAAGCAATTAGAAGAAGTAGAAGATTTACCAAACTATTAGAGTTTCCCCGGAAGATCTACTAGAATAACCTTTTATCCCTTCCTCTTGTTCCTAATTGGCCGAAAACCGAGCTATAAGGCATCGGCATCTCCCTCTCTGGTCTATTTGTCATCGGCGGTTGGAGAAGAACGAAGGGCACCAGAAGAATCGACTCAATGCTGGGAGTCCTCCGGTGGCGGTCATGATGTCCATTATCGCCGCCAATCACCGGAACGAGAAAGAACATCTTCAGCAACGAGAGGGAGGAGCTAATGGAAGAGAAAGTGGAACGTTTAACAAAAAGTGGTATTTTTAAAAACAAAAAATTAAAAAAATGTAATTTTAATCATTTTTAAGTGATGGATGTATTTTTAAAAATTAGAGTTAAAAAAATGGTAATCTACGTAATTTCCTCTTTATTTAATATGGCGTAACTAGATTTGGGCCCTGCACACTAAATCGAACTTTATACTGCCCGTGCGAGATCAGTGAGTATAGGATGCCAAGGCCCATCTGCTTAGAATTTTTTAATTTTTCCTTAAATTTATTTAGAGTTTAATTTTAAATTTTTAAGTTAAAGATTCCCAATACTGATTATGTGACACTTGCAAAAACAATTTTTTTCTTCGTAAATTTTGTTTTTAATCTGTTCAATTCTTTAGATCAACCTAATTTTTTTAAAAATATATATGTATTTTAAAATATATATTTAATTGGTGTAAATTACTTTATTTATTTTTAAATTTTAAAAATTTAAGACTTTTCCAAATCATTTTTTATTGTTTGTAATATTTCAACAAATTAGATAATATAAAATGATACTTTAATTTAGCATTTCTCTAATAAATATTCATATATATATTTTTTTAAAGTTGGGCTTAAAGATGCCAGTTTTAGAATTTATATAAATTATTAAAATCTGAAAGTGGTTAAAATAAATTAAATGTTCAAGAAAAAAATAAAATAAGATTACAATTTAATTCGGTAACTTAGAAATTAGTCATATACTAAAAAACAGAAAATATGAAACTCAATTATCTGACTTTAAAGTCAAAAAGCGTTCCAAATCCAAAAATTAATCCAATAATGAAAGACTAATTCAATAACCCAACAAAATACTTGGGTGAGTATAGGCTGATTACCGATTTATGAGTAAAAAACTTAACAATTTAATTAATATCGATTTTTTAAAATTATTAACTATTTATCAATCTATTGCATTCGATTAATTAATCTATCAGTTTCGTTTTTTTATTTGATTAACTAATATTTTTCAGTTAATTATTAAAATTTATAATATAAAATTATAAAAAAAAAAGTTAGACGAAGTTTAATTCAATTTTAAACATATAAAATAATTTAAAATAAAAATTAAAAAATAAATATAATTTACGAGTCAAAATTCATGTTTAACAAATTAATAGCTAATATTATAAAATAAATTTGATATTTGTTAAACATTAACATACTTGTATTTAAGTCAAATAAAATTTTGGATAATATTAAATGTTAAAATATAAAATAAATATAATTAAATACTATTATATATCATAAAAAATATAAAAAAAGTTAATCGGTTACTACATATAAATATTACTATATAATTAAAGATAATGATATAATATAAATTTATTTAAAATAATATATATATTTTATATAAAAATATAAAAAAATAATTTATAAAATAAAAATATAATTTAAATATATTTTATAGTATTATTCTATATAAATTTTAGAGAGAAATAGAAAAAAATAAAATTTTTTAAAGTATATGTATAAGAGAACCGGTTAATCGTAAACTAACAGTTAACTGATACTTGAAAATAAAAAATGTAAAAATTATAAATTGTAACTAATTTCATCAGATCAACTAATCGAAAAAATTGATTCGATTTTACGGTTAGCCATATTTTTTATTTTTTTCTCACCACAATCTCCAACTAATAAATTAAATTAGTGCTTTTTACTTTATTAATATATGCTGCAAATTAATGTAGTGACATCTTAAAAAAAAACCATTAATAAAATCATTTTAACTAATTATAGCCCATTTTGGTTGTTGTAAACTTGTCAATATCTAATAAAAAAATAAAATATAAACTATTGTCTCTATTAATTCAAGCTCTTTAAATATTTTTTAAAAATTTATGATGAAAATATAAATACGGCTAGGGCTGAGCAAAAAATAAAATAAAATTTTGGTTAACCGAAAAATAGATCTAAAATCGAACCAATTTTTAGATTAATCGAACCGAATATTTAGGTTTACAATTTTTACTTTTAAAAACTGATAGTTAACCGGATAGATCCAAAACCAATCTATATATACATTTTATAAACTATGTTTTAAATTTTACACTTATATTTTTCAATATTTATGTAATTTATAAATATTATGATATATAACTTTATAAAATATTATTAAAATATATATTTTTAGTAAATAAACATTAAAATTATCTTCTTCTTCTTCTTCTTCTTCTTCTTCTTCTTTTTATTATTATTATTATTATTATTATTATTATTATTATTATTATTATTATTATTATTATTATTATTATTATATGTGTATAATTAGCACTTTGTTGTTAGTTTCAGATTAAATATATTTAATTCTTATAATTAATTGTGAAAATTTTATTTTTATTTTGATTCTTTTAATGAATATTGTATTTAATTTCTATTTTTTTTTCATTTCTAAAGTATTTTTAACTATTAAAAATAATATTACAAATTGTATAATTTATTAAATTTATATATTAAAATTTTTTAGCGGTTAATCAATAAATTGATCCGAAAATCGAGTTAAAAATCGAAACCGATATACTGGTTAACCGAAATTAATAAACTGACTTAATAAAATTATTAATGGACCGGTTAATCGATTCATACTCACCCCTAAATAGGGCTTTCTCTGAAACATAGAAAGCTTCATAAGCGCATAAAACTTTATTTGTTACCAACTTAATTTTTCTTTTAAAAAATATACAACATTACAAAAGAAAGCATAAAGCCAAATATATAAATTGGCAGTTCAACTTTATAGCAATTTTTATTTACATATCTAAATTAATACAGTGATTAAATAAATACCTCAATTTAGACAATAACATATTTTTAAATCATTATTGATGAAAGGATACAGAATAGAAGGTGTATATATTTCAAACGCGCTGACCTGGAAAATCAATCAGTGAGACGATGACACGTATCACAACAGTCAAATAATTAGTATTTTTAAATTTATCGACGGACAAATCCGTTGGTAACTTTTATTTATGATTTTTTTTTCAATATCTCCTACTAATCCATTCGAGCTAAATTACCCAAACTTACACGCACAATTTAAGCTAGCCAATACGCCATTTCAGAGAGGGACTGACTACAGATTTCATTAATTAAAAACTAATTAGGAATCAAAAAAAAATTTTAAGCATAACCAACACCAAACTCCATGCAAGACACGACCTAATAATAACATGTAGACATTAACGGCGGCACCACCGAGGGCTGCGCTGGCGAGGAAAGCAGCACCTCCTAAAAGAATAGAAGGCTTGCGGCCAAATGCTCTGGTCACCGATGAGGCAAAGAAAGAAGCAACAAGGCCAGCAACATATAATGAAGATATGAAAGAAGTTAGTAATTGGCTATCAAATTTGTGTGAAAGGCCATAGACTCGAACTATACTCACCTGACTTCATACCTGGGTTAACGCCACTAACTAGACCTGGCAAAATTTACAAAAACCCATGGGTCGACCCAAATTTACCAAAAAAATTTTGACCTAAACCCAATTCAATCCATATAAATACCCATTGGGTTAACCCAAAATTGACCCATTTTATTTTTCAACCAAACCCAATCCAATACCCATTGGGTCAACTCAAAATTGACCCATTTCACTTTCCAACCCATTGGGTCATTGAGTATTAACCCAATGGGTGTTTTCAAGATTCAAAGATCTTGACCTATTGGGTATGTAATGATATCAACACCGGGTCAGCTTTAAATAATACTTTTCGGCAGTGAATAGTATTTTTCGGGCCCGAAATGACACCCGAAAGTTAAAATTTTTTTATTAGACCATTTGAAAGGAATAGTCAAGGTGAGCCTATGGTTGAAATTTGAAGTGAATTTGAGGTTAAATAGGCTTCCAAAAGTCAAAAATAAAAAAAGTTAGCGAGTCCATAATACGAAAAATATATTTTAAATAATTTACTTTAATGTTAAAAATGGACAAAAGAAAAAGAAAAAATTGATACAAAAATTTACTTTCATTATAATCAAGTAAAAATATCATTTTATTAATTTTTTATAATTAGATAGGATTGCTTTATTAATTATTTTTCTTTTTTTTTAACATATGTAAAGACAAAATAAAAGAATAAATATTTCTTGAAATTTAAGTGGAAGGAAAAAAAAAATATCGTTGTTTGAATTTTGCAATTCTAGTAACTTCAAAAACAATAACTCTGTATGAATATGAAAAGATTTATTGTTCAAAATCGTTTAAAGGTAAAAGTTAGCCCAAATTTCTTTTTCTTGTTTAGATTTAAAGAAAAAGCTCAAATAAGCATGAGAATTTAGGACGAACAGCATTCTTCTGTTTCATAAGTTTATGACTTTGATTAAGTGCTTTAATCACTTCTTCTAATCATTTAATTTAACATGATGAAATATTAAATAAAAACTTTCAATACGTTTACGATTGGATATGTTTTTAAAAATAAACATTTAAAATTAACCCAAATCCATGGATCGATCCAAATCAACCAAATCCATTAATGACCCATATTTTTTGACCCATTAATGACCCAATCCATTAATGACCCATCCATTAATGACCCAACCCAAACCCATTCAACCCGCCTATTTGCCACCTCTACCACTAACACATTTCATTAACGAACGCCCAATCTTGACCAAAAAAAAGGAATTTGGATTTAATTACCGCTTATTTTCCGGATAAAGGGATCAAATGGCCTTTCACGCACTCCTCTTTGGATAAATTATATTTTGAGATAATATCTAAATTTATCTTTATCAGATTTCTCCTCTAAACTAATTACACGTTAAATTACATTCCTAAACTTATTAAAAAGATCATATTATCCATTCGAACTTATTTAAAATGTAAAAAAAAAATACTACACTATTAAAAATATTAAATTATTCCCCTAATTCTGTTTGACACATATTTTTCACGCATCAATTATAAACTGATAAATATTCTACAAAACAATAATATAATATTTTTAACAAATACAGAAAGATAATTTACTATACAATTAATTTAGAAAAAAAATCTAATAAATAGTGATAATTTAAAAAAAAAATTAATGTATTAACTAATTAAACTTACTACGCCATATAAGCAATGATGGTTCAAATATGCATTAATCTCTTAGTTAAAGTGTTTATTTGATTAATCAATAAATTGAAGTATCTAAATGTAAATCGATGTCAAATTGAAGTGCCAATAAGTATTTGGGCAAAGCATAACACCGTAAGTTTTGCATATAAATAACACAAGTAGGATAAGCACAATACCAAAACTGCATATAATATTCAATTACAAGGAAAAACTAAAATTTGGCAGCGTATCTTCATTTACAAAATTGTATGAATCAATGAAATAAACTTCGCCTCTAAATCCCACCAAATAGAAACCAAAACTATTAAAAAAAATAAAGAATAAAAGAGAACGCAATAGCACACCATAATACAAAGCCGCAATGAATAAAAACATCAATGCTCTACTACTGTCCGAATAGCATCTTGTTGAGCTGGTGTTAAACCCTGCAATTCAAAAAACAAGATGCATCATATATCATCATAGTTGCCATTAAATTTTTATTTTTAATAATTGGTTTGAAAATCTGAGTTGACCTGACAAAGATGATAAAATTGCTCCCTGTTGCTCTCCAAGAACTGCCTAAGGAACTCCGTAAGATAGCTTGCCAAATTAATCTGTCAAGACCATATTTCAGTTGAAGACCATATAAAACATTCTTTACACATCTCGAAGTATATAAATTGCTGGTAAAAATGGACCTCATTAAGCGGATCAGTAGTGTGCAATGGGTCATCATCATCCCCGTCCTCTTCATTCTTTAAATTCACAAATCAGAAAAGTTTGTTAGTGACTGTTGTGGAAGGAAAGGAAAAGGTGAAGTACATATGGAAATTCAATTTGTCAAATAACCTCATTATAAGTTTTAGTCATTGCTTCCATTTGATCATAATTGGTTCTACCAAAGGATGTAGTGGCAGCGGAGTAAATCAAATTCTTGTCAGATTCAACCTCTCCTTGAATTTCTTCCCAGTCGCTCTCCTGTCACAATAACAAGCTCAAGGCAATCTATTGCAGTGGTTAACTTAACAGAAGAAATCTGAAAAAGCAATGTACCTCATCATCACCACCTGGTAATTGTTCTTTGATTTCAATCAGCGTGTCCGCAAATAAAGCAAGTATCTATAAAGGCACATGAGAAGTAATTGTTCACATTTGCATTCCAACATAACTCAGCACACGAGAGGCAACCTTTTAGATTAAAACATGCAAAGACAAGCAGTACATAAACTCATACACACAATGTGAATGACCACAAAGCTTGTCAGGAAGAACACCTTTCCAGGAAGTGGCATCACAGTCCACTGATCAGGAGTCAATTTAGCTTTTGATCGAGTAGTTATCCCTGAAGTAGACTTTACCAAAAAAAATTAAAAAAGAAATTAGATAAAAGGGGAGAGAAGAAAACTACAAGACCATCAAAACTGTGAAGTTTAAAAAGCACATAGTCGAAAACAACCTTAATCAAATGACCTTGTACATTAATTTTCCCAAGTTCAGCATGTCTTGATGATAGCAGTAACGCCAAAGCACTGGTTGTAACCTTAATTTGGTATGCGCCTTGTATCTCCCCTGAGATCAGTTGAAATTTAGGATGAAAATACATAAATAAATAATTTCAGCTTACTTTAGCATGCAATTAATTTCTTTATAACACAAAACCGGAAAGGAGGGAAACAAATCAATGAAAGAGAAGATCCCAATCTCTTTCTTTTTTTAAGGGGAAAAGGAAGGAAGAGGAAGGAGACAGCATGCACAAACGAGTCCTATCCACATCTGACATTCATCTAATCAATGCCATTGCAGTGCATGATAAGAACAAATCAAACTACAAAAAACTCCAAGGAGACAATTTACTACTCACTAATTTAAGATAATAACAAAGCAAAGGGATCCGCTCAACTACAAACGCAATTAACTTGACATTCAAAAACTGGCAAATTTAGTTACCAAAATATAACACTGGTACTAGATTGTCCTGTTCACATAAAAGTTCAGGAACAAAACGGATTCAATTCTTGAATTCCAGATTGGGTTCAAATTAAAAAAATGAAAACCAATTGCAAGATCCATTCATTAGCTTCTTTCCATGATAGTTCTTCTAATAGTCTTGTATTAATTTACACACACACACATATAAAAATAAATAAATAAATAAAGTCGAATCATTTCCCTCATCTACGGATACAAACATCACTCTTATGACTCTTTTGAATGGGATCTCATGAACTGACCAGGGCAGCTGTCCCTCATGCAAAAGTTTAATAAAACAAAATCTTTCAATTAAAGTAAATAAAGCAAACCTCATAGCTAGCACATCATTAATCATCAATAGCAGGTTCACAATCTGAGGCATAAAATTGCCAACAGAACATATTTTGATCTCGTTTTCAGCAAGAGTGTACTTTAAGAACACCAACCTTGCTGCTTAGTCCATTCAGCCATTAAATAGACAAAGGAGTTCTCATAGCCTTCAGCAGGAATACTGATTAGCATATCTATGAATTGTTCAACTTTAGGGGCGCTCATATGGACCTGCATTTTAAAAGAACAGAACAGTCAAAGGTCAATCATTCAACGCCAGAGAGATTTAATGTTACTATATGTCCCTGCATATTGGATATAAGAAAAGAGTTCCTGATTGGTTTCAGGTAAACGTTTAATTTAGTCAAAATGAAGCAACCACTGTTCATTAGCAATTACCAATCTAGCAAGAATAAGTAACAAGGAGCTTCTCAATCCTGATATTTGAGCTGACTGCATCCTTCTGACAAGAGCAGCAACAAGATCTCGGATATGTTGTGCCATTTGCAAAGGCAGATGTAAAATGAGTTGCAAAATATAACTCCCGACAAAAAGAGATCCTGAGCTTTCGAGATCAGGGTCAAGAAGCCTGCATTCCAAATGTTTTGGCATCAGAGAGTACAATCTACAATCCCTCACAACCATTTTCACCGTTGATTTATATATGAAGCATCATAATGAACCATTTAATCCCAGTTATTACCTTAATTTATATATGCGCTACACAGAATAGTACACATAAAATAATAAAATAGTATAGAACTGCATACATAAAATAGCAAGTGTTTCAATTATAAAATGGGGACACCAAATAAGCTGCAAAAACTCAAAATATGAGTTCCAGCAGATATGTGAACTTACACCTTTCACATTTAGCAAACAATACAAAATTTGAGATGGTGGTGAAAGGTAGCAGACAAATTCAATGCATACTTTCACATCTATTACAGTAAGTTTATAATGGCATACTTCTATTATAACATGCACAATTCTAGTACGTTTTTCATCCTTGAAACAGAGTCAACAGGCCTCCAAACATTCTCACGGCTCTCAACCCTCTACATTGTCCCTATGAACTAAGGTATAAAAACTTTGAAAGAAGATATAAGTAGCAAACCTTGAAGCTGCATCAAGCAAACTTCTCATTGTGAATCCAGAATCAGCACCCCAAGTAAGTATTTCTTGCTGTCCTCCAGATATAAAAGCAGCCAAACATTCTGTGGCATTCTGGTCAATGACACAGCAGCAAGACAAATAAGTCATTTATCTAAAGTACATAATCAAAACACAATATAATTAAGGCAAACAAAAGCCTTGTATTAAAAGAAAAGTCACCTGCATTTCACTGTGATCCTCACTTTGAAGGACTATCCGGATAACAGCATCAAAACAAACATCATACAATGCTTTTACTACATCACTTGGTGCATTCTGTACAATGCTATCATAAACTGTAATTAGCAAAGCAGGTATCAAAATTATGATATTTCTCTTATAGTTAAAGATGAGATTAGATAGAAGAGTTAGAATAAAAGAAAACCTTAACTTGCCTTTAATAGCATGGTTACCAGATCCAGGGATCCAGCTACCAGTCCATCAGGCTGCTGCTGTGGCTGATTATTACCACCAAGATTCATTAGAAACATCATCTAAATCGCTATTAAGTAATTGAAAGACAATTACTTGGAAAATAATTTTCGAACATACATTAGCTAAGATTGGCATCATATGCGGCAAAACCCGAGAAACCAATGGATGAATGCAGCCAGGAGAATTTTTTATTGCCTGAGGAAATTATCAAGTGAAAATAACAAGTTAAATAATAAAAATACCATTCCATTAATTTCAGAAATGGCAAATTTTTTAATCCTACTGTTTTTTGGCAGGTCCTTTTGGTAGCTAATAACTAATTGAATTTAGTGAATTGGTCAACCAGGCTGCATTACTTTGCAGAAAATGACTTGGCAGAGAAAGTTATTTTCCTTTGCAAAACACTCCGTACGAAACTGAATAAGATTTTGTTATTCGTTTATAAATCTAAAATCACCAGGAAATATTTGAATTACTAGGACAGACAAAGGGAGAAAATCATTTTTTCTAATTTATTTTCAAATCAAACAAGACTACGAGAACACCCAATTTCTGCCCCATCGAATGGCCCTAGAGTCCATTTGTTTTTAATGTGCATTACATCCTTTTTTTATGAGATTGAAAATTTTCTGTTTTTAAAACAGAAAGTAATTTTTCATAAGGAAATTTTAGGACCTGTTCACTTACAGAAAACTGCTCCAGTTTTCTAGAAAAATTTTCCACAGAAAATAAAAAACAGATATCATGTTTATTTTTATCAGTTTTCTAAAATAGAAAACAAAAAATAAATTTTTCAGTTTTCCAAAATAAAGAAGAAATTAGAAAACTAATAAAAAATATTTTTCAAATTTTCTAAATAATCTTAATACACATATATATATTTATACATATATATATGTGTGTGTGTGTGTGTGTGTGTGTGTGTGTGTGTATTTGTATGTGCATACATACATAAGTATATGTATACATACGTACATATAGATATGTGTATATGTATGTACATATATACACATACACATATATGCATATGTATATGTATACATGCATATGTATGCATAACATATATATATATATGTGTGTGTGTGTGTGTGTATGTGTGCGCGCGCGCTCACGCGCGCTTACATACATATATATATATATATGTACATACATATATATACATATGGATATGTATATATATGTATATACATACATACACACGTAATCCATACATGTGTATGTATGTGCATATATTCACATACATATGCTTATACATATACATATATATGTATGCACGTGCGCGCGCGCACACACATATATATATACGCACACACACATACATACACTTGTATATACATGTATATAAGTGAATGTATGTATATATATACACACACACACACACACATATATATACACGCTCTAATTTTTTATTTGTTGGTAAATAAAAGCATTTTCTAAATTTTTTACAGAAAATAAATATTTCAATTTTCTAAGAAAATAAAAAACTGTTTTTTGTAAGTAAATACACCCTTAGTTTTCTAATTGGTAACACAATAAAAATTGACAAACAATTTACAGAGCCGAAACTCTAGAAAATGTGCAGAAGGTTTTCTAGAAAACATTTCACCATATAAGCCGTGATATGAGTTTGAATTTGGTGGCTGAAATTGAAAAGGCACTTGGTAGTTTTAAAAATTTGTGGCAGCAGTATTCAAATTCACAAGTTTGATTGATGGTGCAAACTGCAACCGCAACAGCTAAAAGTAAAACCATTGCCATCATCACTCTCTTCCCACTCTCAAAATAAGGGTTCACTACCTAAGCAAAGGCACAATATGACACGTATTTGCATAAAATACACAGGTGGTCAAAGAAATTGTAAAAGCAAAAGAAATTAATAAAGGAAAATATAGAAAGCCACCGTCTAGAAAGATGATAATTACCTCCAGAACCTCAATTACATCAATACTGATAAAGGGATCAGAAACATGCAGTGCCCACATATTAAGGATTACAGGAGAGATAATAGACTCAACCGCTACCGATACTTCATGAGCTATAATGAGAAAATACAAACACTGAGACGGATAACAATAAGAAAATGAAACAAGGAGTTCCCTATTATATCCAAACCCACCTGCCTTAATTGCTGCTTGCATTGTTTCAAGTACGAGGTGTAATGTCTCATCAGATGCCTGCAAAACAGAAGCACATTATAGCTTATAAACTAAAGTATGAGAACAATAATGCAGGTATGCATATTCAGTACACTACCTGGAGAAGAAGATTTATCAGTGATGAAAACAAACCCATCAAATGAGGCTGAACATCCCTTGTACTAGCTTCGGGTAGGAGTTGAGAAAGTGCCCGGCAAGCACCTACTTTCACAGGTGGGGGCCTGTTGGGGACAAAATATCATAAGATTATAATCGCAATTATTCATAAATGTAAACTATCACAATATAATATATTTTGCTTACACATCCATGCCCACTGACTGTACTGCAGCAGAAAGATAGCCTTCAATAACCCCACTGCTGATCTGTAAAATACTGATTATCAATAAGAGTTATACAATAAAAACAATGGTACAAGGAAATAAAGTAGTGACAAATACCACAGAGGAGAACTTAGCAACTGTTGTAAAGAAGCGAGCATAAAGAAAAGGATATTCATGCACCCCTGCACAAAAAAACAATACCACCAAGCCCACCCATCAATAATGGAACCCTAATTAGCACTTGGAAACAACAAACAAAGAGAAATGGAGAGAAGCACCTGCTCCAATGTTGGCAATCATCTGCTCTATAAGGTTTCCTAAGTTGACATTGGTCGGCCTTGAAGCCTATTAAGAAAAGTTTGGTACTCAGGGAACATTGTCTCATATTGCACTCAAATAAAAGGCCCCAACCCTAGAGCAATCAAAATTCAAGAACTAGAAACAAGATTTCATAAAATGAACCTCTGTTTCAAGCAATTGGTCTGACAGAGAAGCAACAGTAAACAGTGTAGCCTCCCTCATCTGCCATCATGTGAGGATGGGAGAAATTTTACAAAACTTAGTAATCTCATGCTGAATGGATAAACATATGCTGAATGGATAAACATAAGCTGGGAGAAATTTATAAAAGCTTATATCTGTTAGCAACATGAACCTTAATTAAGAAATAAAGTTTTTCCACTTACTCTCCACCAAACTTTTGAGCCAGAAGCTTTTTCTTGTTGAGACTCATTGAATCTTTCATTCACAGCATCTACGATGACATTGATTCCTTCTCCACCAAAAGAATTCACCACCTCCTCTAGCAGAAG
This sequence comes from Excoecaria agallocha, assembly GCA_037975025.1. Lineage (NCBI taxonomy): Eukaryota > Viridiplantae > Streptophyta > Magnoliopsida > Malpighiales > Euphorbiaceae > Excoecaria > Excoecaria agallocha. Next base: position 44,060,567 of record CM075809.1, read on the forward strand.
TACACCTGCCAGAAGCAATTTTTATGGCAAACCATATTGTATGACAAGCAGCTGGTGAGATTAAAACCAAATTCCACAAGATGTATATAACCAATCCATGAGATGAAAAAGAATCAATCAGTCCACGAGCTGTGACCAAGAATGTATCATAGAGAACACTGAGAAATTAATTACTACAGCTAACTTGTTCCATGGCAGGTTTGTCTACCCACTGTGTCAAATCCTGTGCCCAACATGAAAACAGGATGCTCTCTTCCTTTAGTATTATGTATCCAAAAAATCATGGAGCAGTATCCTGATACCATTGTACTAGTATAGACACAGACTGGCTGCTGGATTTTATAAAGCCAACTGTAGTTCACTAAGAGAGTTTTGCCGAATGCTTAAATTTTTAATACCTATCAAAAGTCCCCCGGTTTATTTACAGCTTCTTTTTAACCTGTCATATGCTCCCTGGAGTATTTTTGAATTATGTTATTTAATCAATATTTCAACTCCTTAACTATAAAAGATATTACAAGGAGTACTAAGTAGCAACAGGCGGCATATAAGCTTACCAGAAGTGCGACAGCTATAAGTAACATCATCCTCATCAGCAATAAATTGGTTAGCATCCATTGACCAAGTATGAATCTATACAAAATTCAAATATGAAGTATGATAACCAACGTAAAAATAAAATATAATATATATATATATATAGAGAGAGAGAGAGAGAGCGCGCTCATTTTCAAGACCAAAAATAATAGCAATATAAGCAGACCCAAAAAAGTTTTAACAGAGAGGAAGAGGCAAAGATGAAGGGCATATGCACAGCATTCAAAATGATAAACAAATTTGCGGAAAGCTTGAAAGACCAACCTTTACTTATGTAATTGTTGCAAAGCAAATAATTTCAAACTACGCATGTTCCTCCTCTACACCAACTCTCTTCCCATGTGCCCACACCCCCTTTCAAAAAGAAAAAAATAAATAAAGGTTTTTGCCTACTTGTCAAATTTCCCACCCCAACCTATCAGATTCCATCTTTTCCTTCTTTTTCCTCTGTACAAAACATTTTGAATTTCACAAACAAGTTGAGAAAGAAGTGCAGGAGGGCAGACAGAGGGGAAGCAAGACATAATAGTTTCTAATCTACCAGTTCCTATTTAAGCTTCAAATGGGGGAAGTGCACACACACACAATTACCTCAATAGGGCTTTCTCAAGACCGCATACACTTTTAGCAATGAGCATAATAACTATGATTCCACCATAATTGAACTCTCCTTTTGGCAATAAATAAATGCAGCACAGGATACACACATCTAATTATTTTTGGACTCTAAAGATAATTACATTACCTTTTCCTTTTCCCCAGAAAATTTGGTTTCTCTCATTTCCCGCATATATATATATATATATATATATGCGGGAAATGAGAGAAACCAAATTTTCTGGGGAAAAGGAAAAGGTAATGTAATTATCTTTATATATATATATATATATATATAGTGAAACTTTTATTCAGAAAGGCACATTAACAGCCACAATGACAGCTATATATGATATAAAGGCACATTAAAGGGAAGCATTCATTGAAGCTAAGCTGACATTATCAATATATATTATATTATATATAATAAAAAGAAAAGACAGAAAAACTGAAAATGAAGAAAAATAAAAATCAAACGTGAAATGCAGAGAAGTATATGAACAAAAGGAGAAGATAGACAGTAAGACTCAGTAAGACTCAATTTATTGGGACTTGCAAAGATCATGAGAACCAAGGCTTGCGTATCCCAATTATACATTATATCAGGATGTTTAGTAGGAACTTAAAACGGAAAAGATTCTGTGATAAACACACCGTTTTCAATATAATAATCGAAGTCCAACTTGCTCTCCAAGTAGTATAAGATTGGATTGCAAGAACATAAGCATGACTTTTATATTGCATAACGGGATAGATATTGAAAGCCAGAAAATGATAATGTGGTGGGAGAATACCTCCAATGAATACAAAATGACTGGTTAATCTCAAGCTGACTGTTCACCACGTAACCCAGTTTAAACTGATAGATAATATAAAGATTGATGCCACACAAACGACCGAGCATCAAGTAGATATGCATTCAATTTGTCAAACTCAGCCCATAGGGAACAATGTATTAAAAATCTTGAATAGGCATTTGATGACAACTAGATATATAACATACATTGCAATGCTGAAGCAAAATATGACCAAGCTATGTAGGGAAAAAAATTAAATATTAATGTCTCAATTATTTGCATATCACTGACTAATGCAATGTAACTGAATGGCACAAGTTCAAGGTGACTTTTGACTTCACATAAAGAAAACTGATGTCGAAGCCATAAATGGGCAATTTCTCAAGATAACGGTGCGTCCAAGTTTCACTTCAAAAGGAAATTTGCAAGGGAAGCTAAAAAACATTAACTGTTGTACAAACCATATATAAAAATTTGTAATTAATAATCTCCACTATATTGTACACATGAAGCAACAAATAAGCAACAAAAGCTTTTCAAATTGCATTGTTACCTGCTGTTCTGTCATTTGAAGAAACGCTATAGTGTAATAAACCAACTCCTTTATATTATTCCAAACAACCTACAGAAAACAAATTTCAAAAGCCTAAATTCAGTATGTTAAGTGGAAACAATGAAATAAAGAGCAATAACAAAAATGCAAATGTTATATCTGAACCTTCATTAATTTCTTGTTGCCCACAATAGTCAATAGAACCTCAAAAAGCTGTGTTCACAAGAGATTAAATCAATATATTTGAGAAACCAAAACTAAATACATTTAGAAGCATTACCAAAAGCATTTGAAGAACCATAATGCAAGATTATAAATTCATTTCTGTTCTACAGGAATACAATGATAAAACCATAATTCAAAACATGCACTGTGTAGAAATCCACTCCCACATAACTCAAATTAAGAATAAAGCCACAAGAAAAAGAAATACTTAACAAAAACTAGAACAGAAAAATGAAAGTGTTACAATTTATAGTATCTGTAAGCTGTTACAGATTGTACAGCTAATGTAGATAAAATACTATAACTATTAGATAGAGATAATAGCATAATTATAGGGATTTTTCTTTCCTAGTTTAACTCTTGTATTCTTTGATAAATACCTGTACCTTTTCTAATAGAATTACAAAATAATTCTCTTTACTTTCACATAGTATCAGAGCCTAGTCAAGCTTATAGATTTCTTGTTTGAGGGTTACCATTACTTCTTGGGTCGGTAACATTATTTCTTTAGGTCACCATCCGGTGGCTGTTTTTTTTGTTTCACAGCCACCACAAGACCTCCTTCAGTCCGGCCTATCCACGTTTTCCGGTGACCCGCAGCGCCACGAGTGGATCTCACGCGCCGATCGAAGATGACCGCCACTTCCTCACGCGCCGGCGAGTGAGAGTGCATGGCTTGTCCGTTGGACCTCCGACTTTATCTCTAATGTCGCCTGGTCATTGCTAGATTCTGGTGTCATCTTGAGGTAGCTTCTTGTGTTGATGGTATTTTCTCTCTCTTGGAACTCTGCTCACACAGGTTCTGTTCTTTTGTCCACGTTTTTTTCAGATGATTTGTTGAGAAGGTTGGGTATTTATTTATGTTGGGATTCCAATGTCTTCTTTGAATTTCCATTGTCTATTATTTTTTTTAGTTATTTAAAAATGCTTTAAATGGCTGAAAGTAGTGATAAGAAGACTATTACTGAAATTATGTTGGATGTGTCCAAAATTATTGATTAAAAAATTGACTAGAAGTAACAATAATGCACAATGGAAAAAACCATTCGCAAATTTGTGACTAGTATAAATTTGGAAGACCATTTAACTAGTAATCCACCACCTAAGGATGATACTGGTTAATGGAGGATTATAAATTATTTAATCAAATTCAGAATATTTTAGATCTCGTTATTGATGATATTGTGAATCATTGTGATAGTGTAAAAAAATTATAGAAATATTTGAAATTTTTGTATGCTTGCAAACAAGATATATTTCGTGTTCATGACTTATTGTTAAAAATTTATCGAGCGAAACAAAAAAAAATCGCTCCCTATTCCCTTATTATACTGAAGTGAAACAAGCCTTTGAAGAAAAATGAATTATGTTTCCTATTTTTGCTGACATAAAACAAATGCAAAAACAAGAGGAGCAGATTGTGGTACAATGTTTCTTAGCAGGATTGGATTTTGAATATAATGTGGCACATACACAATTGTTAATTAATGAGTTACTTCCTTCTTTTACTAAAATTTATATTCGTTTGCTTCGAGTGTGTAAAGATGGCGATCTGCCATTTGGTATAGTGCCCAATGAAACAGTAGCATTGGTTAGTAATGCTTCGAATAGTAATCGCATTGGTAAAGGTGAAAATAGTAATGATTCTACTGGTGGGAACGGTAGTAACGCTCGTACATGTTATTATTGTGGAGTTGATAGACACATTACAAAGAATTGTTGGAAATTGCATGTTAAGCCTTCCAAGAACTTGGGCCAGATTAATAACAAAAAGTTTACAAATGTAGCTACTAAAGATGGCATCCTACCGCCTCCACAGTCACCCTCACCTTCTGTCACCATTTTAGTGGATAACTATGCTTGTTTAACGAATACCCATCAGCAAATTTTAGCCACTTATGATTCACAACAGTTATCTTCAGAGACATCGGTTTTGGCTAATACAGATAACCCTGCTACATGTCTTTCCATCTCATCTCGTAGTTGGATATTGATTTAGGTGCTACTAATCATATGTTTGGCTAATACAGATGATATTGTGATTTAGGTGCTACTAATCATGTGTTACTTTAACCAATGGATCTACTGCTTCTGTAATTGGATGTGAGATAGCAAACCCAACAAAATCTTTCCCATTATCATCTGTTTTATTTTTATCATCATTCCCTTTTAACTTATTATATGATAGCTAAATTATCCAAAATCTTAACTGTTGTATTATTTTTTATCCCAATTATTGTCTTTTTCAAGATCTTGAAACAAAACAGATTCTTGGTAAAAGATGTCTGGTGAATGACTTGTATGTTCTTTAATCAACTTCTAAACCAGTACCTCGATCTATTGCTTGCACAAGCTCATAATCTGTTTTGCAATTTCATTGTCATTTTGGTCATCCTCCTGTTCCAATTTTACAAAAATTACATCCTAGTCTTAAACGGGAATCTACTTTAAAGTGTGATACTTGTCAATTTGCTAAATACTATAGAATATCTTATTCTCCTAAACTGAATAAACATGTTGAGCCTTCTTTTTACTTGGTTCATATCGATGTATGGGATCCATATCCTATTACTTCCAAATTTGATTTTTGTTATTTTGTAACATTTATTGATGATTATTCTCAGATTACTTGACTTTATCCTATAAAATCTCGACCAGACTTGTTTACTATAGTTTGTACTTTTCATGCTGAAATTAAGACTCAATTCAACTAATTAGCCTGTATTTTGAGAAGTGATAATGCTAAAAAATATGTTTCTCATTCTTTTAAATCTTATCTCTCAGCATGGTATTATTCATCAGTCTTTATGCATTGTTACCCCTCAGCAAAATGGTGTAGCTGAGCAAAAAAACCGTCACTTATTAGAAGTTGCCCGGGCACTAATGCTCCATATGCAGGTTTCCAAAGTCTTTTGGATAGATGTTTCCATTGCTTTTTTTTTTTAATCAACAGAATGCCATCTTCTGTTCTTGACGGTCAGATTCTATACTCTCTTCTTTTTCCCTCATCGACACTATTTCCTCTTGCTCCACGAATTTGTGGGTGTACTTGCTTTGTTCAAGACATGCGACTTCAGATTTCAAAACTAGATCCTAAATCTCTTAAATGTGTTTTTGGGATACTATTGTGAACAAAAGGATTATCGTTATTACTCTCCCTCTTTGGGTCATTACTTGGTATCTGCTGATATTACATTTTTTGAAAATACACCTTTTTTTGGTTCTCTTGTGTTCTCTCCTTCGCACTCTAGCGATTCAAGGGACAATTTTTTTTATTTATATTGTCAGTGAACAAGTAGTATCTCCTCCCTCTCGACATTTTATTCGTCAAGTTTATTCTCAACGTGTACAACATTTTATTGAGGCACTTGCTATTAGCCAGGACACCGGCACCATGCCTCCTGCTTCATCTCCAAATCCCTTATCACCACCAGATGCTAGCCTTGACCTTTCTATCTAGCTTCCTTAGACTCTATTGCTTTTTCAAAGTCCCTTGCTGAAGTATTAGCTCATGCTGGTTGGCAAGCTACAATGAAAGAAGAGATGATGGCCTTAAAGCAGAATCATACTTGGGATCTTATGCCTTTGCCCTTCCAGAAAAAAAGCCATTGGCTACAAGTGAATGTTTACTATTAAAATGAATCCTAATGGTTCTATTACTCGATTGGTTGCTAAAGGATATGCTCAGACATATAGAGTGAATTATTCGAAAACTTTTTCTCCAGTTGCAAAACTTTCTTCTGTTCGACTGTTTATCTCCTTAACTGCTACTTACAGCTGGACACTTCATCAACTTGATGTGAAGAATGCATTCTTGCATGCAGATTTAAGTGAAGAGGTTTACGTGGAGCAACCACCTGGATTTGTTGCTCAGGGGGAATCAGGAAAAGTGTGCAAATTAAGAAAGTCTTTGTATGGTTTAAAGCAATCTTCTCGTTTCTGATTTGGGAGATTCAATACAGTTGTGATTGAGTTTGGCCCACCAAAAAGTGCATATGATCACTCAGTGTTCTTTGCATCATCTAGTTCTGGGTGCATTTTGTTGGTTGTGTATGTGGATGATATAGTGATTATTGGAAGTAATGAAGCTGGGATCACAAGGTTGAAAGCATTCCTTAGTACTCACTTTCAAATAAAGAATTTAGGACCATTGAAATAGTTTTTAGGGATTTAAGTTTCTCACAGTCATATGGGGATCTATCTATCTCAAAAATAATATTGCCTGAATTTATGAGAGGGTGTTGGTTTCATTGAGGCAAAAGCATGTGATGTGTCTATGATACCAAATGTGAAACTGAAAGCTGAAGATGGAGACTTGCTTGAGAATCTTGAAAAATATAGAAAGACTATGGGAATATTGAACTATCTTACTATCATTCGTCCTGACATTGCCTTTCCAGTAAATGTTGTTAGTCATCTCCTAGAACCTTACATTGGGATGCCGTTGTTCATATTTTGAAATATCTAGAAGGTGTGCTAAGACATGACAGCTTATATCGAAATCATGGTCATCACACTATAGAAGGTTTCACAAATGCAGACTATGCAGAACATCTTTCAAACAGACGCTCCACCATTGGTTATTGTATCTTTGTTGGGGTAATCTTGTTTTGTGAAAGAGTAAGAAGCAGAGTGTTGTATCCCGATCAACTGCAGAATCCAAATATAGAGCTATGGCACAGACTACCTGTGAACCTATATGGCTACTTCTTTGACTTGGTGAGATTGGGTTTGTTCAGTCTAAACCAATGAACTTATGGTGTGACAATCAATAAGCTATTTATATTGCAAATAACCGTGTTTCATGAGAGAACCAAATATATAGAAGTCGACTTTTATTTTACTTGATAAAAGCTAGATGGATCAATCTCAACTCCACATGTCAGAACAGGGAGCCAATTCGCTAATGTGTTCACCAAAGCGTTACCTGGAAGTCAAGCTGATTATATTTGTAACAAGCTGGACATAATCAATATCTATACTCCAGCTAGAGGGGGAGTGTTACGATTTATAATATCTGTAAGCTGTTACAGATTGTACAACTAATGTAGATAAATACTATAGCTGTTAGATAAAGATAATAGCATAATTATAGGGATTTTTCTTTCCTAGTTTAACTCTTGTATTCTTTTGATAAATACCTATATCTTTTCTAATAGAATTACAAGATAATTCTCTCTACTTTCATAAAAAGAATAGCACATTTTCCAATGAAGGAGAACGTAAAAATAAAGCAAGACGCGTAGGGACCAAAAAAACTATAATTGTGACGAATCTTCACTTAACTCCCTCCATCCCCAATTGATAGGCACCCTTCTTTTTCATTTGCCCCAAATTATAGCCATTTTGCATTTTAACCATACAATCAATTGGTTAATTCTCTAATTTACCCTTACTTAATATTCATTTTTATCAACAAACATTAAATAACATCCCATACTTCTCGCATATATCCCTACTAAATACAGGGATAAATTATTAAAAGCACAAGTAAATTGTATAATTCCAAGAATATTAGCCATATGTCTTTAATATGGTGAAACAGAAATAGTGCTTATCTATTAGGGACAAAGGAAGTATATTATTGTTCATGGAAAAAGTGAATCACATGTATCAATTGAAAAGATGGTTCATTTAGACAAAATGACCCCACCTTGGAAACTCATTGTTTCATACTTTATTTGTTTTAGATATATTAGTCATACACGAAGGCCAGGAACTTTATTACCTGAATGACAAATGAATCAAGACTTCTATCTGAACCATCAGAATCATAACTACCTTCATATGGATCTTCTGTACCTTCAATTGATGATCGGACATACACTCTTAGAGTTGTCACAAATGTTTGCCACAAAGGTCCCAAAATAACTGCAACAACATGAGCTGTTAGATGGACAAACTTTGAAAACAAAATTCAAATATATATCCAACAGATAACATGTAAGTTTCATATATTTAAGACAGCATGGGAAACCAACCGACATATTCACCCTCAGCAATCATAGGATAATTCTGAATACTTTGGTTCAAGCACTTTAAAACCTAATGAAAACAACAATAATTATCATCAAACATCTTAATTCCAATCAAATAGCAAGACAACAGAAAAGTAGATCAAGAAAACAAGCTAACCTCCATTCTCAAGCACCAATCATCAGGATCTTCAGATTTCAATGGCTGTTCTAAGATTATTGCTGATTGATTCATCCACAATTTAATCAATGGTTCCACCAATTCGATAACTTCAGTCTGAACAATGTGTTAGATCTTTCAAGCAATAATAGAATAAGCTAAATTGCACCATGCTTCAGAACCACTGCGAAGGATATACCTTATATACACCACGCATAGCCCCAAGCACTGACAAGCAAGAATGAACTATTGACTGGGCTTTTGTACGCAAATACTTGTCATATATCTGTTCCAACAACATCCAAGAAAGTAAGCACGCATCATAAAGTGAAGAGCCTTTAAATTATCAGCCAAAAGACAAAGCCCTTCAGAAGAAATTCACACAAACTATGTGTCAAACATTAAATGAATTGGTCGATTCCAAATCCATACAATGAGACATAAATCTCAGAATTGAATTCTGTGAAGTAAAACAAATTGTGTACAGAATCAGCAAGGTTTGTACTTTAGCTGTACTTTAACAATTGCACCTAAATAGTCAAAGCTCACAGAAAAAAAATTGTCACAGCCTTGTCTTTATTGCCTTTTCTTTTTCTTTGAACACAATAAAGACGAGAAAGATTTGACTGAATCACATCCAGTGCAGATCACAAGATTGACCACTAATTTTAGGCTACCTTATAAAGTTATCATCTTCTAACTTTTGGAAATATTTTACCATTATTCCATACATACACATCATAACTATCTCAAAACAAATTTGGATCTATAATAGCATAATGACATCACATCTTTATGCCATATTCACCTAGCAGCATATATACATGTACATTTCTGAGGAAAAATTCCTTCGAATGTCGTCAAATTTATATTTTGTAAATACTTTCATGTAAGTTACAAATTAAAAAATAAATAAATAATGGAATACTAATGGAATCTATCTCCAGCAGCTAGAAAAATGTGAGGAATAATCAAATGCTAACCTGAGGGAAGATATAATTGTATGTAAGCTTGGGAACAAAGCAGGTATAAGTGTTGGCACCATGGTATCATCCATGTCCCCAGAGAGAAGAGCTAAGCATCTTAAAGCCCCATGTACTGCAAATTTCAATGGAATTATCATATTTGATCTAAGCTAAAGCAGGACACTTAAACAATGCAAGAAATGGAACATGAAAAGAATTGAGATTATATCAAGCTGATGACATCTATAACATACGGGGAATGGGGGAGGGCAGGGGGAAGGGGAAGGGAAATTTTTAAGTAGAACTTGAACTTGAAACATAATGAATACATATAAACAAGTATAAGACAGCTGCTAAGTTCAGTATTATTCAGTGAGAAAAAATTAGTAAAATAATATATTGATTCCTCCCCCCAAAAAAAATGATAGATATTGTTAACCAGAAATATGATCCTGTCAGTTGGAAGCAAAAAGGTAGAGAGCTGAAATTAGTAGGAAACTTAGACATAATGTACATAAAGGCATGGATTTGGAGGTCAGTGGGAAGAACATGTAAATTGGCGAAACTGCTCATGAGAATAAAAAATGGTTATGATATGGAAACTCTAATTAACCACAGTTCTTAATTTCTTAGTTAACTCTAGCCATCCATTAATCTTAATTATACACACTGAGAGGTTTTAGTTTAGCAGTTCTGAGTCCAGAGTTTTAAGTCCTATCACCTCTTGGAGCAGGTTCGCACCCTCAATAAAGTGATGCCTCAGGACAATGACACTTACTTTCTGAAAAGAGAACTGAAAAGTATGAAAGAAACAACAGATGTTTAAAATGAAAAGATACAGCACAAGAGCTTACCTCCATTCAGATTAGTTTGATCAGCAAGCAACCTCAGAAGGGATGGCAATAAATCAGTCCAACTCTCTGGCCAGTCATATATAGCTATTGACGCTATGGCCATGCTTATTGCTGTGCAGATTTTCTTATGCGGATCATCCAACGAAGCGACAAGAAGTCTGTGTATAACTACCTGATAACAGAACAATATTCTAACTACATAATTGCTTCTAAAAGCTTACATTTTGGTTTACACAGAAAACTGTAGGTTGCAATTTGATGTTACAGGTAAATGCAAGACTCATATAACAACTAAGCCTTAATCCCATAAAATATGGGGATGGGTATATGGATCTATCTCCAAACTCTCATGTCCAAAGTTAGATCCACCTCAATATCTAGGAATTGTATACCCTCAGATATCATTTATCTCCATATCTTGATCTTCCATCGGTTATAATTTCTCTCCATATGTTGATCTTCGATCGGTTATAATCCCAACTAAATCTGCAACCATGTATAGCTCAGCTTATGTATGCTATGGTATAAATCTCTAACATTGAACAAGTAGCACAAATGCTTATAAAGGGACCGCCAAAGAAACAATTGAAGCTCACCCCAAGCAAGCTATGCAAGACACATAGAAAACAGGTTGAGGCAGAGGTGGGCCTAAGATTTTAGATTAAGGGGGGAATTTTGGTGGAAATCAATATTATGTGGAATAAATTTGATAGGAACCAATATCAAAGGGAGCAAATAGTAAAAATTAAAGGAATGAATTTACAATTTATAAAAAACTTTGAAAAAAAAAATTATATTTAGTGAAATAAGGTGGGCAATTGCCTCCCTTCTTCACCAACTAGCTCCACCCTTGGGTTGAGGGGGAGTATTGGAACTTTTACATATTTTATCCCAGTATCATTGTATTGTAGGAGAACCAAAAGCGAATGTGTGACAATTTTTAGGAAAAAATCTAAGGAGATTTGATTTCCCTAATAGTTAGCATTGTTATTCTTTCCTTCTATCTTTTGTTAGTAGTCTATAAGATATACAATTCTAACTCGTTCTTGTTGAAAGAAATATAAAATTTTGATTCTTCTCAATAACAAGACATAAAATCTTAGAAGGATCATATACCCTACATCCTTTAACATTATGGTTGATTAAATGCTAAAAACTAAAAAGAGATTATTGGCTTTTTCTTTTCTTTTTCTGAGACGTATTTCATCCACCATTGTTCTTCTTTTCTTGTCTTTTCTTTCCTTTGCAACATATTAAAATTATCTTCTTAAGTTTTGCTCTAGACATACAAAACTTATTATTGAAATATTTTTTAAGTCTTTTAGTAACACTAATTAATACCAAGATAAAAAAAAAAACAAAAAAAAAATCTATCTAGAGAAAAATTTATAATGTCCATGTGATTCTGAAAATCTATGTCAATTAAATGAAAAGAATAAATTCAAATGTTAGAACTTAGAAGCATAGCATGCACTAGAAAAATTTGAAGTTTTTCTTAAAATTTAACACAAAAAGATAATGTTGCTCCCAGGCGCAAACTAACAAGAAGGGTAAGGAAAAAAAAAATCTAAGCAGATATATAATATTGCATTATTCTTGCTTTTAATGCCTATTTAGGAGCACTACCTTGAATTAGACAATCAACGCTTCTGGTATTTCTATATGCACATTTTTTATGAGTACTTTTGAAAGACTACAAATAGTTCCTCCCAAAAAACAGAAAAAAAAATAAATCCCCTTTACAAATTTGAATGATCAGACATCTGGTATTTTGAAGACATTTTTTTTTACTAAATGTTTCATAATGTCTAACGCACCATGATATGGATATGCACATAATAAGCAGTAGGCTTTTTCCCAGATTTGGGTAGGTTAACGTAAGCCATTTTATCTATAAACTTATATATAGGCAATGCATAACAATAGGCATGATTAGCTTGCTCCTTGTAAGTTTTATGTAGGCTAACTTAGCCCAATTTTCTACGAAGTTATTTATTCACAATGCCTACCCATTGCATGGCTCATGCACAAAAAAATGTGCATGAGAAAGCCAACAGTAATTATGAAAGTATGAAAAGTTTTTCCTTCCCTACAAAGTAGTTTTTGCACATTTTGGTTTACTGAGTGATGTTCTCTGCATCAATACAATTGTTCTGGCACTTATTGATGTGCATAGAATCTCAGTCCATCAAAGAACTACAAGTGATAGCATCTAGGAGCATAATCAATGGCATAAAGTGACAGGGAAAAAAAAGGTGTAAGAGTGTCATATGACAATAGGATTTAAGAATATCATTCAGGCATTTTTCATGAATAGCCTAGAAGAACAAAAAAGAAAAAGTTTAGAGGTACCTTTTCTTCACTTGACACAGCAGGATGTTCAAAAGATTCCTCATCTTCTTGCCAGTGTTTCTTAATGAATTGCTTTAAAAGAACTGCTGCTAGGTAATATTATGTTAAATCTCACAGAAAGTAAAACAGCCTTTGGAAATGCTACTTTTGGATTTTTTTTCTTTTTTTTTTAAACCAGCAGAAAACATGCAATCCATACATCAGTAAAGTATTAAAAAAAAAATAGAGCCAATTAAGAGAATGATGTGATTATCACATTTTTCCAACAGATCCAAAATTGAATAGAAATTTTGATGGTGCACTGCAGTAAAGGGAGAGACATAGGAGCCATGGAAATACATAGATAGCCATAGTTATCTCCTAATAAGCCTTCTTTTCTTCTGCATTATGTACTTCAATCATATTCAATTTATCTATTTTTATATATAAAATAAAAATAGAATAAACAGTTAAAATTTTAGTGAGAAGAAGAAACAGGAGAAGATTTTATTACAATATGCAAAGCAGAAAGAAATAATTGAGAATAGCAGCCAAAAGAAAGGATATCTGACGCAAACCCCATGAAAGCTCCTTATTTGCAGCCACCTTGGAAAGTGCCGCTCCAAAACCTTTAAAACAAAATGTGATACAATTTAAACTTTAGTAAGTGAAACTTGTACAAGACAAAGAATTGATGGAGTATATCATAGACTAGGATCCCTAAAATGATGACCAGAAAACAAATAGTATAAAACTAGAATTCATCTGTCCCCTAAGTATTAAAACAAGGAATTCCTCTCCCCTCAAATTCCTCACCAATTGCTTTTCTTCTGCAAAGCTCAAAATATGTGAAATGGACTAGAGAAAGAACTATTCTCATTCATAAACAAAACCCATACCCATACAAAGGTGCTCCTTAGTTACTACGATACGAGACCATAGAGATATAATTAAACACAAATATGAAGTTCTCCATGCAAAGCCCTCCCCAGATCCTAACTCTCTTAATCTATTAATACCACATTTTAACACCAACCAAGCCTCTTTATCTTTAAAACGTATTGATTTTCACCTTACTACTCAGAACATGAAGAATTTATGTTCATCCTATATTCGAAACTACAGGCTCCACAACATCCACAATATCTAAGTTTAAGACTGATCTCGATCTGAGAGACACACTTGTACATTCTTTTGTAAACTCTCCAAATGATAAATGGATGAATATAGAGTCGTAACATCTTAAACTGAGACAATCTTATATAAGCCAATGAATGCCAGTTCCATCAAAGACAGAAACTCCAAAGTGGATTTCGACGAAAGAGCTGTATTTCAATATCGAATTTCATTTAATAAAAAAAAAAAAGACGCCAACACCCTTTTGTCAATCCCAAGTTAATAATTAAAGGCAGCCCATTCAATAATAATTGAGAAGTACAAATGCGAGGTCTAGCAGAAAAGTAACAAAGGGAAGAACAAGAAGAAGAAGAAGAACTGAGAGAGAACTAGGAAAGGAACCTGGTTGAAGTGAGGCCTGATTAAGGGAAGCTTCGGCGAAGGAACGAACTTCCTGGTTAGGATCAAGAGTAGCGTTCAAGTAATTGATTAGCCATTGCTGATCTTGATCAACAATGTAAGCCATCAATTTCCAAAATAAAAGCACCAAAAGGGTTTTAGATTTGTGAATATGCGTTCATTGATTTGGGAGGGGTTTTGGTTCCCTTGCTTAGGGTTTTAGACTTTGTTCCTGCGGGCCCTAACTTCCCCCTCTCTCTCTTTCCATAATTGTTTTCAATTTTTCAGTAAAAAGACAATCATTTTTTATTTTCTTTTTTTCCTTAAAAAAAAAACTAGTGATGGTAAATGAACGGATTGCGCGAGTTTGAATTGGGTCATTAATGAATGAATTATTAATGAATTGGATCATAAATAAATTAAAAAATATGAATCATAAATGGATCAATATTCAAATAGGTTAAATTAATTTAGATCGATTCATTAATTTAATTTATAATTTTACTTAAATAATTATTTTCTATCATTGAAGTGCACCATATTATATTTAAATTTTTTATTGTGAATATGTGGTCGAATTTGTAGTATGTAGATTTGTAATTTTTCCTCTAAAATATTTAAAATATATTTTTTTATTTATTGATTAATCAAATTATTAATTAAACTATAAATTCGTGAAACAAACAACTTACTATAAGAAAATTTACCACTTACTTAAATAGTTGATAATAAATTTAACATTTTTCATATAACAAAAAACTATATGAAGACCTTCCCAATAAAATTTCTTACCAAATGTCCCCACTTTATCTGCCACGTGATTGGATGACAACGCTCAAGCGGGGCCCATCCAGATGCAAGGACTCCTTGTTAACGGAGAAAATCATTGGTCGGTCCAATCAAAATGTAACAGCTCGATGAGCATATATAGTGTGACCAAATTATCAGCCCCTGCTGAGAAGAAACGCTGGCCTTGTGTCGCAGCTCCGTTGGAATTAAGCACCATCAAAAACGCCAATATCGGTAATGGATTTTAAGCACCCAATGGATTTTAGGCAAACCCATTGGGTAATGACCCAATGGATTGGAAAATATTATGGATCAATTTTGGGTTGATCCAATAGGTATGAGTTGGGTTGGGTTGAAAAATAAAATGGGTCAATTTTGATTGACCCAATGGGTATTTATTTAGATTGAATTGGATTTAAATTAATTTTTTTGGATGAATTTGGGTTGACCCATGAGTTTGGATCAATTTTGCCAAATCTAAAAAAAACTAAGGTAAAATTTTTGCCCGATAAAGTTTAAAAGTGGTAATTTTACTCTTATTCTATTGTTAACCCATTTTATCCCTTAATTTTTTTTATATATGAATTTAGAGGTGCTCACGGGACGGGACGGGGACGGACCGAGGATTGCACCCTCACTCACTATCCCACCGGGATTGGAGATTCCCTATCCCCGCCCCCGATTCTATGATAGGGAGGAAATCCCCTCATTCTCGCCCCGTGGAAATCTCCATCCCTGAAAAATTAATTTTTTTAATTTTAAAATATAATATTTTATAAATAATTAAAATTAAAATATAACACTTAATAAATAAAAATTTTAAAATCAATCATAATTTAAATTAATATAAATTTTAACCATTAATAAATTTAAAGTTAAGTATAATTTAAAACTTAATAATTATAAAATTAAGTTATATTTTAATTTTAATTTTAATTATTTATAAAATATTATATTTTAAAATTAAAAATATATATTTTTTACAGGGCGGGGATCCCCGCGGGCGGATACCCTATTCCCCGTTCCGTCCCGAAATACATATCGGAAATTTTTTCCTCACGTACCCGTCCTCGCAGGGGAAAATTCGGGGATTTCCCGCCCTAAACAAGGCGGATCCCCTTGGGGGTCAGGGATTCCCGTCCCGTGAGCATTCCTATATGAATTTACCCTAATTTCAGGTTTAAAGTGTCATTTTACCCTTCAAACTAATAAATTTTTCATGTGTGTAATGAAGTTAATAGCTTTAATGAGACCATGATATGTTGACACACACGAAGTAGATACTTTGATGATATGACAAAAATATTTAAAAAAAAAATCCCTCTCCTTTCTCCTCTCTCCTCTCCCCTCTTCCTTTTCCTTTTGGATTTTCCAAGCTTGACGTGGCCTGTTTCTTCTGTCGATTGGACATTCATCGAAACTTTGATCAAGTTAAATTTTGGTGGACAATTAGGAGATACATAGTTCTTCATTTTGAACGGTAAAGATCACTTTTGGAGATCTCAAAGTTGAGATTTTATTGCAAAAAAAATTATTATTTTTTTAGCTATTTTATGTAGTGATCATTTTCCTATTTTTTTAATGATTAGGTAGGCATTTGCTGTTAGATGAAGCTGATTTTTTATAAGTATGGTCAAAATTCATTGTTCTTAAAAATGAACGGTGAAGATTATTTTTAAAGGCCTGTAAGTTTAGTTTTTGTTGCAAAAAATGGACTCTTTTTTTATTTTCTATACAATGATCAGTTTTATCTTTTTCAATGACCTGACAATTATTTGCCGTTAGATCAGACTAATTTTTGGCAAATATGGCTGGAACTCATTGTTCTTTAATTTGAACGATGGAGATTGTATTTGGATAATTATAAACTTATCGATTTGCTTTAGACAAAAGTTACGAGGGGCAACTTTCTTATTCTATCTAGAATTTTGGGAGTTTTGTGTTTAAATGTTTTCTGAAGTTTTAGGAGTTTTGCTTTGAATAATTATAATCTTTATGGGATTTTGTGTTTGAATTTTTTGAAGTTGGTGATTTTTGAAAATGAAAAAGAAGAAGAAAGAGAGAAGAGGAAGAGAAATGAAAGTTTTTCCTGAGAAATTTAAAATAAATTTTCTTGAAAAGCAAACAAAAGTGCCATATCATCAATTTTTTTAATTAAAAAATTATACTAACCAGAAGAGAGAAATATATGTGGCAGATGAGGTGTTGCATTATCATTGGATGCCGTTAATATTGTTAGCCATGTCAACAATCAGTCCATTTTAGGAGCAAAAACACATCAAAAAATAAATTTATGGGCAGAATGAGATCAAAAAAATAAGGGTAAAATTACCCATTTTAAATAGTATAAAAGCAAAAATTCACCTTAACAAAAAAATGTACAGATTATGCATACAAATTTCCACCGTTAGGTGGAAAACGTTGAACAGTGGAGATACATGCACACTACATATGTTTTATAATCTATTAAAGAATTTAAAACAATAAATTAATGGCAAAATGCATTTCTATGTCCCTGAACTTTTTCAATTTTCTGCATTAAGTCCCTATACAAAAAAAAATTACACATTAGGTCATTTTACTTTTTTTTCTTCCACATTGAGTCATTGTAGACCGAAGGTGTGGAGCGTGAACAATACGCTCCGTCTGGGTGGCCCACTACAATATTTTTTTTTTAATTTAATGATGTATAATTAAAATGAGGTGGAAATTCAATAATAAAAAATTTAATAAATAAAAAAATCATATGGATTTTTTAGGAAAATGACCAAAGAACCACAAGTAAAAACTCAATGTTTTTAACTTGTTGAAAAATACAATTTTCCTTGTACACAAGTAAAAACACAAGTAAGAGTACGGTGATGGGAATGATGACTCCATTGCAGCAAATGTGATGAAAATTGGAACAAAAGAGATTCTTGAATAAGTAAAAGAACAAAGACTGCAACAAAAGCAAATGAACAAAGGCTCCAACTTGCGTCAAATCAGTATTTTAAAAGAACAAAGGCTACAAGTGTAAAAGGTAAGTTCTTGATTTTTTTTAATCTTTTCTTGAATAGTTATATTTTTGGGGTTTAGGTAATATCACAATCCAAATTCACAGTCCAGCGATTGTTGGGATTATTGGGATTTCACATGTTTGGATTTTGGTATTATTGGGATTTCACATGTTAGGGCTTCAGTATTATTTGGATTTCAAGTGTTGAGGTTATTGGGAACAAAAGAGATTTTTCTTTATTTATTAAATTATTGTTATTTTTTGTGGGTTTGTTGCTGTAGGATGAGTTGTGATAAATTATTGCTTGTCGCACACCATAATGGTAATTTAAGGTTAAGTAGAGATGGGATGAGTGAGTATATAGGTGGGACGGAGACAATAGTGGAGAGAGAATTTGATTTGGATCATCTTAGCTTTACACATTTTATATCTTATGTAAAGGAATTGGGTTATTTTACAATAGAAGGTATTTATGTGAGGGATCCAAAGTCAAAGTTCTACATTCAAAAAATGCCAAAAAAGGCAAGGAAGAGGGACAAGGATGAGCCAATAAAAAAAGGCAAATTGTCAAGGAAAGATAGGATCATGACATGCAAAAATTGCAATGAACTTGGGCATAATATTAGAAAATATCCAACTAAGCCAACAGAGATATTCAATGTCATATTGTTTACATTTAATAATATATATTTCATTTATGATAATGTAACTTCAATTTTTTTTAGTTTGGTCAAGGAAATAACATGGTTAATAGGAAAAGAAATAGAGAAGACAGTGGGAACACTTTGAGTCAAAGATTGAGAGAAATGAAAATTTATTCATTGCAGAAATACAATTTTATTCAGAAGAAAAATGTCAAGTGAGTAATTTCATTTTCATGATGTTCTATCTTTATCAGTAACTCATAGTTGTATTCTTATTATTTACAGAAAGAAGAGGACCAATTGATTCTACTGGTTCCAGGCTTGAGTCATCATCAACTATTTAGAAATTGCTATATTTTGTTAATTGTAATGATGTGTTTTTTTATTGATTAGCAATATTCCGTTTTTTGTTAATCCTCTTTATTATGCATTTAATTATTGTTAAAATTTTAATCCAAGTTTAGGTAAAACTTCACATTTCTAAAAGTACTTACAACTCTTCAAGAAAATGTATTACTATTATACTAGCTTACATTTAAAAAAAAAATCGAATCTAAATTTTTTTATTAAAAAATTTAATAACAAATAATTAAAAGGAATAGTAGATATTGTATACTTTTGCTTCAATATCTTCAACTAATTAATGGAGTAAGGATATACATTGTACACATCAGTTAATTTTAATGGGGCTAAATCCAACTCCGCATCAGTTAATTTTAATCCTTATTAACTGATGTGTACAATGTATATCCTTACTCCATTAATTAGTTGAAGATATTGGAGCAAGGATATACAATGTATACTATTCCTTTTAATTATTTGTTATTGAATTTTTTAATAATAAAAAATTTTAAATCGGAGAACTTTTTGAATATAATATAGAAATCCTCCTATTAAAAAATTTGTGATAATTTCGTCACCTAGCATTTAAGAGAAAATTACTTAGCATTTCAAAAAGCAATAGCTACATCATTTAACTTATGTATTTTTAACATAGGTGTAATTGACCCTTAATTATTATATAATGTGTATTTGAAGAATTTTTAAATTGTTAGTTGTTAATTATTATATAATGTGTGTTTGAAAAATTTTTAAATATTTTATTTATTTTGTATCACTACTCTCCTGAGCACTTCTCTTCTGGACTTTACGATTCTTTTCTAAAGTCAACTTTCTTAAAATTACAACTATGCCTCAAATCTTCTCCTTTCTTCAATTAAATTCTTATTTCTTTCAATTTAATCTTGAAAAATATTAAAACTTACAATTAAACCAACAAATACATAAATTAACTAATTAGTCATAAAATTAACTAAATTAAAATCAAATTAACTATTTCCAACACTTAAAAATATAATAAAAATATAGTATAATTCACAACTATCAAAATCCAATAAATATCCACATATAAAATTCAAAACTTAATAAAATTCTAGTAAAATCAGAACTAAAACTAAAAGAAAAATAATGTCAAATATTTACCTCATTCCCACATCTCTAGTAAAGCTTGCTAAGGTTCACATATGACCTTGACGTCAAAAGTAATGCTTTGATACGGCATTTGCACACTTATTTCAAATTCTACAGTCCAAGCTATTATTTATTGCTGTTGTAATTATTCACGTTAGAGCTCACAATAAAGGGAGATGAAAGTAAAGTTATTGATCTTGGTTTCAAAGGCTGGAATATTGCTCAATTTTGATGACAAACAATTTAGGGTTTTGAATTATGGAAATTTATTTTAATGCACATGTTTTGATTTCCCCTCAAACCAACCCATTTTCCCTTTTATTCCAACTCAGCATCCGGTCTGTCAAAAAAATATTTTAAAATTGCTTTAGTGGGGTCCACGTATGTTTTGCTTTTGGTATAACTCGCTATAGATGGAGTGTATTGTTGACGCTCCACACCTCCGGTATACAAGGACTCAATGTGGAAGAAAAAAAGTAAAAACATCTAATGTTTGATTTTTTTGTACAAGGACTTAATGAAAAAAAATTGATAAAGTTTAGGGATCTAGGAATGCGTTTTGCCTAAATTAATTATTAATATAATGTATTTATTTTTTATTTTCACTTTACATGATTTTTATTTAAGATATTATGGCTAATATAGCTTTCATTCAAAAGCAGCCTTCAGTGTCGTGTCAATCTGCCCCGGGAGGCATGGTGTTCACATTGCATAGAAATGCACAAAAATTACTAAAAGTTTATTAAATCATTTATTAACATCGAGTCTAAATCAATATATACAGTTAACCAGTTTAATTAGATATGAATACAAATTTTATTTTTTAAAAAATATAGTTAATAGATTTAAATTTAATATTTAATTAACCGAATGGTTAACATTTAACCAATCCTTATATATATTTTTTCTATATGTATATTTTAATTATTATCATTGTATTTTATATAAATAAGAGTTTATCTGATAAGATCGAGTTTGTTTTTCTTGTTATCTTTATAGAGAATTTGAATAATTTTTTTATCATATTGACACAAAATTTTAATAACTTTTATTTTTACCTAAATTTTTATATTTAAAACCTTATATGATAACATGTTTAATTTTTTAAATATTAACTAACAACATTTAATGTGGTTAACCATTTATTAATAAATTGCACTTAAAATTTGATTTTGAAGAAAAGATATAGAAGTAAAGCATCCAAACATTTTCTTTAGTGTCCCTTAATTTAGAACATTAATGTGTAAGAATTATTTTCAGAACAATAATATGCATATTAATAATACTATGTTAAGCTTAATATACAAATCTAAAAAAATAGAAGGAAAGATTAAATTTAAGCTTGTGAATGCAAACATATATACTCTTTACACAGCTTTGATTTATAGATGTCTTATCATTCCCATTTAGTCCTAATATGTTGTTGGTGCCTAAAACCATAGGTGAGGACTAAGCTTCCATTCATTCTCCTTAATACAAACCTCTCAACCAGAACCTAACAACCAAATTTCTTCCATTTTCCTTCAATTTCCTCCATCCTCCTCACCAGAGGTGTGCAAATGATCGGTTCGGTTTGATTTTGAACATAACCAAAAAATCAAAAACCGAAGTTTAGAAATTATAAAAATAAAATCGAAATCGAAACTTATAGAACCGAAAAACAAATGAATTGAAATTATTTCGATCATTTTGGTTTGGTCCAACCAATTCTATGGGCTTTTTAAAATTAGGCTAAATAAATGATTTGGCAGAAGGTTTCATTTTATATAAAGTGCATTTGAAAAGCTAATGCGTTATAGCCCATTACAGGTAAAACCAAACCTTAAAGCTCGTTTGAAAAACTAATGCATTATAGCCTATTACAAGCAAAACCATACATAGGAAACCAAACAAAAAGTTTTGTTCTTTCTTCTTCCATGATCAGCAGCAGCGACAATTGGCTTCATAATCACCAAATCTTCATTGATTGCCTATGGAGCTCATCTCTATATGGTCAATATATAGCCCCTCAACAAGCTCGAGCTAAAGCCCCTAGTGATTTTGTCAAACGCCGCACGAGAATCAGGGTCAATCATCAAAATATCACCGTAGTGCTGCCGTAAGCATTGGCCGATAAGGCGTTTCGTCAAGACTGTCAAAAGGCTCAAATTTGGGTTTAAGTTTGGGATTTTCAATGGAGGTGTGGAGAACGCAGAGGAGGCTACGGTGGTCGACGACAAAGGTGTAGATGGGGCGAGATTGAAGTCTTGAAACGAGACGATTGATCCCTCTTTTTTGCTTTAATTTATGCATGAATTGAAATTTTGTGTATTATGAAACCAGGTTTTATCAGGTTTTTATACAGGGGAAGGGAAGAACTTCAAGGCATTTCATGGCAGATTATATTTTTTCTTTTTTCTTTTTTCTTTTTTTTAAGAATTGCATTAGAAAAAGAAGTGAAGAAAAGAAAGAAAGATGAGGTGGGCGGCTAGGGATTTAGATACAGGTGAGGAAGAAAAGAATTTAGGTTTAGTATTATAAAGAGCAAAACAGTGAGCATTGAAAAGTTCGATCATCGATTCAGAATCAAACTGAACTAATTAAATCAAATTTTTATTTTGATTAAGAACTGAACAAATTGAAAATCGAAATAACTAAATTAAATAGATCAAAGTTTATTTGATTCAGTTCGATTTTCGATTTTGGTTCGGTTATGCACACCTCTACTCCTCACTCTCATTTCCTTTTGATTCCCACCACTCCATCCAAATATTTCTTCTTCCCATTTTATTATCTCAAGGATGTTGCAGGAAGATGATCTACTCCTCTTTTCATTTATCTGTTACTAGTTATGGATGGCAAGAAATGTAACGCCTCGATTTATGGATTAACCCGAATTATATAGGTAATTGACAAAAATATAAATATAAAATAATTTTGGGTGAAATTATAATTGATTTTGGGTGTAATTGAAAAGAATTAAGAAATTTTTGGGTCATTTCGCTAATAGAGCAATTTGGGGGATAGTTGATATTTAAAAGAAAGTTGTGTGGTTTAAAAATAAAAGAAATAAGTTAAAAATGAAAAAAAAGGAAGAAAGAAAAGAGAAAGGAAGAAAAAAAAAAAGAAAGAGGAGGAGGGAGAAGGGGAGTCGGGGAAGAGAAGGGAGGCGGAGGGGAGGCGTTGGCGCCGATCAACGGCGCTTTGGCCGGCAATCGGTGCGGCTGCCACCACCTCGGCCACCGGTCTCTCTCCTTGCCGTCCCTACCCTCCGGCAGCTGCTTCCTTTTTTTTCTTTTCAACCGAATTGATCTCCTCCTCTTTCCGGCGATCTCCGATGGCGGTGGAAGGGGCTGACGGCACCGGTGAGATCACGAGGCTGAGGCGGATCTTTCGGTGGTCGCCGATCGTCCCCACTCGCCGATAAAGTGCAGATCGGAGCACGTGGTAGCCGGCGGTTCCAGGCAACTTTCCGACCAAACCACGACGTCTTGAGGCGCGTGAAGGCCCCCAGAGGGGTCCTAGCGGCTCTGGCAGCAGGTGGGCAGCGCCGGTGGAGGCTCCGGCGAGGCAGAATAGAGAGAGGGCATTCTGGGCTTCAATTACGGTATGGGATACTGAAATTTACTCCCTCAATTTAGTTAAAGAAATCTTGAATTTTAATGAGACATTTATTGTATATTTAATATAAATGGTTGCTTCTGTGTGTGTAAATTGATGGAATTCAGGAGTTTAAGTTAATTGAATGGTTATTATGAAATTGTTATGGGATGATTTCAAGGCTTACGGATTGTTAGCATAAGGAAAAGAAATGCTGGAGACAAAAAAAGAACGAATAACTCAATTAAAGAAGTTGTACATTGTCTAATGGAGTCATTGATTTAGTTTTGTTATTGGATATGATTGAACTTGTGGTAAAAAGGGATCGGTATTAATAAATATTAATGGCATGTAAGAGTTATTGATAGATTTTGAAACTCTTATTTGATAGTGAATTTAAGAGGTAATTTTATTAGAATTTCAAGTAAAATTTATGATTTGGGATTTATTTCTATACTAATAAATATATCTACATCTACATTAGGGAACTTAACTAGAATTAAACTTCACGGCAAGTGAATAAATGCGTTGCCATATATATGTATATCGATACATATATGGGTGTAAGAACTTTGATATCTTTGCTGTGAACTATAGGCTTGATATGTTTGAGTCGAGTAATAAGCCAATTGGGATACAGAACCATGAATATACTTACTTAAATTATAAGGTCTAAATGACATTATTTTAATTATAAAAATGTGATTCTTCGTGGTTGTTTATACTTTGTTGTTTTGTGTTGTGTTATTATTGTTAGATTTATAAATATAATAAATAAACGTATGGTATAAAGCGTATATATATATAGATGTAGAATTTGATTTAAGTGATCTCTCGATGCTAAGATATAACTATGTGAATTAGAATGATTACATAATCAATGATTAAGAATATCTTTTTACCTTGCTTGTTAATATTCGATTATTGTGAATTATCCTTTCTTTTGAGAAATTGTGATTATAATAAAAAATATATATATATATTACTACAAGTGTTTATGAAAACCAAACCTTGAGGGGTCGGCATGATCTCTAGAGCAGACATGTGACGCCCAAAGAGGACAATATTGATTAGTGCTCCGGCATGATCTCCAAAGCAGACATGTGGAGGCACTGAAAGACGCATATTGGGGCTCCGGCATGATCTCTAAAGCAGACATGTGGGGTACCTCAAAAACAAAACCGTGAGGGGTAGTGGTTGCTCGGCACGATCTCAAAAGCAAACGTGTGAGACATGGGCCCCAAAGTAGCAAAAACAAAACCGTGAGGGGTAGTGGTTGCTCGGCATGATCTCAAAAGCATACGTGCGAGACATGGGCCCCAAAGCGGACAATATCGTGCTAGCGGCTATCTGGGGACGTTACATATTTATATATATATATATATATATATATATATATATATATATATATATATATATATATATATATATATATATATATATATATATATATATATATAAGTATGCATTTTTAAACTTTGAATCTTATGACTATTATGCGTACATTGTAAATTGTTGTATATGATTAATTTGACTTACGCTTAATTACAACTAATGATGATTGCTTTTGAATATATATATATATATATATATATATATATATATATTCATATTGTGATTAATTGTATGTTATACAATCTGGAGTAGTATGCTGTAATTAGGAATGCGTATAATACAGTTATGTATCTGTAAATGTTTGAAAAGTGACAAGCAATATTCTTACCTAAACCAGATTGAATGGTTACTTATTTAAAGTACTATTGTGAGTCTTGGGTTTGGAGAACTACGTGGTTCTGATTCCCTAAATGGGATACGTAGGAAGCTTGAGAATTAATATCTCAAGTCCGAACCAAATTATGTTAATATGATTATGCACGTTTTAATATGTACATTGAATCTTGATGATGAAATTCTTATTTATATAATAGTGTATATAAGTAAATATTTAATTATGGTGAGCTAAGTTTCTATGTTAAAGCCAATTATATAAATTGTGTTAATGCAACATGTATATCAAGAAATTTTTAACATAGGCATAAATCATGTAATGGATCATAAGAATTTGTTATAAATGGGAATTTATGTAAATACTATATGAATTTAGTGAGTTGCGTGAATGAACTTTATATAAACTGTACTTGAGTAGTTGTGATTGTGTTGAGATGAAATTACAGAAGTGTTGAGTTGTTGATTGAAGTTCTGGAGTTGGAGGAATGATATTGGGAGTGTAAAAAATTAAGTTTTTGCAGGTTTGGGTAGCATGAATTTTAAGCTGTCATGCTGCCGAAATTTTATTTAATTACATAGTAAAATTAATAGCGTTTGAAGTAGCAATTAATTGAGATTTGGAAAGTAGTTATATAATCTTAGAAATGTTTTATATTTTCTTTTTCACAGGAAATAACCATTAATAAGGGAAGATCATGTCGAAATTTTGATAGAATAAATAATATCTTAAATTAAATAAACTTTTTAAATTTAGACAAATCTTAGAATTTAGCCTCTTTAAGAGATTCAAACCCGGGTGTGACTTCTGGTATCCGGGTCTTTTAACTGGACGGGTATAGGGTGTTACAAGAAATAAACGGTTTCATGAAGGTAGGGAATTCAGTAGCGCTCAAATCTATTGTGTTGCAAAGAATTCTATGGAGGAATTTAAATTGATTGGGTGGCAGAGCAGATGTAATCCACAGCCCCACCTCCCAATAGAAGGCAGATGGCAGCCCCCCCCCGTTGGTGTCGTGAAACTTAATGTTGATGCTGGATTCCTTGATAACGAGAGAGTGGGCCTAGGTGCAGTTCTTAGAGATAATGGTGGACAAGTCCTAGCTTGCTGCCAGAAATTGCTGATTGGCTCTTGGCATCCGACGACCTCTGAAGCCTTAGCGATTAATTTTGGTCTCACTATTGCACAAGATATGGGATTTAGTCATTTGGAGGTAGAATTAGATAATAAATATGTAATAGAGTGCTTATTAGGAAAAGTTGAGCTTAGAAATAGTTTGGGGAGCATCTTGGATGTTTGTATTAGGTTGAGTACTAAATTTGTGTCTTGTAGTTGGTTGTTTACTCACCGAAGCGGGAATAGAGTAGCACATACTTTAGCTAAGTGTTGTCCTTCTTCTCCTAGTACTGTTATTTGGGTCAAGTATATCCCTCCTCATATCTCAGAAATTGTCCAACAGGATGTAATTCCTTTTTAATATTAACGTAAGTTTGCTTTGATTTGCTTCCAAAAAAAAAGGGGTTTTTACAAAACTATACAGAAAAAAATAAAAATAACAGAAAATACAACATTTTCATAATTTTTTCATTAATACAATTTTTTAAATTTTTAATATAAAAAATACAAGTTATCTTTTCAAAAATACAACTTTTTCTCTTTCTATTCCATTAGATGGCTTACTTTCTACAAATGAAGCCCGCAACAGCTAATCTCTTCCCTTCAAAACCATTGTGGTCTTTTATCAATATTATTCCCACAATGATGCCTATTTTTTAAGAAAAAAAGGAAAATGGAGCTTAGCGATTTAAGGGAAAGACATAACCAGAAGATTTCGCCTCCCATGTTTCCAACGGTGGCCATGGAGGGTGGTAAATTGGCTGTTATTTTTGGAGATGGGAATCGGGGAAAGAGTCGCAATTTTTGGCAGGAGATCACATGTTTACTGCTTACAAAGTAATCGCATAAAGAATTGATATTATTTTTGTTGTTTTTATAGGAAGTACTTTATTATTTTCAGTCTAGGAGACGGAAGTTGAGGTTAGAGATGAACTTGCTGATTCATTGAATGATCTCTTCACCAGTGTTTCCACCATGGTCAAGGGCGAACTTCAGGTCTCACGACTTAGCATCTTATATTTTCAGTCTGATTCTATTTTACTTTCTCTCTCTATAAATATATAAGCATCTTGTATGTTTGAAAAGTAAATTCCTTATGCTTGTGGCACTAGGGAACAAACAATTTGCTGGAACTTTTAGAGAAAATGAATTTAAGGGTGGCTGAAGAGTACAAAGGTTTTGGTGATGTAGCTTCTGGGTTGAGGATTTTTGTGGAGCAGTTGAAGTCAAAAAGTTCTAGCTTTGATGATTATGTGCAGCAAATTGATGCAATCGAGCAGCAAGTGACAGAATTTGAAGTTGTAGTTTCAATGCTTGATAAATATGTTTCTCTCTTAGAATCAAAAGTCCAATCTGCATATCAGCATCCACCTTCATAAGTAAAAGGTTCCATTGTTTGCTCCTTTGAACTAAAGTTTAACAATGTTGTCACTGATATATCAAATTTTTTCTCCCTGGGAATATTTTTTTGCTGTATTAATCATTCTACATGATGCCAGAGATAAGAATGGCATGGAGGAGGAGAATTTTTGTTGAAAATTGACAGCAGGCCATGGAAACTATCCAGCTTTCTTGATTCATGACATGTAATTACAACTTAATATCAAATTTGTACAGATTTCTGACACAAGCATTGTTGAGCTTGAAGTTAATATATATATTATTTTTTATTGCTGTTGGATAGTTGTATCAACAGTTCTCAAGATGAATACTTGTTTTCTTCTCATACATACTTGATATTTTTCTCATTCGCTTTCATAGTTTTGTGACAATACAAGTTATTGAGTTTCAAGCTTTCTATTGGAGGAAATCATGATTCTAACACAAGCACTCTTTCTCCTCGTGGAGTTGATTGTGGCCTTTAAGATGATTTTTACTTGATTATGTAGTATTTGTCACTAGAGAGTAGTAATAAACAGACTGATGGCTAATTGTGAGCAAGCATAAGGATTTTTGTGGCATTGTTAAAGGACGGCTACCAACTAAAGATAAAGTTACTGACGTTTCCAATATCCATAATGTGATAACTAATGTATCATATATCTTGTTTTTAGTTTGAGTGCTTTTTCTTCACTCTGAAAGAGGTGTTAATTTTTGATGGATTTGAAATGCAGTTATACTATTCCTCACAAGGAAGCTGGACTTAAGTGCTGTGATGAGATTGATCCAATTGCGCAGGTACATTAATTTCTACTTTGTGATATTTACTTTTTAGCATTGTGCCATTCTATCATTTATTGAAAATTGATCGCAAAAAAAAAATCATCTCTTGTGAGTTCAATTGGATTTCTTCTGGATGGAAATCTTTTAGTTCAGCAAGAGTCAATGCTTGTCCTCCAGCTTTACTGGCAAGTTCTTTGGCTCTGTCTGGTCAGAAAAGAAGAGTTATCATTCCTAAGGTCCGGCCTTGTATCTTTTTTGTCAGTCAATGTTCACATAACAGCTTCCCAATGTGTATTTGCACATAATAATAGTCATTTATTCTTTTGTGAAATGGTTTTCAATCATGTACTATGATATAAGCACTCAATGTTGTTTTCTCCTTCTTGAGTTAATCAATGAGTTTAGCTGATCAGTCTGTATCATCTCCTGTTTGCAAGAAGCTCTGAAACATTATTATTATTATTATTAACACCCAAATATAATTAATTTACATTCTAGCTGTAGTTTTCAATACTACATCCATGCAAGGTGATCGCTATTGGGAATGTTTGCTGGCTGCAATTTCTAAATAATATATATATATATATAATCTTCACCTTATTTAGTTATTACTAAATTATAGTTTGCATATGATCTTATATTCCTTATTTTCGGAGCATGAGAGACTACAGATACCAATATTTCAACTGCAAAAAATATATATTTATACGTTAAAATCATAATGGAAAGTTCTTACACTAAGTCTATGGAAATTTGTAAAATAAATCAATTATATTTTTGCTATGTATAAAAAAATAATTATTTTGTATACCTGTGGAGTACCATTAATTCAGTCCACTACTTTTTTCATGAATTCAATCCATATAAGTTTCTTCTAGTTATAATTGGCTGTAATTTTTAATATATATAATTATATTATTATTGGAGTTGGAAGGGATAAAAATTAATTTCTAGTCAATTAAAAAAGTAGTCAAACATTTTAAGATAATTAAAGTGAAAGACATATATTACGGCAGAGTGATGGACATCAAATTTCAGCTCATGTTCATTTCAATCTTTAGACATACCACATAATTATTCGAGCCATTAGAATACCTTGATTTGAATTTCTTTTTAATTAACAAAATAATACGCAATATTCCGTTATATATATATTTGTATTATATTTAAATTTATTTTTCATCAATTATCAGTTTTTACATGTTGTTACCTAACAGGTTAGTGCAATGTTTTGCTACTCTTTCCTTTTCATTCAACTACTAGCTTGTGTTTATATATTATATAATTTTTTTAGTTCCTCCAAACGTTGAGCAAGTCGTCCTCTACCAAAAATTCATGGCCGCTGCTGCTATTAGTAAAGTACATAATAGCAAAATCATGTGTACCTGTATATAATTAACAAAGATGATTTCGCTATTTCTTAGTTAGAGACTTTTGCAAGCCGTTGTACCTATGTTTATATTTCATATATAATTGGTAGCTAAGAGAAAAAGAGAAAGTGGTTGCTAAAATGTTTACATCTTAAATTTATTATATTATGTAATGATAATATAAAATTAATATAATGATTAACAATGTTTTTTTGTATATTATGTACACTGTGTGTACTTGGTGTGTACATAGTATATATAGTTTGTGTACTTGATATATACACATCGTGTACTTAAAGTATACAATGTGTGTACTTGATGTACACAATATATATTATATTATGTAATGATAATATAATGCTTAATAATTTTTCTTTGTATATTTATTATAATTATCCAAATATATATTTGTTGTATACTGTGTACTTTGTATACACAATGTGTACTTGATGTATACACAGTATATACTTAGTGTATATATAGTGTGTACATGGTGTACATAGTATGTGTATTGGTGTACACAGTGTATGTACATGGTACATATATAGTATGTGCTTAGTGTATACAATGTGTGTACTTGATGTATACATTGTAATTTTTATATTAAATTGGTGTATACAGTGTGTGTACTTGGTGTACATACGGTGTGTATATGTTATATACACAATACGTACTTGATGTGTACATAATGTGTACTTGTTATATACACCTTGTATACATTTGTAAACACAAATGTGTACTTGTTGTATACACAGTGTGTGCTTGCTATATACACAATATGTACTAGCTGTATACACCGTGTGTACTTGATATATACACGGTGTGTACATGCTGTATAAATAGTGTGTACATGCGGTACACAGTGTGTACAAGCTGTACACACAGTGTGTATATCATATATACACAATATGTACTAATTGTATATGTCGTATGTACATGCTTTATAAATAGTATAGACATCATATATACACAATATGTATTAACTGTATATATCGTATGTACATATTGTATACACCATGTATACTTGATGTACACGCAGTGTGTATATGTAGTATACATAGTGTGTACTAGTTGTATA
The DNA here is from genome assembly GCA_037975025.1 of Excoecaria agallocha. Classification (NCBI taxonomy): domain Eukaryota; kingdom Viridiplantae; phylum Streptophyta; class Magnoliopsida; order Malpighiales; family Euphorbiaceae; genus Excoecaria; species Excoecaria agallocha. The sequence goes on from CM075809.1 coordinate 44,092,069, forward strand.
CACATTGTGTATATCATGTATACACAGTATATACTAACTGTATATGTCGTATGTACATGCTTTATAAATAGTATATACATCACATATATACAGTATTTACTACTGTATAAATCATGTGTACATATTGTATACACCGTTTGTGCTAACTGTATATACAGTATGTACTAACTGTATATGGGCGTATGTAGTATGTACATGCTTTAATTAGCCTAATTAAAGGGTACAAGCAATTTAAAAAATTCAAGACAATTAAGTAGTGTGTTTTTATACACTTATATATATAAAATTATTGAATGATAATGTAAATTAAAATGAATTATTAATAATAAATTTGAAGCTTATTAATTACCACCAATAATAGGTTGTGTGGGACAATCTCCTGGACAAAGAGCTTTACAAATTAATGGTACCTTGGAATTCTTTTCACATTTATTTGAACAATATGCTAAAAAATTATCTGAACTATTAGCTAATATAACAATGTTTTAGTTGCATCTTTAACAATATTTCCTGCATGCCACTCTGTATCATATTGTAACAAGAACCACTTTAAAATGTGGAACCTTTTGAAAAATTATCATGTGAAGGTTTTATTTGACCATATTTATGATATGATTTTTCAGATATGGTAATTTTAATTGTAATATTCTAAAAATTGAAATATTATTATGAAAATTATTAGAGTATAAATAATAATTATTATTGATCATTAATAAAATCATTTATGGCATTATTAATTTTAAAAATGGTAGTGCCAAATTCAAGAATTTCTCGTTATGTTAAAATGTTTAAAACATTTTGGTATATGTAGATTTTTGAGGTTGTATAATTAGGATGAGAAAGGCAAAACAAAATTTCCTTACCTGCAAAACACGTGATTTGGTTGCCCTTCAATTCTGCACCATCAAGTAAATCACACTGAATTAATCGACATACTCTCAATTCTTCCGAAAGACAAAAAAAATGTTCCCAAAATATTAATTCCAGGAATTGATTGATAAAATGTTTCTTATGGATTAATTCAGTAGCACTCGAAAAGCATTATCTTCAAATCAAACATAATCAAATTTGAAGCTAAGACTCTTCAAATACAAAGAAAATCAAACGGCTTATTCTTTTCCCCAACTGAACTTAATAAAAATCATAAATAAGATTGACTAAAAAGATCATTTGGAGGTTAATTTATGCCTTTTAACAGTAAGTGGCCCGAGGAGTGAGAGTAACAAAGGAGAACCATGATACATGGATCCTACAAGCGAAACAAGAAATCAAGCACTTCTTAGATCAATCAAAAACTTAACCCAAAAAAATTACAAATTCTCGGAATGCAACTTAAATTCAGATTAAACCTGCATAAGGAGACATCCCAGACTGCTTCAACCAGTAACCTTCAGCCACTACAGCAACAAAACAAAGCAATTAAAGTAAATAAGGAAAAAAAAAGCCCTCATAATCAATCCAAAGTATCTCATGAACTTTAAATATGCAAGAACTGTGAATGAAGAAAAGTACGGCGATGGAGGCTAGTAAGAGGAGTGGAGACTTCCGGCCGAGAAGATAAATTGAGATTTTGAGTGAAATAAATGAGCATTAGCCTGAAGATCACTGATAAAATCACCCATATTCAAAATCTTTATCCCTTCAGCTTACATTGTTGCTTGATTTCTTCTATCCTCTCCATTTTTTGGCTACTGGTTTTTTCAGAAACAAAGCTAGAGATAGTATACCGGCTTTGAGAAGCATATTACGTTTATGGTGACTGCTTCTAACGTCGTTTCAGATGTTCTGGATTTGGAAGCAAAAACTATGAAATGTTAAAGTCACTTGCATTCCATGCGGTGAAGAATGCAAGGGCATCAAAAGTAAAATGATAAGGAAGGAGGAAGTAAAAAAAAGTTGTATATTTGAAAATGAAAATTTAAAAAATAAGATTTATGAAAGCTTATAAAAAGGATTGTATTTTTTGAAAAAAGTGATAAAAACCTGGCATTGGGGGTAATTTCCTCAAAAAAAAGGATGTTATGCAAATGGCTGGGCCCAAAAGATTAATGAAACTGTTGCATGAGTGGAACAACACTTCTATTATCCTGGACCAACAATTAGACGCTAAGAGAGCAGTTTTGTGTCAATGGCTGGGCCCAATAGAAATTATCAAAGGCAACTGTTGGACCAAGAAAAAAATGAATTCCACCAAATTATGTGCTTTAATCACATGGAATCATGTGTACCCACAATAAGGTATGGGATAAAGCCTTTCAGAAGAATGATAGTATTATATTTTAGGTAATGAAATAGGTTGCCTGGACTACAATATCTGAAAATATGACACTAGATACAAGAAGATACCACACATTATCATTACGCTTTAATACTATCTCATCCCAAAAATATGAGTTAAACACTATCTCAATGCTTTAATGGACTGAAACGAAGGTTCTTGCAGATCAAGTCTTCAATAAATAAATTATTATTCACACGTAACTTAATCACCCAACCACAAAATCATTGCATTTCATGAATTTTATAATCTGCCGACCATTCTTATTTGGCTATTTTATGACCATTGCTAAATTTAATTTTTATTTGCTAAATTTAACACAATAAAAAATGTACGTGTATCCTTTATTCCATTCCAATTATAGTTAATTGGTATTTATCATTGAATATGCATGGCACAATTTTCATTATGAGTTGTTGTATCGTGATTGACAAATATTAATCCATTATATTTACACAGAAGTTAATATTGATATAAAAAATAAAATTACTCCCATTTACTCTACTGTTGTCCCGACTTAAACCCGTCTCCAAACAAGTAAACACTTGCACAAATAGAAAGTCAACGAACTAAGTGTAACACTTAATTTGTGCTAAAACTGCACTCCATGATAAATAACATATGGTAAAATAAGCTTAATATGAAATAACTGAGAAACAAGCATTGAATACCCGAAGCACACAATTCCTTAGATGATGGAGAATAACTTGAAAATAATAATTTAGCAAGTCTTTGCTAACATTAATAGAATCTGAACGGAATATTAATAGGTCATATAGATAATGACTCGTAAGTCCAACTTCGTTCGAAAATTTACTTTTGGTCCATGAGCAACATGTAGGCACATTGAAGATATTTACACTTAATTCAACACGGCCACATACAAATAATATTCAGATGTATATGCATATCCCGTTTGCCAATACTTACATAGCTAAGAAATAATACTGGATAGAGCAAAAGACACCTTTTTCGATATCAAACAGGCGGAGTAATAACCCCGAGCATTATAATTTAGAAGGCGTTATACATCAAATTCAGAAGACATCACTGTGTCATAGAAGCAGCTGCAGAAATCCTCAGGTATGCTTAACCAATTGACAATGGACTTACAGACCTGACTCTACTGTAGTGACTTGCTACAAATATTTCAAAAGCCTAGTCAGGAAAGATGAAATGTACGTATATAGAGGAATCACCGGAATCGTCAGAGAGTGAAATCAACTGAACATTCACACTTGCTAGGATTACAAGCTGAAGCTCCCAATAAATAAATATTTCACAAGGCAAGAATAAGTCACTAACTCATCAGTGTAACATAGAGAGCAGGTAATTAATATCAGCAAATTTAAAAGCTGAAACTTAAGTTAAATAGATTGAAAGAGGTAAAAGAAAGAGGACCCGGCTGAGATGATTTTGTCTTAGCCATGTCACACCAATCTGGACTGCCTGAATGTCAATGACGCAGCTGAGACAATGATCATCTCGGCCGGGTTTATAAAAATTGTCATATTCTTGTAGAGAATTTTCATGCTGATCATGTAACTCACAACACATATTAAAAATATATCCTATCAATTTAATTCCCGGCTTGGCATAACCTTGGAGTCATGAATTTACCTATTTTTAATTAATTTATCTTCAGCTGAACCTACACCTCAATAATATTCAACACCAGTAAATAACCAACAATCACAACTTAGAAATCATGCGGGGTTCCAGTTTCTTGGGAGTTGGAAAATCAGCAATGAATATCTATCAGTCCCACTGCTCAACAGATTACGATTTATCACACAATTTATGTAGAGTTCATGCTTGTTGAAAGTGAAAAGCTTAATATAATAGACTATTTGCAGATTGAGTATATCATTAAAGTCATTCCCAAAACATCCATTAACTAGGTATTTACGAGTTATAAAATCATGGAATTACCAATATATGTACATAACCTTACAGACAAAAAAAAAAAAAAAAAGAAAGAAAGAAAGATTCAGAAATCAAAAACAGGAAATTTTCACTATTGGCATACTGTTCTCTTGACTGAACCTACCAAGCATCCCACACCCTCAGTCCAAATCATAGTTTCCCCAAATGTCTTCTTAAATTCATCGTTTTGTCCAACCAGAGTTTCTTACACCTAAATTCATTTACTCTTAATTATCTATCATGAAATGAGATCGGTAAACTCCTCCTTTTATTTTCACTTTACATGATTTATTTAAGATTTTATGGCTATTATAGCTTTCATTCAATAGCAGCCGTCAGTGTGGAATCAATCTGCTCCGGAAGGCCTGATGTTCATATTGCATAGAAATGCACAAAAAATACTGAAATTTTATTAAATCATTTATTAAAATCGAGTCTAAATAGGTATATATAGTTAACTAGTTTGATTGGATACGAATATAGATTTTAATTTTTAAAAATTATAGCTAATAGATTTAAATTTGAAATTTAATATTTAATTAACCAAATGGTTAGCATTTAACTCATCCTTTTACATATTTTTCTATATATACATTTTAATTATTATCATTTTATTCTATATAAATATGAGTTTATCTTATAGGGTTGAGTTGTTTTGTTTTGTTGTCTTCATAGAGCATTTGAATAATTTTTTTTATTACATTGACACTAAATAAATTTTAATAATTTTTTTTGTATTTGTATTTTTATATATAAACTTTTAGAATTTATATTTTAATTTTATAAATATATATATATTTTTATAAAACATAGGATAGCATGTTTAATTTTTTAAATGCTAACAAACAACATTTAATGCCGTTAAGCAATTATTAAAAAATTGCACTGAAGATTTGATTTTGAAAAAAGCATCCAATATTTTCTTCACTGTCCCTTAATTTAGAACATTAATGTGTAGGAATTATTTTCAGAACAATAACATGTATATTAATAATATTATGTTAAGCTTAATATACAAATCTGAAAAAACAAAAAGAGTTTAAATTCAAGCTTGTGAATGCAAACATATATACTCTTTACACAGCTTTGATTTATAGATGTCTTATCATTCCCATTTGGTCCTAATATGTTGTGGGTGCCTAAAGCCATAGGTGAGGACTAAGCTTCCATTCATTCTCTTCAATACAAACCTCTCAACCAGAACATAACAACCAAATTTCTTCCAATTCCTTTCAATTTTCTCCAGCCTCCTCACTCTAATTTCCTTTTGATTCCCACCACTCCATCCAAATCTTTCTTCTTCCCATTTCATTCTCTCAACAACTTCCAAACTTAATCCCACTCCTAAATTATCAGAGCTTTTAAACCAGACTACCCCATTAATCACATTCTTCTTCTCACCATTCATAGCTTGTTTACCATAAACTTCAATTGCCTCAGGTTCTGTAACAACATCTACATTCACACCATTCCCTTCACTACTATGATTTTCAGAACAAAAGAATTGCTCCCATTGTTGCTCCAGTGTCATCACATAATACCTTGAACTATCCATCTGTTCTTTAACTGATCCGTCTTTGATGAACATGAAAGGGCAGTACCATTTTCCTACTACAACAGTAGGAGAATTCTTTTCTGATAATGGGAAGTTATTGAAGTCTGGAAGGCGGGCACGAAGGGTCTTGTTAAGCCCTGCTGCTTCTGTCAACTCAAATTCGAGAGCACTTGTTGTATGTACTGTCCAGCCTTTTCTCCTTAAAAAATAAGGTGGGAATCCATCATCAGGAACTATAGATTTTGCTGCATAACCACCCCCATTTCTTCGTCGAATCTCAAATCGTTGATACATGTCCTGAGCATAAAAAATTCCCGGTTTGAAATCAGAAATATGTCTACAGAAACAACATGTTGTCTTGTCTTCCTCCCTTGAGCACTTGTAAGCTTCCCTGAAATTGAACTTCATTTATTAGAAACATGTCTGTAACAATTGAATAATTCAAATTTCAGCAAAGATAAAAAATTTTGGTACAAGAAAAGGAGATAGGCATACCCTTTATGCTTCCCTTTTCGCTCTATGCAGTAATATTGATTAGAAGATAGTGGTTGATTTAGAACAGGAATGAAGGCTACATGGTCTATAGAGGTATGCTGATGCTCTCCAGATCCTGTGGAATATCGAACATTTAAGTTCTTGTTTTGTGGGAAAGGCATGCCTTTCAAACGATCACTGTAACACAAGCCGAAAAACGTAGTAGAGCGAGCTTCTTCATCTTGGATTACCAGTACACCAGAATTTGGACCTTCGGGAGGAGGCAATGAAAGAGCTGATGGGTCTCGTTGATACGTAGAGAGCAACCTTGTCACGTACATTTTCTCGCAAGTTGTTGTGATTCCTATGCATTTGATGACTTAAATAGGTAATACTTGCGTTCTAGGAAGGTTCGAAGATTCAAAAAAGAAATTGTATTTTTATGAGTTGAAAGAGATATCTGATATGATTTGTTCAATCTTCCAAGCCCATAACTTTCATTAAACTTTGACAATCTTTGCTGGTAATTGCGTGGATGAATTGTTTTGAGTGTTGGAATAGCTCTTTATAAGCTGCTTTGTTTGACCCGAGAACCACTCATAATAATATTAGAATCAGATTATCTTAATCAATCATCTTATGTATGTGGTTATTGAAGGTCTCCAGCTAATTAATAATCATTAATGAATATAAATTAGAATTAAATCTATTGAATAACGAAAATATCCATGTGACTTTTACAAGTCCATTGACTTTTCCCAAGTAAAATGTTAAAAATGAAGCCACGCAGATATATACGCATTTAAAATCAGTTCAAAATTAAGCTAAATATTTTAGTTAATCGATTTAATGAATTCAATTAAAATTTTTCATTTTATTTTCAAATACCAATTAACCTATTTATATTTATATTTATATTATATTTTTATTTTTGTATCCTAAAATTTTTGGCTGTGATGCTTATTTTTACAGATTTAAGTTAAATTTAAATCTAATAGTGCAAGGGAAGGTTCCAGGTTTTCTGACTTCTGATATATTATTATGTAAAAATTGATGACTTCTGCTAGCATTTGACAATGTTAATAGACATTATTTTTAATATTCAAGTTGTAAACCACAAGATTACGGCTTTTGTAAGAGCTGGTGGATAATATGAACTATATTTGCTGAAATTGTTGTGAAATTTTTGGTTTCTTTCATAAAAAGCACAAATTAAATTATTTTGATATTAATAATTTTTTGTTTTAGCTTAAATCAAAGTAACTACATAAATTAAAAAGCAGAGTGGAAGTGACCAAAATACACAAGATTATAGGGAAAAAAAAAAAGAAACAGAATAATACTGAATAAGACAGTTCTAAGCTGCTAGGTGTTTAACCGCAAAATCTTCATCATCTTTCTTCTTTGCATTTAGATTTTGCCTGAAAATCCATCTCCAACTCTTGAAACTTTTCCTGCTCCTTTTAATCCCTCTGTCGCTCACTGTAATTCTACATGAACCTCCATTACTGAACACCCCATGATCTCCTACAAGATTCCCACATTGATGCTCATGTCCAAGAAAATCACCACTTGATAATCTCATGCTACCAAAAGCTGAACTTGAATTGAAATTCAACGTGGGCAATTCTGATTTGCATTCTGTTGGGAAATCAAATTTCAAATCAATGAACCCTGAATCATCCATCGTACTGAAATTGCCTTCTTTAAGTGAGAATACACGTCTGGTATTACTTCCTCCATTAAAACCAGTATCTGTAACCTTTTCATGATCTATCTTTTCACTATCAAACCCACTTTTTCTTGGCTCTGTTTCACTGAACCCACTTTTTCTATCAGGATCAAAAAGTAAACCTCCATTGACACCTGAATTTCTAGCAGCTGAAATGGAACTTCTAGCTGCTGAAATTGAACTTCGAGCACCGGAAAAGGTCCCATCTTCTGAACCAAGGAACCCACCATTTCTGAAACTGCATAAAGACCTGGACCTTGAAACGGCCATATAATCAACAACCCAAAGATCACTTTTTTCTTCATACCCATTAACACTACTTCTCTGATCAAAATTAACCTTTTCTCTTTTCTTGCTAAACAGCTTCCCAATCCTCCAAAACCCACTTTTTCTCTTGATCTCCACACAGCTGCTACTGCTTCTTTTCAGCACCAAAACTTCATCAGCTTTCTCTGATCCAGATTTTGGCTTAGAACTTAGTGAAGAAACAAGCTCATTTTTCTGATTATCATTTTCTATCAAGAATGAGATTCTACCCACACTGCCTACCTCAACAGTGCAAGAATTGCGATTTGAAGAGATCTCAGAGCAAGAACAAGAAGAAAGCCTTTGCTCTCCACAATCAGAACACACCAAGTTCATTAACCGATCCTTGAGACAGTAAGCACAAATACCAACTGAAGACGAAGAAGGATGTTTTTTACATGGAAGATCAGAAGACATACTGTAATCTTGAAACAAGCTGTCATTGCTGTTGCTGTACATCACTGCTTTGCCTCTCTCTTTCTTCATAACTTGTTTAAATTTGAAACCCAGGGAATTGAAAAAAGATTTGCAAGTAGATGAGTGAAGAAGTAGAGTTTAACTTAAACAGAGAGAGAGAGGGAAGATTGAAAATATGGAGAATTCAAGCGAGTAAAGGGACGAAAGAGTGATGGAGAGATAAAATGATAGAGAGAGAAGCTTCAAGTGCACGTTTTTTTCTTTGAATTGGAGAGAATAGTGTGGAAAAGCTTAAGAAATAGCTTAAAAAGAGAGAGTGATGAAGAAAAGCACTAGTTGCTGCAATGGTATTATTGTGTAGGAAAAGTGAATGCAACAGCAAAATTGAGTAAAGCAGTGGACAAAATCTCTCTTTATACATAACCTGCTAGAATGCTTTCCCAAAAAAATTATTCATATTTTTGAGTAATTTGTTGGTATTTATTTGATTTGGATAATTTATAAATACGAAGTTCCTACTCTAATGAATGTCGGTTCATAAATTTTTTCATTCATCAATTTAATGATAACCCTTGTATATGTTAACTATTGTTTAATGTTCGACCAATTTATTTTACGTGATATTTTATAATTGAATTAATGTATGAAAAAATGTATTAGGTATGTACTCAATTAACTCCAAAATACATTAGATTGTGAGCTACTCAAATGTTTCATGTTATTATTTTGAAGTTCGGCTATTATGACTATATTAAGATTAGCAAAATCAAAGTCCTTTAATTCTTGAAATTAAATTACTGCTTAAACATATTCAATTAAGCTAAAATAATAATAATTTTGCTGGGCCTTTCAAATTTTTGTTTCACCTTTTATAAAGAAGAACAGAAGTCCCTTGAATCATGAGGGAAAACTCCAAGAAACTTTGCATAGGGTGTAATTTGTCAAACTTTTCAAAGATTTCCAACTCTTGAGTGTTGACTTTTCTATGCAAAATGACACAAATTTGCTTCTCAAGTCCCAATTGTTAGGTCTCTCTTTTTAATTACATTGGGCCATTTATGAGAGTAAGCCATAAGAATTTTATGCCTGAAAGCAAGCTAATTTTAAATGTGGCACTAAAGAATAAAGAGAGATGCATTCATATGCATATTTTTTAAGGGATAAGATCTAAATTTATTTTAAAAATATTGAAAATTATGTATCTTTATCTTTAAATTATATTTTATTAAATTTATTTTTAAAATATTAGAAAATGGAATACATCTTTTAATTTTTTTTAGTTAAAGTTATTTTCACCATTATGTAATTGACTACATGTTAAATTAATTTAAGTCACCTAATTTGATATATATGTACAATAAATTAATATTTCGTTTTAACTCTGCAAAAAATATTAAAATTCATTACAATAAGAAGGTTTATATCTATTTAACTAAAGTACAATTATTTTAACAAATTTAACATCATAAATTTTAACTTTTTTGAGCTAAAAAATATAATATTAATTTATTACATTCGTGGGAAAGAGAAACACGTCAATGCTACGTCGTTTTCTGACAAATCGGGAACACGTGTCTGACCGACAAATCTATTGCAGGGTCCCCCATTGAGAGACGAGAGTTCTCTAAGGCTGACTTTGTTAATAGATAGACGGTTGTGATAGGTTGGGATACATTGGTAATCATGTTGGTGAGGGATATAATTGCACACTATTTTCTGACGGTAGGGCATGCTCTGTGTAACAATCTGAAAATACTAGGATGATGTTAACATCTGTCTCACTCACACCCTAAAATACCCATCAACTGACACTGTGCATCTATGCCTTTAACGTGCCGTGGTGGACTTCGCAAGTCCTCCTTCTGTCTTTTCATTTGTTATTTTTATTTTTTAAATAAAAATATTACATATTTACGGAATTTATTAGGTGCCGTTAAATTAAAATTGATCCAACAGTTTAAATTTCCGTATACATTCTCAAAACAAAATGCTACAAATTTTCATTTCATAATACATAAAATTTTGATATAATTAAAATATATTAATTAATTTTTATTAAATATATCTTTATTTAAATTATATTTATAAAAAATAATTTATAATTTATATTAATTATATTATATAATTAATATAAAATAATAAAATATTTTAATTATGAAGTAATTATTATTCTTAAATATTGTGTATTATTTTTTAACGTCAAATATTTTAAAATAAATGGAGTAAATGGTAATAGAAATATTGGACTTTTTTTTTTCTGAACCAGAGAATGGATTGATTATCTGTATATTGGACTTTTTATTATTTTTTTCTGAACCAGAGAATCGATTTCTAAAATCTATTAATGCTAAATTTAATGGCTTGTTTTAGTTAACTGATCCATCAATTTTTGTTTCTACAGTTTAGTAATCATTTTATTAACTAATAAAAACTTTAAGAATATAAATACTAACAAATTAAATTACACAAATTTAACTCGGATTGTATGAAGTAGTAGAGTACTGGATTAAAATGAAATCAAATATAGAAATTAAATAAATTAAAAATAATTATTCAAAGTGAAATAAAAAATAATAATCATTAAAAATATATAATAAGTCATAATCTATAATCTAAATAACAACACACTTAAAAGTGCCAATAAATTGATGTATAAAAAAATTGCTTATGCTATATTTTAACATTATCAAAATAAATTTTTGAAAATTGATATATAGATAAATGTACTTAATGTTAATATATAAATTATAGAGAAAATAATATGCATATAAGAAAACAAATTAGAGTATAAAAATAAGTATATAATTAGTAAACGATTAACCATTACTGAATGATTAACTAGAAGTCATAAACCAAATTATATCAAAGAAAATTTGATAATATAAAAACTATAGTCCAAATTTGATTGATTGATTAACCAACCAAAAATTTTGATTGAAATTTGGAAATTTTTTTGGCCAACAGTTTTTTCACACCCCCTAACCAATATCAATCTTAATCATAGCTATTAATCATTGATCAAACAATACGTCTGTTCTCAATTTAGGGGTATATTAATTAAAAGTTGCTTCATAATTTTATTATTGGTTATAAATTACAATATATTGGTCCGTTCCCCCTCCTATCAAGAATTTGATAATTTATCTAGAAAATATAAGCATTTTTTTTTCAAATAAATACTTAGCTAATTCTATGGATTTTGTGTCTTATGGGGATATGTTAACGGTAAATGTTGATTTTAACATAATCATTTTGAATTCAAATTTTCACTTTCATTTCACCTCTATATATTGATAACTGAACTAGAAACCGAACTCCCTCAAGTAGTTCGGTTTTCAGGTTATCCGGTTAGCTAAGATCCGAATTAATACTCCAACAGTATCGTTTTAAGGAGTCATACTTGAACAAAAACTCGTAAGTTACCTGAAGAAGGTAGAATACTTATTCCGAAAACCTAACTCAGTTTCCTTATTAGACTCTACATCTTCCTCAACAGAAGTCCAATAAAAACTAGAAATTCTAACTAAAACAGAATTTGTATCCCTATAAATAGCTGGGATATCAGGTATTTTTTTTCTTTTTTTTATCAATTTTACTCTTAAACACATTCTTTAGATCTTTTATTGACTTGACATGCAGAGATTCCTCTCATTGAAAATTTCGTCAGAATTTCTTTGTTTTCAAGTACCTTGAAAGTCATGAAAAAAGTTGTTGTTCTAAGACAAAGATAGGTGATAGCCCACTAAAATCGAATTGTTATCATTTGGTGCGGTGAGCGTCGACAACCATCCCCAAAAGCCATGGATCCCAAAGATCAAAACACTTTAGACACCCCATACTGGGAACAACTGAAGCACTACACCAAAACCTCTACATTTACTTGTTTTTTCAACCCTAAAATCTACTTCCCTAGTTGCCTCCACCAATCTCCCAATCACTAACATGCCGCGTGCAACCTCCACAATTTCTATATCTAGCTTTACTCCACAGCTTGCCCAAGCTTTTCTGGCGACATTATCAAATTTGGCAGCATAGATAGCATCCCAACCATAACCTCACACTGCTACCATAACGCAATCCCAAACGACGTGTTACCCCTGACACCCCTACCACCGGCCCCATTGCCCACAATGACTTTGACAATAGATGAGTTTAAGAGACTTTTTGAAGAACGATTTGCAATATTAGGGCAATTTTTGCTCTCCTCTAAACATGACTGATGTCGTACACTTCGCGGTGGACAGTAAAGCTTTCATCATCGTATTTAAAGGTATCAATAGTTTTGGGGATGGTGAGCCTTCATCGGAGACAATGGCAACAAAGGGAGAGATAAGAAAGAGGAGGAGAAGAGGGTCGTACTTGGAGGAGAGTGAGAGAGAGCACAAATCGTGCTTTGGAAGAGAGGTAGAGAGAGAAGACGGAGGGGCAAGAGGGAGAGATAAGAAAAAAAAGTAAAAAAATTTTAATGGTGGAAACCACAATGGCGTGACTCTTTAAAAAGTAAAAAAAAATTAATGATGAAATTCACAATAATGTGACACTTACATGGCACTAAACTCATTGTGTGTCAGTCATTTCATCTAGTCCTATGTCCACATAATAGGTCAAGTCAGTGCCTTTAGATTTAAACTAACAAAATGCAAATAAATGAGCATTTTTGTACCTATTTTGTAGGTTGATGGTCATTTTTGCTCCAGAAAAAATATTAGGGACATTTTAACTCCATCGAGACAATTTTAGAAGCATTTTAGTATCTTTTCTATTTTAATATATTGTAAAGTTTCAAATTCGAAGCATTGATTTTCTTCTCTTCTATAAACTAAAATTGTATAAGATGAATTAATTAAGAATTGGCAAAGGGTTATAAGTTATGGGCATTTGTAACTCAATTTTGAAAAAGAAATAGAAACCTTAGGATTCTAATTTATAGGAAATAAATAAATAAATGAGGATGAAGTGAAAAATAATGGAAGAGAGTGCAGGCGCCCCACGCATGCACAACCCCTATTCATCATTGGGAGCACATAAACAACTGTTGTTAAAGAATGTTTTTTGTCTAATTTAATCTCTTTCTCAATTCTCCTAATCATCATTATGTTCCATTTGTCTTTCTTCACTTAATTATTTTGTTGTTTAGCCAGTTATGATTCTATCATTTCCCCTTCATATATACACAAACAATCAATATTCTTATTTTCACAATTTAATCCACTACTGAAATTCTTTCTTATTATAATTCCAAAATTTCTAATAAAGTTTAAATATAATTTTAAGTGTTTTAATTATTTGGGATTTCAATCAAGAATATAGACAGCCATCCATTCTCTAATTTAGCCATCGTTTAGTAAAGTTGAAGAAATAAATTTATTGTTTTTCTCGGGTTTTTTAATCATAATATATTTTGATTGAATTTTTTAATTTTATTTTATTGTATTGGGTTTCTAAATATTTATTTTATATAAAGATAATTGAGACGCTCAATGTGTTTTAAATTGTACTGTTATTTTAATTCGATTGTTAAAATGGAATCTAATACATTCTAAAAAAAAAAAATTCAATGTAATACAATAAAAAAATGAGGGACCCAATAGAAAAAAATATTTATAGTTTAAGAATATGAAAATGCATTTTGCCTTTTATATGTTTATAATTGAATGGTACATGTTGGGTCAAATTGAAAGAGAAAAATTATTAATTTTAATTGTAATTTAAGATATAAATATTTTTTTATTTAAAAAATAAAAATAGAAAAAAGGAAAGAAGAAATAAAGAAAGAAAGAGGTGATGATGATTGAGTGCAAATCTTTAAGCCACATATATGCTGTCCAACATATTTTAGGGACCCATCATTCATAAATAGTTAAATGTTTAGTGTTACTAATTGGACTTTGATCATGTGTGCTTGCATGGCTAAACAATTTATTTTTCTTTTTTTCCTGTATTAATTGATGTAATTTAATGAGGACAAACCCCACTTTCCTTTTAGTGTAAGCAATTATTATTCTTAACATGGGAAATTGATAGTACTAATTTTAGAATTAAGCTAATTTGGAGATTTTCACAATTTGTTCTAGTCGTTAGAGCTCATACACCTTTGATACCATAACAGATACATTTAAATTTAGCTTAACACCTACATTTTCGTTGATATTTCTCAATCAGTTTTACATACTCTTTTTTTTTATATAATTACGTAATTTTAAATTTGTTTAATTGGGAGACTATCCAAAATTTTTATCCATTAGATCTAGAATAGTACGGAATCGAAAATTGAAATGAATAGATTTTTATTTGTGGTTTGTTCGAATTTGGATTGAAATTAATATGCTAGTAACTCAGTTCGGTTCGACTCGTAAAATTTAAGAATCATATAAAATGAACCGATCGAAATATATAAATTGCATTATTTTTAATAATATTAAATAGTTTTTATGCTTAAAATTAAACTTAAAACTAAAACTAAATCGAAATATATAAATTGAATCAATCAAAATTAATTCAGTCTATTCAATTTTAGTTATATAAAATTCGATTTGTAGCTCGATTTTAATTATTAATACAATTCGATTTTCGGTGTATTCAATTATGTTTAAAACCTAGTAAAACCGACCAAGTGAACATGCCTAGTTTAAACTACATGTGATTCCATTTTTCTAATTTATTTATTGCATAGATTTTTTTATCTTACAAAAAAAATCACGTTAATAATCTTTTGAATTCATTTGAATACCTAATGCTAAGAGCTGAGACTATATATCAAAATTAGGTATTTGAAATGAAGCCAATTAATTTGAGAAAAAAAATTAGTGGCAAATAATGGAAAATATTAGGCTTTTAGATTTGATAAGATTTTACAACTTTAAGTACAAAAGATACAACCAAAGGTCCAAAGGTATAAGAGGAGATGCAAAAACAGAGGTTTTAATTTCGATTTTTGTGCAAATACATAGTAATGAGGCTAATAAATTTTAAATAAAATTTATAATTAAAAAAATAAAAGAAAAAAGTTAACTACTTAAATACTTCTTTCGTTTTTTTTATTAGTCATTTTTATTATTTTTATTAATATTAAAAAATAATAAATAAAATTAAATTTAGTATTAAATTACGTGATTAATAATAAATTATCAAATCTAATTGATTTTAATTTTATTAAAAAAAATAAATTAAAAAAATAAATTATATTATATTAAAAATTTAAAAATAATAAATAAATAAAATATAAATTTAATTTAAAAATGACCCATAAAAAAATTGAGGGAGTAATAGGGAAGTCTTTAGATGTTAATTGTTAAGAAGAGGGTAATAACGAAGGACCATATTTATTTGGTTTTGTGAAAAGAGCAGTTAAATAATTGTTTATTGTTCGGCATTTGGTGGGGCGACTGCAGCCGCCTACTTTTGGTATTGGGCCACTTCCTTCACAACACCTCCACCTAGCCGAAAAATGTATGCCAATTATACTATTAAAGTTCTCTAGAATTTCGTTTAAAAGGAAAAAGTGCTCTCTACAATTATAAATTTATTAATTAAAAAATATTGGACATTTTTTTATTTTTCATTTCTTAATTTTATTTCCATAATGTAAAAACTTATAAATTATTTTATTTAATGTCTTGATATGGGGATAGATCATAAAAATCACACACACACACACACATATATATATATACATTATTATGAGGTTTGACATTCCTACAATGAGAGTTTTGACACTATAAAATTCATAGTATAAATCTCTTTATAATGTTCTCTTCTGAAAAACATGAGACCATTAAGATTAATTTTACTGTGGAAATATATCTAAGAGAATAAGAAGACAATTCCTAATTTTAATTTGCATTCAAAAGAAAAAAAAATAGAGATCAAGGGCTGCTAAATCTTTACTTGTACTTACAAAAACACTTCCTACAAATTTTATTTTTTGTTTCTTTCAGAATATGAATTTTATTTCTTTCTCCATTCTACAATTTTGTGTTAATTTTTATTTTTTACACTGATTAAAAAATTGTATTAGTATGATTAAGAGATAATATTTTTACTATAATTTTCTTAATTAATATATGATGAGTAATTAAATATCATTAAAACTATAAAAACTATGTTCAGTAACATAATATGAAAAATATAAATTATAATTAATAAGATAAAATTAAATAGAGATATAATAGATAATATATAGGTTAACCATAATGTAAAAAAAAAAGTAAATAATATTTTAGGATATAAGGAAAATGAAATATGGAAAAATAAATTATGGGAGTATAATGATAATAATAAAAAATGGAGATAATAAGTTATTTCCCATCTCAAAAGGAGTAATTAATTTTGCTTTAAACGCACTCCTTAACAGGATATTAGGCCAATAATCCCTAGGACCTTCCCAACGTTGATAGCCCACCTAAGCTGCCAACCATATTGTAATAAGCAGCTGTACTTTAGTTGCCCAGTGAATTTTTATTTTTTATTTTTTCAATTCTATATTTTTTACCTCTTTCACATCTTTGCTACCCTCATTCGGTTCCAACACCAAAATTTATTTAATGGTAAACACATCAATTGACACTCAAATTTATAATTAATATTTATTTGGAAAAACTTACGAAAATGTCTTTCAAATTGTCTATGAAGAGTTAAAAAACTCGTAATCTATTTTTTGGAGCAAAAATGATATTCAACCCAAAAAAAAGTACAAAAATGCATTTATGATACTGACATCCAAAATACTCAAAGCTTTGTTGTTCTCCTCCGAGAAGGAGGGATGGGTCATTGCGCGATGGAGAAGACCAATATTCTTAAAATTATAGCTGCATAATACAAGAAAAAAGAAAAGAAAAGCCGTTGAATTTGATTTTCTCGACAACCAAACAGAATAGAAAACAAAAAAAAAAATTAAAACTTGCTTGATTTGTTTTTGTAGGGTTTTAAGAGCAAAATCGAATGGTGATTTCAAAAGTTTGATGGTCTAGGTTGAAAATGTAGTTTGTAATCAAATATACACAAATCAACAAATTTAGGTATTGTCACTTAAAAAAGTACAAATCGTGCTTTGGGAGAGAGGTAGA
Organism: Excoecaria agallocha; assembly: GCA_037975025.1. Lineage (NCBI taxonomy): Eukaryota > Viridiplantae > Streptophyta > Magnoliopsida > Malpighiales > Euphorbiaceae > Excoecaria > Excoecaria agallocha. Next base: position 44,109,822 of record CM075809.1, read on the forward strand.
GAGAGAAGAGGGAGGGGGAAAAGGGAGAGAGAAGAAAGAAAAAGAAAAAAAATTAATGGTGGGATCTACAATGTCGTGGCGCTTACGTGGTGCCAAGCCTATTACGTGTTAACCATGTCATCCAGAACTATGTCCACATCATTAGCCATGTCAGTGCCGTTACCCAATAATTGATAAAGTACAAACTGAGGGATATTTTTGTACTTATATTTTGGATTGAGGGTCATTTTTGCTAAAAGAAAAAGATTAGGCGTATTTAACTCCTCGGAGATAAGTTGAGGGGCATTTTTATACCTTTTTTCTATTCAAGTTAAATTAAACCTGAGAGGCACATGAAAATATATTTTAACTCATAGTTTCAATTATAATAAAATAAATAAAATTAAAAGAAAATTTCCTTTATCTTCAATTCCATCTTTCTCTCTTTGTTCCTCTATTTTTTTTTCTTATGATATATAGAACAAGATTTCAGTTCTCATTTTATCTTTATATAATTTACAATATTCAAAAACTCTAATTTAAGTTGCAAATTTCTCCTATAACTATCCAAACTCATACTTTTGTGACATTTTCCATAAACCACAAAAGCATGACTTTATAATCATATTTTATTTTTAGAATCCCTACTTAAAAGGAGTAAAAACAAAGACTAAAGGAAAACCCATATAAAATTAATTGATTATGCAGTAAACCACTCAATCAAATATTATTAAACTATTCAATTAATAGTTAATTTCAATAGCAAAATTAACTACTTGAGCAAAAACATTTCTCTAATATGAGAGAGAAATTAGGGATGTAGAGAATTATGTGACTAGTTTAAGTCCAACCTTTCAAAATAATAATCAGAAAAAAAATATTTCCCCCTTTTAGAATCAAAACATGCAAAATAAACCCAATCATAATTCTTGATCAATCAAAATCAAATCAAAATTAATATAATATTCAAAATAATCCCAATCAAAATTCTACATCAATCCATTAAAATTTAAAACCAACCCATAAAAAATATGACACAACAAAGTCAAATTTGATGTTCTTATGGAAATCAAAATCGCTGTTCTTTGTCTCTTTATATCCCATCCGCCGTTGTTCCCCTAAATAGTAGATCCTACCCTTTAAAATTTGAGAATGCTTTAAGGAGCTGACCATTAGTGATGGCAGGATAAAGAATCCTAACATACAGCGACACTATCATTAATACCATCAAAGATAATTTGATTATAGAGAGAAAAAATAATTAAAAAAAATCCAAACAAATTGAATGACTAAATATAGAGAGAGAAAGATATGAGTGTTTTTGGCTTTAATTTGTTTGATTATGGTTTTTTTTGTTGATGAGAATAGATAGAGTTTGGGTACGCCCATAACTCTATCTGAATTAATCCTTATCAGATTAGGATTATGTAATTTTGATTCAAAAATTAAGAAATTAGAGTTTTATTAGGGTTATGACTCTAGTAAATCTTTACAAAATGGGACCAAAAAACCTTTTATAGGTTACTAAAATTGTCAACTCTGATATGCACACAAAATATCATGTTCTCCCGTTTTGTTTACTAGGCATCTTTAAGGAGCTTTTAGACCTTGGATTTGCTATCTTTTTTTTTTCAACGTATTAACCTGTGGTCAGAGGCCTAACCAATGATGCAAAATGAAGATCTTGTGCTTCCGCATTTTCAAGGATTTCTGCACCATTAGAGTTAAATATATTTTCTCTTATTTATATATTGTTTTTCATATTTATTTGTATGCATGATTTTCTCACATTGGTATTAGAGCCTTTATTTTTGTGTTCTGGCATATTTAAAATTAATCTAAAATTTATATGTAGATTGGTAGATCAAAACAAGGTGCATGAAATGCTTAAAATTTGGTATTATATATATAATTGTATGTATATATTGTATTATGTGTATATGTACATCGAAAATTGAGGGGAATAACATAACTTTCAAAAATGCTAAAATAAAATCGATATTTTGAATTTTTGACCTCATTACCAGGATCACGGACCCTAAAAATCCCCCACCAATCAAAGTCTGACAGCCTAAAATTTTCAACAAGGTGCACGTAAATTGCACATGCCATCATACGCAGGGCACGTGCTAAAGGGCATATGTCTTGCATTCATCAAGCCACGTGTTAATGTGTTATATCATTCTGACACGTGGCCCAATGAAAGGATGATATGTGGATAATAATGGTCGCGCCACGTGTCTCAAAAAAGTGTTAGCATTATGTGTTAACCTGACATTTGATCCAACCAAGATGTGACATATGGATGATTATGGTCATGTCATATGTCAGTGGCGTGTCTTATGGATGCCAGGTAGACCAATCAGATAATGCCACATGTCAGCATATAGGTCTGACATGGCGACACATGTTGTGACATGTACACTATGTGGGTCAATGCCATGTAGCATAATCAGCATCAATCGTACGGGCGGGCATGTAGGCATGTCTGCCAGCCTTTCATCGATGCGTGAGGCCAGTGGCGAAGCTAAGATGTATAATCAAGAAGGGAAAAAATATAAGTTATGATTGAACTTAAGAAATAAATCGAAGAGAATGGGGTTAAAATTTAAAACAAAAAAACTTCAAAAAAATAAAGGGGACGATTGCCCCCCTTCCCACTAAAATGGTTGCGCCACTGCGTGAGACCTTTTTCGACCGCACACACACAAGTTGATCGAGTTCTCGGAACCATTCAGCCCACTATTTAATATATTTATATATGCACATGTGGATCGAGCTCTCAAAGATATTCAACCCACGACTCAAATCAATCACGTCCACCGAAAGAGCTTTCGGAGCCATTTAATCTGGTAATCGCATTAAGGTGCAGTACTGCTAAATTTTTCTGATCGTCATGCCAATCTTATTTCATTACTCCAATTTCTATCTAGTTTTACTAAGGGCAAATATAAAATTATAACTCAATTTCCCTTTCATGATTTTACATTGTATAACAACACATACTCAAATGTCCATTTCCCATCACTTTTCATCAAATTAATTTTACTTCCGTGATTTGATTTCTATTATATGCACATGTATATCTACGGGTACATAATTTGCATGTCATTATCATATTACTTTATAATTAATAACATTCAAACTACATTACATTATTGTTATTTATTCACTATATATATATATATATATATATATATATATATATCAATTCACACCATCCTCAAGTTAATTCAAATTCTATCACACACATGCATATTGATATAAACTTATCTAAGTTAATAGTCTACTAAATACAAAATTGCATCTTATATATATTGTAAATAAGAAGTCAAGTGGTATTTTCATAATTATCAAACCATTCAAAATATCCAAATTATAGAAACAATAAAGTAATCAATATTTTCTTAATCGATCACAAATAATTAATCTCAATAAGCTGATCACATCAAAGATTGTAAGCAAAACCAAATAAAGTCAGTTCTCATGTCTTTCTCCATCTACTAATTCAATCGCACTATAATTGGAAACATGTGATTTTTAATACAATTAAATTTGTAAATATTATAGTTAATAATTAATAAATCCAAAATGTGTTTTTATGGATTTATTTGTGAAGAATATTGCCAGACGTTTAAATTCTAAATGAAAATATTTAAACAAAAATTAAGAATTTGACTATACAAAAGCTTAAGTGCAAACATCGATTTAAGGCTATAATACCTTGAAATTTAATCAATTCCCTAAATAAGTACGCTCATCTATTCACATGTTCTCTATTGCCAATGGTTTAGACAACTAACCAATTTCTCTAATAGATGAATCGATTATTCCAGTTAAACATACATCTCAAACTATAAAACACATAGATTCGATCATACAAAAATATTAAGAAATTCTTAATATTACACATTTTATTTAAAGGAATTAAAGAGATAATTTTTGTAGTACGCATACCAGTTGGGGGTGAATATTCTGACCATCGGCAATTCACTAGTGTCATTCGTACTGTCGCTTGATGCCAGGGCTGATCAGCAAATAGAGGAGAAGTTTTTGGTTTTCTAACAGGAAAAAAAGGAAAATAGAGAGGCAAAACGACGGGGGAGACATGGCTGATCGGAGGGAAGAGGGAGGTGACTTAGCCGGCCGGCGCGGTGGAGAGTGTTGTCGGCTGTCGTTGACGCCGGTAGCTTGCTCTATACCTCCCGCCTCTTTCTCTTCCTCTCCTTGTTTCCCGATCTCTCCCTCTGTTTAATTTCTTTCTTTCTTTCTCCTTTTTTTATGCCACGTAAGTCTAAAACCAGAGAATTCTAAGGCCCCTTCTTATTCTTCTTCTTCTTATTATTATTATTTTCTTTTCTCATATACATCTATTTATATTAACTTCTTGTTTGTTACTAAAGTGTATTTTAACACTAATTATTAATTCAAAAGCCTTTAATAATTTTTTTTTCTAATCCCATCATTAGAATAAGTCTCCATTTTTTTCAGTTTAATTATCAATCTCGAAATTTCGAGGTGTTACACTCGATGTATTTTAGTTATACGGCCTATCTACCTATATGACTAGAGATATTAATTGTGAATCGTTCCATCATATGTGAATGTGAGATGGTAGAGTTTGGGTACATTCATGACTCTATTTGAATTAATTCTTAACAGATTAGGATTATTTAATCCTAATTCAAAAAGAAATTAGAGTTTTACTAAGGTTATGACTCTAGGAAACCTCTATAAAAGAGGATCACGGAAAACCTTTTAGAGGTTTTCTTGACATCTCTAATGGACTTTTAGACCGTTGATTTGCTGTTTTTTTTTTGGTGTATTAGCCTGTGGTTAAAGGTCTAACCAGTGATGCAAAACATAGATAATGTACTTTCACTTTCTCAAAAATTTATGCATTATAAGAGATAAATATATTTTATGTTATTTATTTATTTATTTATTATTTATCATGTTTATTTGTATGCATGATTTTCCAAGAAAATTAAAAATAAAAGGTAAAAAAAGAAAAATGGTTGTTTTCGATTAGAGAGACTTGAAAAATTAAAGAAGAGAAAAATAATGGTATTTAAAAAAAAGTTTTATAAGTTAAATATGTGTTAGACATTTATTGATAGAGCTGAGCATGGATCGGTTAATCTGTTCATGTGCCAAAAAAATCAATCCATTAAATATGTGTTAGACATTTATTGGTAGAGCTGAGCATGGATCGGTTAATCTATCCATGTGCCAAAAAAAAATCAATTCATTAAAATTAATTTTCTCAAAATACTAACTATTAACCAATTCGTTACGATCGGTTAAACCGTTCATCGATTTCTATTTTCTGAACTGGTTAACCAATTTTTTCAGTTAACACACTATAATTATAAAATGCAAATTTGAAAATTAAAATTTTCAAAGTAATTAGAAATAAAAATTGAATAAAATACTTAATTCAACATATTATTTAAACTAAGAACATAAAAGTTCATAACAAGTCACATATTCATTCATTCCTTCGCATAATGTGCTAAATATTTTGTTGTTGCCAAGCAATGTAAGATAATTCTAGCATCCACCAGCAACTCCACATATTCTTCATTGTTTATGAGATCTGACTTTAGAAAAAGGAAGTGACTATGCACACTTCAATGGATATAAGCCATGAGCACTCCGTCGACAAATTCCACATCAAGAATCGACCCTTCACTACAATGGTGTTCCATTGCATCAAACTTCCCTCTCAACAAGTTCTCTATAATAAACATTGATCCAAGAAAACCATTTTCATAAATTCAGTGCTCTCAAAGTGCACAAGCCCATAATAACGAGGGAAAGATGATTCACAATTTGTTTCTGTGATTTTCCTTCTACTCATTGGAAGAATAGTTTTAAATATCTGAGTTTTTGGACTTTCATGATCTGTAATTCAGGTTCATAATGATGAAGAGGGCCAATAGATATTACCTAAGGACTCTGTAGGTTTCTTGATTCCCTTTCCAAATCGAACTTGGAACTAGGGGTGATCACGGGATGGGATGAGAGTGGGGGAGGGGAATGGCTCCCCACCTAGTGCCCCACGCGGGGGCGAGGGCAGGGCCGTCCCCTAAAGTATTTTGGGGGAAAAATTCCCCTGGGCTCCGTCCCCACAGGGATCTCTTTTCCCACATAAAAAATATTTTATTTAAAAAATATATAATTATAACTAAAACACAATATTTAACAATTAATTGTAAATGAAATATAATATTTAATAATTAAAAAATATAAATTTAATTACAAATCAAATTAATATAAATTTTAACAATTGATAAAACTAAAATTAAATATAATTTAAAATTAAATTACATAAATATAACTAAGTATAATTACTAAATTTCGGAGTGAAAAAATTTTCAAGAATTTTCCATTCCATTATCATCCCTATTTGGAACTCTTGAAATGAATGTTTTAGAGTGTAAGGTATCCTCCAAATTCTCTAAAATCTTGATCACGATCTCTTTCGATTCATGTTCATCTATACTTAAATTGTTTTCTACTCAATTCTCTCCCATTTTTAGAGATTCCTAAAACAAAATTTGTTTGCAAGTTTATCAGAAAGAATAAAAAGAAAAAGAAGAAGAAAAAGAAAAAAGATCCCAAAGATTCCTTTCTTTCTTCAACTACTTATTCTAATTTTGCTCATTTACATGCAGATAGCCCCTATATAACAGTCGGTTTGATTTAATAACCGAACTTTCAATATTTTTATCAACCGAGTCGAACTTATAGAATAACCGAATTTTTTAATCGGTTTGGTTTCGTTAACCGAAAAATAAAAAATTAAAATAATTTTTTTAAAAAATAAAAAGTTTTGTTTTTAAAAATTATAAATCATAATATACTAAAGTAAAAATATCTAAATTTTATAAAATAAAAGTTCAAATTAAAGATATAATCTCAAAATATATAATAAATAATACAACAAAACCGTTAAATAATTTTTTTTATTTAATCGATTTTCAATTTAATAATCAAAATTCTAAATTATCACCTAAAAAATAGATATTAATAATTGATAAATGTACTCATATAATTTACAACTCAAAATAAGATAATTTACATGTATAAAATAATTATTCAATTAAAAAAATAAAAAATATATATATAATTATATAGTATTTAGGTTCGGTTCGGTTTTTCTGCAGTTTTTTCTTCAAAAACCAAACCAAAAAATCGAAATTTTATAACATTCAAAACCGAATCAAATTAAAAAAATCAATCGATTTGGTCCAATTTTTCGGTTTGAACCGAAATTTGCTCACCTCTACATCCAGATTAAAGGGAAATTTTGTTATAAAATAGCAAGAAATTAAAAATTAATCACATTAGTTTAAGAATAAAACTAACAGAAAAATAACTCACATTTACATATGTCCCAAACAAATTCAAATTAGAATATAAATTAGCAGCAACAAAAACGACTTCAAATTAACCACAATAACATCTTAAATTCTTCACAAAGTTTCAAGAGCTCACGACAATTCAAAATCGTTACAATCTTCAAAATTCAAGTTTGAGAAACCATCTAAAATTTGATTAAAAAATAAACAATAAATTAAATTCACAACACATCAAATATCAAATGAATAGGAAAAAAAATGAAGAACAACAGCACTGTCCAGTATCTATCGCCAAAAGTTTTAACAATTCCAGATTTAGATTTAACTTAAATTGGCATAATGAAACTAAAAAAAAGAAAAAAGAAGCTAATCGACAAAGATAGTTAAGAGAAAAGGAAGAAATAGAAAAGGGGAATTATTTTCTTTTCTTTTCACCATACTCATACTTAACTAAATAATCATGCATTAAATAAACAAAGCAAAAAATCTCAATTAACAAAAGGTTCCAAAGAAGAAAGTGGAAATTAAAGCATCAAAAGAAGCAGAGAACGAACAAACAAAAGATCAAAAAATAAACAGTACTTATCACTACAGATGAGAGGTAGAACGCCGATGAAGGAGGGAGATGATCGGCTGCCGGCGTGAAGGAGAGGGATGAATTCAAGGAGAGAGAGCGGCGGCTTATCGCGTAAGGGGGAGAGGCAGAAGAATAAGATAAGGTTATATATATATATATATTAAACCGGTCAGTTAACCTAAATCATCGATTTTTTTAAATCGTAAAGCGAAACTGTATCAAAAATCGAAAATTTCTATTTTTAAAGACTTTAATCATTTTTTCAGTCTGATTAACCTTAAAATTAATTAAATTTTATGAAGGTTTTTTGGTTTTTTTTTTCTCATCCCTATTTATTGGATTGTTTGGCAAGTTGACACAAGGGTAGCACACTCATTCCAACCTCTTTTGTTCACAAAATTAGATTGCATGGATATCCAACTGATCACTCTCAAAATTTAATTTTTAAAATGAATATTAAAGACAAATTTGAGTGTCCATTAATGTGTTTACCCTTTTACGCAATAACTAAATAGACTAAACTTCTAATGCATAATTTGAATCGAAATCGAAATAACTTCAATCTGTTTTACTTTTAGACCAATGGATTCTTTCTTTCGGAATTTAAGGTTTTACAAAATATATTTTTAGATCCATATCAAATTTATATATTTTTTATTATTAAATATTTAAACTTTTATTTATTCATATCAAATTTTTAAATTTTTTTTATCTCTGTTCACATTAAATCAAATTTCATTAAATTGAATAAAATAATAATATAATTTTAATATGTATTGAATCCATAATTCTTTTTTATTATATTAAATCTTTATTTTGATCCGTAACGGAAGTTACGTCTCTCCAATTCTTGTGGAAGTTAAAAGCCATTTGCTTAAAAGACCTGGCCCGATATAATAAACGAGTGGGCCTGTGGCTCAGCCCAATTGTTATTACCAAAAATGAAATTGAACCCAACATTCAGTAATCCACAACATCTTCTCCCTCTTCAGAGTCATATCAGAGACAGAGAGAGCCAGGAGTCACCATATCCTCCATGAACAATGAATCCACTCAACCTGCGTCGTAGCCAATCCCGATTTTTCTACAATTTCAAAGTCTCCACGCCTTATTCTATACCTTATAAGCTCAAATTCCCTCTCAAAACATTAAATCACCTCTCCTTTTCAACTCTTTTACGACTTTATCCCTCTCCACCCAGCTTCAGTATCTCAAGTATTTCGAAATCTGAAACCTCATATCTTGATAACAAAGAAACACTGCAGGAAGAAGGTGATGTTGCTGATAATGTATTAGAGTTCGAGGACTTGGCACCAGACGGTGTCGTTTATCAGAACACATTGAGATTGGTGGAATGCTCCATGTTCGCTGCTGTCACTGGCCTTATCTATTTTTTGAGCAATTCTCTTTCTATTGAGGTTTGGTTTTGATGTCCTAATTCCAATTGCTATGGTTTTTTTTTTTTTTCTTTTTGGTGGTATTCGATGTTATTTCATGTGTGCTAGTTGTTTGTTGCTTTTTATGAATTGGGTTACTTCATTTCGTTGATTATTGAGTAGTGGAGTTTCTAGTTAGTTAACTGTTTAATTCTGAAAATTCAGAGCTATCCAAATTGAAAAATGCGTTTTTTCCAATTGGTATAATTATTTTTTTCAGAAGGAAGATGTATTTAATTGACAGCAGCAGTGATAGTCCCGTTACTCTATATGGGTCCTCCTTATGTTTCTTTCAAGCTATAGCATCACATTCTAAGTGGGATTTGTTTTTGTACAGAATTACTTTGGGTGTTTCTTCTCGTTGCCAATAGTAATCTCTTCAATGAGATGGGGTGTTGGAGCTGGAAGGAAAACAATGGTCTGTCACCATCCTGTTAAAGTTTCGACCATTATATTTTCCCCTTGTAACCATATTGTTATGTGTGCTTTGATGTTGGATTCTGGCAGGTGGCTACAGCTATGCTTTTGCTTGTCTTGTCCGGTCCTTTGAAAGCTTTAATATATCTGGTAACCAGGATCTTAATATATTTTCAACTTTGCCTATTTATTGTCCCGTTATTAATTAGATATTGATTTTAAAGAAAATTGTTATTGGAACCTTGGGAACTTGTTGCTTGCTCCATGTTTGTGATGATCTATATTTAACGTTAAAGACTGTTGTTTGTTCAACAATGAATGAATGAATGAAGGTTGAGGCAAGTCATAGAACTTTGCCTAATATTATTATCACCTTTCAGTTTTAATCAATTCTTCCAATTCTAAGGCATAGTTTTAACTTGCAATCATTGTCATGTGTTGTAGAAACATAAAATGGAGCTGTCACAAATCTTATATTTCTGTGACATTATGTTTGTGCTTATGCCCATGGCAGTGCAGCAATTGAGTTTATTTTGCTCAAATGCTCAGATATAACCGAAAAATGCTAAGGCATAAATGGATGGATAAAAATTTTATTGTCAAAAGTTGTATTCTGTATCAATCAAGCAACTTGGAAGCAGAAAATTGTCGTGTTGATATAGCCACCAAATGTAGAGTCATGAAAAAAAAAAAAAAAAAAAGAGAAACTGAAAACAAAGGTGTTTGTACATACCTCTGTGTGTGTGTTGTGGGAATCTTTAACTTATATTTTGCAAGCAAAACAAAATAAGGAAGAAAAACTGAAAAACATTTTATTGTAAACTAGTTTTTATCTTTTGCAAATCAAGATCGACGTGTTCATTAACTTTTGGTGTGGTAGTTGTTATCTATCATGAAATATGGATGGTGTGGCAGCCTACGTTGTTAAGTATTGGCTGTTACATACAGTATTTCACTATCCATGTTGAAACAAGAGGAAGGACATGAATTAAGTACTTTGCATAATGGCTGCTATTTTCATTATTCCATGTTTAGTGATATAAAGAAAAGAACTAAAGTGAAATAACCTTATATTTCTGAAAATAGCAAGGACAATATGGAGAACTTTCTGTGTGTAATTGATTCTCTGCATGAAATCTAGTTTTCCTGGAAAAAATTTTCTGATGATTTGCTTGCTTTTCTTCATCTTACTTTCAGTTAACGCATGGTATAGTTGGATTCACAATGGGTTCTTTGTGGAGGTAATTACAAAGCTTACTTTCAGCTTATTACAGTATTACTAGTATTCTGTGATTTTATGTTATAATTTGATCGTTCGTAATAATGCGTCAAAATATTGAAATATCCTCTTTATTTCAAAATCTTATCTCAATCTTGAATAGCTCTGACAATAGTTTGCCCCCCGGGCATTGGTTTCTCTGACTTGTATATTAATTTATGCTTGAGTTTTCATAAACAAGCATACTTTAATACCCTGCTGGCATCTGAATGTGATTGTGGCCAAGTAATGTTATTTAGAAGAGCAAAGTGATCCGTGGGAGATTTTTTTAGCTTTTAGCTATTATTTGTAACACGCGTCGAATGCTTTAGAATTTAAATAACATGTCTGTCCAAGTAAAATATTTGATATTGAACTCTAAATGAATTGGTCATAAAACAATAGTCGGCACTAACTTTTTGCTTTTCCATCTTTTCAGGTTGGGAGCAGATTGGGGTCTTTCAATTTTTTTGTGCACAATTGTAGTGTTTGTTCCCTTTAGCCTTAGACTTCCTTAATCCTGTTTGAAGCAATGGCCCGTATTGTTTGTGAATTTATTGAACGCATTTCTATAAAATGCAGGCTCGATCACTGGGTGCTATGGGGTATGTCTTTACGTCCTCATTCTTGATAAGGGAAAACATTCTTGCTTTGGTAATTATTTGTTCATACCCCTTAAATTTCCTTTATTTAGTATCAGTAGTTCACTTACAAAAATCTTAAATTTGCTTGTAGATCACCATAAACATTCATGCTTCTCTGACATTAATATTTGCTGCCCTTGGGATTAATATAATTCCATCAATGAATGTGATATACACCATATTCGGAGTTCTGGTACATTTCAGCCATCTCTCGTCTCTCCCTATATATTTTCTTTTTCTCAAACAGGTCATATGATGCTGAAATTACATTACAGGTGTTGCTAAATAGTGGTTTCTTTGTGTTTCTACTGCACCTTTTGTACTCTGTGCTCCTGACACGGCTGGGTCTGAAGGATTCATTGAGATTGCCAAGATGGCTGGAGAAGGCCTTGTAAGTCATTCATCATTTCTATGACATCACTTACCGGCATAGAAGTCAATAAATATTCCTGTTGTACCAACATTAGGGCTTAGTTTAGATACCACTATAGCCACAATATCTTCTGCTAGTATCCTACATTTCTCATTCTTGTATACCAATTAGGGTTAATTGTATCAAGTAGGTCAAGTTCTTTAACAAAGAATTTGAAGTCTTCTTTTGGTATAGTCAAAGTGATAAAGAAACTGCAAATTGAATTGCTATAAATCTGTACAAACTCTGAACATGTAAATGAACCATTTTTGTTCTGTAAATCTATAGATTTTATAGATCAGAGACCCTTCAATGGTTAGTCCATATTACAATGTTTAAATGCTGAATAACTTGGATTATCAGAGTTAAGGGCATAGAGTGGATGGAAGGGGCTTCAAGTTCAAGGAAAAAGGAAAAACCATACCATTCTTTTGCTACAACTATAATAGGTCAATCTGAAGATACATCACACAAAATAGTGCAAGTACGAATCATACCAGCGTTTGAACATATAGTGAAACATGAAAAATATTTTGAATGCAGACTGATTATGCATCTTGAGATTTTACCAATTTTCTTGGACTCAATTCTAAAAATGGGTTGTCTTCTTTCATCTTACTATATAATCCCTTCAATCTGCTTGTATTATCATGCTTTCGTAGAATGTTTTGCGCAGATGCGTTCTGAAAGAAACAATTTTTTTTTTTTAGTACAATCCATTTGGGATCTAAAATCCTTCAGTTTAGCCAAGCCCGGGAAATCCAAATCCAAATTCAAAATCTCTAATTATGGCAGAAAAAATCCATGCCGTCCTATTTCATTTTGGGGTTGATAAACAAACAGAACATTAGCTCAAGAATTTCTTGAAATTATTCATTACAAATGTAGAACTTGCAGGAATTCTCTTGTCTACGGACTTCACATGTGATGTCAGCATAGTCATCAACACCTAAGCAGAGATTAAGCTTTCATAGATCATAAATAATGCAGTCATCAATTTGTTTCTAGGAGCACAACTAATAAATCCCTAAATTCATCCAGCTCTTTCAAAATACAATCTCCTATAACCTGAACTTCCTTCGCTCAATGTATTAAAGCATGACCATTAAAGCATTATACATTGTTTGCACTTCACAGATTGTCTACCCTACTTCAATATTGAATAATTTATCGAAAGTATAGCTGAAGCAAACTGTGCCCATGGATCAAGTTACAACTCCAGAATATGTTAAACCTAAGGGAAAAAAAATGCCAAGACATGAATTTGCTTCATTGCTCCTGATTTTCCATCTGAATTGCATAAATGAGGATATCCAATACAGTTCAAGATCACACTCAAACCATGTAGCATTAACTCCAAAATTTGAATAATGTATAGTCATGAACCAAGTACAAACGTACCCTGAGACAGGACCTGCACCTTTCAAGCTTCTTTCCTAGTTATTCTGTCGATGTAGAGAAGAAAGAATTAGGAATCAAAGATCCTGCCCTTCATAAGGAAATGCATAGAAACCCGTTTCTTAGGACTACACTGCAAGTAAAGACATATGTTTGTTGTGTTTGTAAAGCATTTTAAGCAGCATATTCCGAATTTCATTTTTCTCAAAAAGATCCATGACGAACTAAAAATGTCCACGAATGGAAAAGAATATTTTGTGCTGACGTGATGTGAAACATCCAACAAAAAGTTCTAAATGAAACAGAATAGCAAATGCCCAAAATAACAACAGAAACTAGAACAAGGCAGCTCATGACCAAAAAAACATCATCTCTAGTAAATTTCTTTAAACAAAATCCTCACCTGAAGCAGTTAATTCCCAAGGCCGTTGTGATCTCATGAATGACAGATGTTGCAAAGTGTAAATAGAGCCCCGCTGTGATGAGAACTTTGTAAGAAATAAAATGCAAGAAAATGGCAGGAACCACTGAAAGTCCTACACACAAGCATACATACAGATGCAAGCACACACACGACCTATTTCATGCTGCTGAACATATACATGCAAAGCAAAAATTCACTTCATATTTCCATTATAAGGTAAAAGTAACATGCCTGTGAATATACAATAACCAAGAAGAACCCAGAACTCATCAACTAATGGAACTCTGCAAGAAGAAAATTACCATAACATCCAATTAATTAAAACTTAAAAGAGATGTCCATTATCAGAAGGATAAAATTAAATTACCACATACCCATCATTAAGTTTGGCTGTTAGTGCGTTCGCAATAGCAAGCGGTAGATATAACAAAGACTACAAAATTGAAAAAGAAAGAGATTAGTTCTTCAGTTTTTAGTCATAGTTAACTGAATAAATGATATTACACACCTCCATTAACAAAATATGAATTTCTTTTCCAAAAGAAGAAATTTGCAGGAGAATGGAAAAATCAACCAGCTACTCATTTGATATTTGGAGGGTACACAATGACCATGAGCATTCATTAAAAATCTGCCTATGTGTGCATGCAGGCATACACAAATACTTTGTTAACAGAAACTGAAGTTTTTATTACAAAGAAGCACATTAATTATAATGAATGAGGCAACTTCGCATATGGCATTCCAGTTCAACTAAGACAGATACTGTACATAAGAAAAACTTTTAATATAATGAACAATATTAGCATAGATAATTCAAAGCTACATACCAGGCACATATTAGTTTTCAATCCTTTTGGTTCATCACACAAATGAGCAAGAATCATTCTCCCCTGTCAGAAACCATCCCCTTTCAGACACAAAGAATGTAATTTGCACAAATTTAAAAAAGAGGAAAATTTTCTTATAACAGTAGTTATTTGAAAAGTGCATTGAGATCAACACCATTTGGATGCATAGTGCTTTCAAGATCCATATTCCAGGAACATAACAACAGATAACATGTGCAAGGAAATGCATAAAAATGTCCGTTCAAGATGCATCGATGGATGTAATTACTTCCTGCAACATCAAGAATGGAAGCCATTCATGCAACTCCAAATTAAAAAATAATAATAATGTGCGATGCATCTGTGTACGGAATTAATGATCATGAATAAAATTTCAGTGACATATTTGTAGGAATGCTCCATTTTCATATTACAAACTTCAAACTTTATTTGACTCGTGACATTTGACATGAGTTTGCTGCCAAGTGCATATTACAGCTACTGTGTGAAGACTTATATCTGTAAGGTTAAGCACATAATCAATCAGCCCTATTATGTTCCATATTACAGTAGCATTTAGAACAACAAAATAGAAGTCCAGTTTCTCATCCTAATAAAACTTGGCATAACTCCAGCAAAGTTCCTATAATTGCACATTTAAGTAATTAATACTTTTGTAAGAGAATTTAATTACAAATGGCAACAATGCTATCACAGTTTCTATTTAGAACAACTCACCAGCCCAGGAACCATGTCCACTTGAATCAACTAAAAAGCATATACTTCGTATGACAGCATGTTATAAGCACATAAATATTCAAAATTCAAATATCTTAAAAATAATCAGGAAAGAAAGCATCTTACCACTAGAAACCCAAATGCAAGTCCAGTCCCAAGTATAACCAAATGAGGATAATTTCCCATTACATCAGATGGAGACAGAAAGTCCCTGCATAAGATAAAAGGTCCACAATAAAGACAAAACTGGAACCACAAGACTTGATGGATCAAAACACAAAATAATATTGAAGGCTGTATCGTACCACACCAAGACACCTCCCATAAGCACAAGAAAAGGGTAAAGCTGAAAAGAATAGAGATAAAACATCAATCAAGCATAACCACATTAAAAAATTCATGTTGCAAAGGTCAAAAATTACCATAGCTAATGCCAGCGCCATACTGCCTTTTCTTGCCTGAACAACCTTGTAGACATTAGATACACTGCAAAAACATAAAATTGCAGAAAAATGTCACATTACATAACAAGAACTAGATTAGCATTCTAGCCACTGTAGTTATGCAAATATTTGACCTCTATTAAAAACCCCATGCAAACTATGCCACATGAAAACAGTTTTGTCATCTGTGAACCAAGCAAATTTTAACATCTCTGCAACAGCACAAGCCTCATCCACACACACCCAGAACCCCATAGCAGATATACACAGGCACAAACAGATCGCTAGAGAGAGAGAGAAAAAGAGAGCAGACAAGGAAGCAAAAAGATGGGAAAGAAAGAGATAAAATGAAACTATTTTCATACCCATCAGAAAATAACAGAGCCCAGGCAAATTATACTATAATCCACAACTTGACTTTTATGCTTCAAAATGGGGAAGAATAAACAATTCATAACCCAAAATAAATCGAGAAATTCAAATAAGGGAATAAAACATCACATAAATAATTGTGGAGGTAAATGGCTAAAATTCAGAAACTAGACAACATTTCAGAAGAAATACATATGCTTACTTGAATGCAAGTGTCGGTATAACAGCCAGAGTTATCATTAAATACAGCACAGCTCTGTACATCGTGATTTCTGAGGTCAAAAATCAAATCCTGTTTAGACCAACTAATTAACACAAGATAACAGGCCCATTTATATCAAATATGTGAGGTATGTACCATAAAGTCACAATTTGTTCTCATATAAGACTCACTAGATAAAGTGTTGGTGTGTGTAATCAGAAGAAGAAAAAGAAGAAGCTGAAGAAGTGATTTAAACTGAATTCTAGATTTGACAGGCATTAAGGATTTTATTAAGAAACCATACGAAATTTCTTTTCTTTTGCCAAAAAAAAAAAAGTTTTAAGAATATTGATGGGATTGAAATTTTTCAAGTTTTCTTAAAATGCTTCCAGACAATCCTTGCAGTAAAAATTTGATAAACCAAACTAATTGAAATGTTATAGTTTAATCATGAACAACGAACCAGGACAACACAGCAATCTAAAGCTACAGAAAAATAAGCACATAAGAAGGATAACTAATAAGTATTTCTTGACAATTTTTAAGAGTTTAGCCACCAGGACAGATGAATCACTGATCTAATAGCGATGTACTTCACAGTATTATTCCAAAAGAAATCAATGAATATTACAAAATCATAGAGTATGAAGAAATTGCAAATTTCTAGCCCATGAAAAAAAAAATCAGCAGTAAGCAAATCAAACCACAGGAAGTACATGTAGATAAAATGCAAGACATGTCACGGAGTATTGCATGAAAATGCAAAATAAGAATACACAGGTAAGTCCATTCAGAACAGGTCATATTATAATTCCACATCATATAATAGAAAATTATCACAGCAGCTATTAAAGCCACATGTGAAACAGCATTAAGCATGTTCTGTGCATATCCATGCAAAATGAAATGAAAATTAAAATAATATGTCAAGCAATCATTTGAAAGTATATCCTGCATTCTTCTAAGCCAAATTATCAAATTAAAAAAAAATACAAGGAAACAACATAAATTGGGCACAAAAGCTAGTACAATAAGAATAACACACATAGACATTCTGAAATTTAAAAAAAATGACAAAATAAAAAGAATTAGGTAATGATATCTATGCTAAATATCTCATCCATGAACGAGATTAATAAACCTGCAGAAAAATCATACCCAAGTTTCTTACCACTGATAATTGGCACCCAGCTTAGAAAGGGGAAAGACTTCCCAAATTTCTGAACCCACCACTCAGCGCCTTAAAAAGAAAAAGGAAGCCTTAAGTTAAAATCAAAGCTAAAAGTAGCAAAGTGGAAAAATTGAGCAAGGAAAACGAAGAAATAGCTAATAAAATAAGCAAAAGAAAGATTTAAGAATTTGATAAATGAATTATTTCAAGTGTGTTGATAGTAGCAAGACCATACCAACTATTGCTGTGAAAAAATGAGCAATATATATAATCATCAAGCCTTCAGTGGGTCCATTAATTGCAGGAAGAATAAGAGTATTCGTAAAAAAGCTGATTGAAGGATAAAAAATTCAAATTGTCAGCATAAAAGACACAAGTTACAGCACTCAAAACTGAAGCTACTGAAACACAATGAGAACAAAAAAAATGCAACAGCCAATGGGGGCAAAACCAAGTCTGACTTAGAGGAATAGACATGAAATAATTTTTTTCAACTTTAAAAATAAAAAGCAGCATGTCAAAAATCACTTACTGTTCCCATGTTGCACCATAAAATGGAACAGCTGCAATAACCCAAAACCAAAAACTGTCTCTTCCACACATGGCAGTGCTTGCATAAGCCATGCTTTCAAACTAAGGGAACACCCGGGGTAGATATTTAATAAATAAAATAAAATAAAATAAAATAAAAACTGCACTTGCTAGAGTTTCAGAATTAAAGAATGAAAACACCTACCGCACAAGCAAGCGCATCACATCCTACAATATATTCAGGAAAACGATAAATTATATTTCGGCCAGATTCAGCAATATCAATATTAAAGAATATGCAATTCAATCTAATAACAGAATATGACCATGGTCAAAAAGTTCTCCTAATGGACTTGAGGAGTTTGTCCGCCGTGCTTGCTTCCCATCAACAGCATCAAAAGTCTATAAAATTATGAGAGGTCAGGAAAAGCATCATAAAAATAACACCAAAAGCAGCAGTACAAGAATATATAACAATATGTGAGAATTAGACTCGCACCTGATACAAAAATAAAAGTAATCCATGCGCAAAATGAACCCATCTAGGTGGGGCTGAATCCAAGCGAGGTGAATATATCTGACATGAAACCATGAGTTGGAAACTTCTAATAAGGAAACAATCATCAAAGCTGACAATATTTTTTCAACAAAATGGATAGGGAAGAAGTTCCTACTTACATAGCCAAGTAGTGCAGAAGTAACTAAGAACATGAATCCAGTAAGAGTAATCTAAAACCCAAAAGCACAACTTACCATATTAAGCAAGAAAATAATCATTCAGCACTTAACGTCAAAAATGGGCACTAAAGAAGAATGGGTGAAATAACTTACCATATTCGGTCTGGTGAAGATCCGGAGACAAACATACATCCAAAAAATGAAGGCAGAGGATAAGGAAAAAAAAAAAGAGCAAAGCTATCGGAGAATGCTAGAAAACACGTAAAAATTTACTGTAAGAAATTTAGCATAAATCATAAGCATGGAATGCTATTTAATTAATCAAACCGCAGGATTTGCCATGAAAGCACTAATCCATCTATCACCAACACTCAAAGCCCTAGAGAAATGACAAACAAGCCCACACACATGCTAGGCATAACTCTATTACTATTTATCATCGGATAGTAAAGGTCTATAGACCAGAATGCTTGGGCTATCTAAAAATGAACATTACAAATAGTGACATCCCACACAACCGAATGCCAAAAACAAATATTCTCAAGGAAAATATCCTACTCCCGCCCCAGATAAAGTAGGAAAACAAAATAAAAAGGGTCCAACTACACTGGGGGTTTAAGATATCAGAAGGAGATACATTATTAGACGTTAAGAAGATAAACCTTGACACAATTTCATATAACAACCAGGAAGACCCAGAGTGGGTAGTGAAACTGATACTCTAATTGCACCTAACAAAGGAAACAATCTCATCACTTTTCCAGAATAATGAAATTCTTCTACTTTGGTTCCAAATTTGAATAATTTAAGCTTTTAATCAACTAGCCAACAGGCGTGCAACCAAATTCTAGATTTTATTCAAGCTGAAACTTAATTATGATGATATGTTTCATACTATAATTCAAATTTTATCACAGCAAACACAGGAAACAATTCCACTGAATAGCATCACTTTTCCAGGATCATATAGACATACTAACAAAGCAAAATTCCCAATTGAAAAACCCCAATGATAGATTCCGAATTAAATAAAATAATTTCAATTTATTCCATGCGACAAAGCTCCAGCTGCACTAACTTGCCAAAAATATCTAATATTTGAATCCGGTACCAACCCACGGACACTAGTCAAATCAATCAAAGATGCCAAGCAACCAAACTAGAGAAAATTAGTTGAAAATACAAAACACCTCAGAAATCCCAAAACAAATGGAAAATACTTACGGCATCCAAAGAGGAAAGAAGGTAACCACTCGAATCCAAAATGGCTGCAACACATATTTAGCAACATAGGAATGATCAACTCCACTGTACTTGTATCTGTGAAGTGCTGCTACTCCATGCGAACCAATATAACCCATTCCTTTTCACGAAAAGAAAATGCAAACAACAGAAACATTTGATTAATCCTCACTAAAACCAGCTATAAAAATCAAAACTTCCAAAGATTAAACAAGAATTAACAAATTTTAAGCAAATGGGACAAAAGAAGCAACAGGAGAAAGAAGCATGCAGACCTGGATTGGTTAATGGCTAAAAAGTAATGAATGGATCTGAAGAATTGGAACGAAGTAGCAGATCTAATGGGCAATGAAGAGGAAGAAAAAGAGACTCAAATGGAGGATTGGAGTGAAATATTGAAAGTTTTATTAGAGAGATCCAGAGGAATTATGAGGAGATTGTCTCGAAAGAATCAAGCTTTTATCGTGGGTAGAAATGGAAGAGAGAAAAGGCAGGGGCTTTTTTTTTTTTTTAATCTCCCGCCCTAATACCAAGGTTCCTAACAATTATATATTAGGAAACACCAGTCCGTAAGGCTTTTAGGAAACTCTGATTAAAAAAATGTAAAAAATTAAATTACTAATTTATAGATGCATAATAAATTAAAGAATTTCAATTAAAAAAAAATCTTTGGCTACTTTCAAATTATCGTTCATTAAATTAAAAGAAAAATTTAACGGTATTATAAAAATGGATGAATAAATGGAGTAATATTTTCCATAATGTTTAGGTTATATTTTGGAAGGAAAAACATAAAACATTTACATAAAATTGGCGATTAGTAAGCTAACCAGTCATAAATTCTGTAATAATTTAGTAGGGGTATGCAAAACCCGAACAGGACCGATTAATTTGACCAACCCAATTCGATGCATTTGAATAGGGTTAATTGGGTCGATTCGGGTGTTAGGATATGAATTAATCATGATCGGGTCGGGTGAAAATCCATCTAAGCTCGATTAATTTAAAAAATAAATCAAAAAAATCTAATTTTATTTCTCTTTTCTATGTCCTATATTGTTAATATTTAATTATCATGTAATATATGTTGTTGTAATTTTTAAATTGTTAGTTTGTTGTATTTTTTATGATATTTAATATTATTTATTTAAATTTTAGTTTAAAAAATTAAAAAAATAAAATTCGGATGAATCAGGCCGATCGGTTCAGTATTGAAAAAAATATCGAATTAAACAGATAGAATCTCGACAACTAAATATGATCGGATCAGATAAAAATAAGAGAAAATTACCTCAAATGCCAAGTTTTTATCCTCTTTTTCAAAAAATACAACCATTTTTTATAATATTTCAGTAATCTTACTTTTTAAATTTTCATTTTTAAAAATACAACTTATTTTTTACTTAAATAAAAAAATTGCCTTCCCTGTCTCTCCTCTTTATCTCCATCAAAATCTCTTTCTCTCTTTCATTTCCTTTTTCTCTCTTTAAAACTCTCCTTCCCTGTTTCTCTCATCTTGCTTGCAACAATTTTAACTGTTGTTTTCATCAGCATACCATAAAAAGAGATTCTCTTTTTAATTAATTAATTTTTTGTTTTTCTTAATTCATTTATTCATGTATTGTATTTGTATGTATAGGCAACGACTGGAATGTGGGTCACTGATGAATGCAAAAATTCCTTCATGGAAATGAAGTGGAAAAAGGTCCATAAATTCATAGTTTTCAAGATCGATGAGAAATCGAAGTGGGTCACCATCGATAAGGTTGGTGGTCCCAGCAAAGGCTACACTGAACTCCCTGCTTCTTTGTCGGATGATGATTGCCGATATGCCATCTTTGATTTCGACTTTGTCGACCGTCGATAATTGCCGGAAAAGCAAGATATTCTTTATTGCGTGGTCCATCCTCTTTCTTATCTATATTATTCTCATTCTCTGATCACGCCATCTTTAACTTATTAATTTTTTGTTATTTCCTTTTTTCTTTTTCCTTTTTTATTATTCAATGCCATCTCTAACTTATTAGTATGTTAATCATTATTTCTTATAAACAAAGTTATTTTCTTGAAGTTTTTATTATTATTTTTTTTAATACCATCACATCAAATTATAATTTTGAAAAATTAAGAGAGTATTTTGAAGCATCCTTAAAGCAAAAACTAAGATAAACTATTTTACGCAACTTTGCTAAATTTAATTTTAATTTTATACCCCTTTTCATATTATTTATCATAACCTTTATTATTCACATATTTTGTTTGCATATATATGTTTTGCAATCTACTGAATAATTTGTTATTTATAAATAATCTACAAAATTACCAGAGTGGGTTTTGCTTCTTCTTGGTTGCCTTATTGGCCTTGCCTATGTTCTCTATGTTGCTGCTGTTAATAAAGGGGTCAACCCTATTCTTCTTGTTATGTTTTGTGTTTCCTAGCAGGTTATTGCTGTTTTACTGATTTTACATTCATCAATTATTTAATATACTCAATATTTTATGGCTATGGCTATAGTTATAGAAATGTGAAAAGAATTCTAAGGTACACATGCATTGCTGGTGTATATACTGTGTGTACCCGGTATATACTTGATGTGTATAGTGTGTGTACTTGATGTACATAGTGTATACTTTGTGTATAAACCGTGTGTACTTGATGTACACATTATATACTTGATGTACACATTATATACTTGATATACACAGTGTGTACACTTGATGTGCACAGTGTGTACTTTGTGCATACATCGTGTGTACTTGATGTACACAGTGTGTACTTTGTGTACACACCGTGTGTACTTGATTTACACATTACATACTTGATGTGCACAGTGTATGTACTTGATGTACACCGTGTGTACTTTGTGTATACACCGTATGTACTTGATGTACACAGTGTGTACTTTGTGTATACACCATGTGTACTTGATGTACACAATGTTTATTATATTATAAAGGATAATATTCAGATAGCTTCTTTGACAATGGCAGATGGTCTCAATCGTCTTCTCAGGTCTGCTATTAATTAATTTATTTGTCAGTTAATTCAAAAACCTATCTACATTTCCTAAACGACGTATCGTTTTTTGTTTTTGCAGGACTTCGGGTACGATTCAAGGATGAACCGGAGCATGCAGTCATTGGATGCGTTAAAGCCGCTGGTTTCGCGATCGTCGAGTTTAAGGAAGACCGAGGAAGATTACGTGTCACCTAGTCAGCTCAGTCCTGGCTTGCTAGATCTTCATTCTTTTGATACTGAGTTTTTGCCTGAGGTTCCTATATTTCCTTTTCTAATGAAATTATTCATTTTATAATTTGGCTGTTGATGATGGATTTACAGTGGTTGGTCGTAGCTCTTACATAATTATAATTTCAACTGCAAATATTTGCATTCTTTGGCGAGCCCTAGCAAGAGTGATGCCATCACCAGCAAAGAAGAAATGAGACCCATTAAAATAGAAACAAAAAGGAGAAAACTTTACAAACTTTTACCTCTAGATCAGAGAGAATCGAAAATGAAAAAGACCCAGAAGGGTAAGGATAGCTAATTAATTAAAGCGTGGCTTTGAAGAACGCGAAGGCTCCTTCTTTGGCTTACAGAGGAGAGAGAAAAGGGAGAAACGAGGGAGATGATGTATTTGTATTGTATGAGGAATTGAAAAGAGAGAAGCGATTGCATGTGGGCTTGTTTATATTATTATTGCTGCTTATTACAGTATCTACATGTAGCAGTTGGGATGAGCACAATAAATGAAATAAAATACGGCAGTATTGTATTTTTGTTATTGAAAATTTAAAAAGTTATATTTTTGAAAAAATTATAGAAATATTATATTTTTTATTATTTTTATTTTTTTCTGTATATTTTTGTAAAATTTCTTAAAAATAATCCTTAAATTTTAAATTTCGAATTAATTGGATTCGGATCGAATTAATTTCGAAACTGACTGTTGCACATCTCAGTAATTTAGGCATTCGCTTTTGCATTTATTTAATTGAAATTCAATGATTCGTCAAATGTCAAATCCCTTTGGAATATAAAAGACTTCATCTTTTATAAACATGGATTAAAGTTATGTTAAAGTGTGATTCCCATTTATGGCATTTATTCTTTTCTTTTTTTTTTTTTTTTTTGAAAGGAAGCATTTATTCTTTTAGATGCCTCCTTTTGTTTTTCTTTTAAAATAAGAAAATATGTCGACACGCTTTAGGAAAAAAAAAATTAAAAACGAAAATTACACGTCTTCAAATATTTTAATGGAAATTTATCATGGAAATTGGAACGTGTCCACATACAAACTAAACTCCTTTATATATATATTTATCATAAATGAATTGCATTTATTTTTATCATAATCATTGATGATATTGATTTTGCCTTTTTTTCTAATGAAATCATTTCTTCAACATAATTTATATATAATATTTCCAAATTTTTCCCGATATATAATAAAAGTATATGTAAAATATATAAAATAGTATTTAATGCGGATAACAATGAATATTAAATAATGATGAATTAACAAAATTAAACAATTAATTATAGTATACAAAAGTAGAATATTTTTAGAATGAAAGAAGAAAGAAAATGTGAGGTTATTTTGATCCGCGTTTATTTAATTTTTACACAAGTAACATTGTGTTAATTATTTTTAAATTTATAATAATAAGGTAACTCAAATATAATTTTGTAATAATAAAGTTAAAAATTCCAGAAAAATTATTATTTTGGTCACTTGACACGTGTATGAATGATACAGGTTCTTCATTTACAATTTTTATCCTTTGCTTAAACCTGGATTCTTATACTTAAATGTACAATTCTAACCTTATTCCCATTTTAGGATTGGTTGAATTTTATTTTTTCACATATCAAGTTAGCGTAATAATATTTTTATTTGTATTTTTAATTTTATTTTTATAAAATTGTATTTAAGTTACTTTATTGTTATAAATTGAGAAATAGTAATATCAATATTATTTGGTTAAGTTTGAGTAATTATAAATAAAATTTAAAAAATGAAAAAAAATATAATTATAATATACTCTATTTATTTTTTTATCTGTCACTTTAAAGTAAAATTTAAAATTTATTTATTTATTATTTTTAGACTTTTAATATAATTTAATTTACTTTTTTAATTTTTTTTTAATAAAATCAGAACCAATCAGATTTGATAATTTAATTTTAATTATATAATTTAATATTAAATTTAAATTTATTTATTATTTTTAATTTTAATAAAAATAATAAAAATAATTGATAAAAAATAACGGATGAAATATAATGAAAAAAAATATAAAAAAATAAAGTTTTTTTCACTTATTTTGGGGTACACGAAAGAATAGGGCATATGGTCATGCACCTTGCGAGTTACGTTGGTTGTGTCGTTGAGAAAATGAATAGATATTTAAGACAGCCAATGGGGCCCACGAAACGCGCATTCCCAAATGTTGCATGAGGAAGAGAAACTTATTTGGCTGACCACCCTACCCTTTCTAACCCTTTTCATTTTTTTATTGATAGGCTGTGGCCATACACATACACCACTTAATCATCGCATATTTTTCGAATTAATATCTACCATTACTTAATTAAAATTCTCTATTCAATACAATTATTTTTTTTATATGTTTTTATTACATCTGTCAATTCTAATCTAAATACGTAACAAGATTTTGTATTTTTAAATTTTATTTTATTTGACCATTGTACTATTTTTTTTATTTTATGTCTGGCCCTTCGAATTACAAAAATAAAAATCACAGTTGCCGTCTAAGATTTGGAGCTTTAGCATTTTTATATTTATTTTTGGCTTAAATTTTAAATTCTGACTTTAGTGTTTGTTTGAAGACATGCTACAGCTTGGTTAACTAAAAAAATATCATTGATTATGACCAATCAAATGCTCTTGATCTTAGAAAATCCAATGGACCAAAGGCACCCTCCTATTTATCTTGTTAATTATGGAACAACTTGGACCTTGCCTTGTAGTTTACGTAAATATATAATCATTAAAAAAATGCTGATGAAAAATTATTAAAACTACTGAAATCAATAAATTATTTGATGTGCAATAAAGGACTTTTTTAATAATAATATATTTGGCAAAAATAATTAAATATTGGGGATATTCTTAAAATTATTTAGAAAAATAGAATATTTTTTTAATTTCACAATACAGTATTGCGAAATTTGACCATGAAATCCATAGTGGAGTGAACATCAAATGCCGCTTGAGGATACTGCATAAATTGAATCAGATACGAAATGGGAGAGTAGAAACATTTAACAAATTTTCGTTTTGTTTTCCTTTTTTCTGTTTACCTTTTATTTGTGTTTTGCCATGGATAGGGATAAGAATGGACCGATTAATATGTTCATGAACAAAAAAAATTAACCAGTTTATTAATATCGATTTTTCAAAATTACTAATCATTAATCAATTCGGTATATTCGGTTAATCAGCCAATCAATTTCAATTTTTCGAGTTTGTTAACCAATATTTTTCAATTAACCATTAAAATTTACAACATAAAATTATATAAAAAGATTAGATAAGATTTATTCAATTTTCAATGTGTAAAATAATTTAATATAAAAATTACGAAACAAACATAATTTACTAGTCAAAAATCATGTTTTATAAATTAATAGCTAATATTATAAAATAGATTTGATATTTATTGAAAATTACTATGTTTGATTTCAAGTCAAATAAAATTTTGCATAATAATATAATTAAATGCTATTAAGTAAAATATGAACCCCAATATATAATAAAAAAACATATATAAAAGTTAATTGTATACTATATATAAATACTGTTATATAATTAAAGAAAATGATATAATATAAATTTAGTTTAAAGTATTAGATAAATTTTATAGAAAAGTATAAAAAATTAAGGTATAAAAATATAATTTGAATATATTTTAAAGTATTATTTTATATAAATTTTAGAGAGAAATAGAGAAAAATTGAATATATATATATATATATATCAATTAATCATAAACTAACAGTTAGCCGGTACTTAAAAATCTAAATCGTAATCATTAACAAAAACTGTAAAAATTAAAAATCGTAACCGAATCCATCGAATCAATTAGCCGTAAAAATCGGTTCGATTTCGAATTAATTTTACGATTAACCATATTTTTGATTTTTTTTCTCACTAGTCTTGGGTTTACTTGGGTTGATAATATTCTAAATGCCATTTATTTATTTATTATCATTATTATTATGGAATGTAATTATAATACCCATAAAATGACAAGCTTTTCCTTTATTAATTATTCAATCACTCATGTAAGTATACTAATTAGTTATTAGCACGTGTTACCAGATATAAACAAATTTTACATATAATATACTACATATAAGATGCTTAGCAAAAAAAAAATTACGTTTTTAAAAAAATTCATTTGCTAATTTTCAACTTTCTAATTAATTAAGAAGTATATTGAGAATTTATATATATATTATGCATCATAATTTTAAATTTGTTATAATATGAATGTCCAACTAGATTAATTCAAACATT
The DNA here is from genome assembly GCA_037975025.1 of Excoecaria agallocha. Taxonomy (NCBI): domain Eukaryota; kingdom Viridiplantae; phylum Streptophyta; class Magnoliopsida; order Malpighiales; family Euphorbiaceae; genus Excoecaria; species Excoecaria agallocha. The sequence continues at coordinate 44,137,488 of CM075809.1, forward strand.
GTATAATTTATCGTCTAACAATTATTACATTTTATTGTAATTTTCTTATTCAAAAATCTATTTAATAGTATAAAAATCAAAACTCCAAAACTAAAAAAATTGGACGGAATTTATTAAAATAATTTTGATTCGATTACCTACTATAAAAAAAAATTCCATTGTTCAATTTTAAAAGTTTTCAAATTGAACCCAGGATTTGGTTTCATCTATATGAAAAGCACTTTCCTAAATGAAAAAAAAAAAAAGAGGCACTTATCTTTTTATCTTGACGTGATGGATCAGGCCTTTGGTAAAATATTATATAACATTAAAAAAATAATTAATTAAAAAAGTCCTTGCAATAACCTAATTTACTGAAAATTAAAATCAGAATTCAGAAATTTCTTAACTTCAGAGTGTAAATTAAAACCATGGTTATTAAATTCGGGTTGACTCGAACGGTCGGACCGGTTGAACCATGACTCGGCAAGTAATTCGAGTCGATTCAACATGAAAATCGGAAAGGGTAAAAACTCGGATTGACTAGAAAAAATCGGGTTGAACCGGTGACTCGATGACTCGGACCAGATTTCGGTTCAACCAAAAAAATTTGCATTTTAAGAAATTAATCCCTAAATTCCCAAAAAATACAGTGATATGATTAAAAAAATAAAATTTAAAGATTCTATAATGCGTTCTTTTAACTAAATCTATAACAAATTATTATATATATTCAAAATATACAAAAACAATGTCTATAATACATATCTAAATGTAGAATTGAATCACCACAAAAAATTTTTATGTTTAATCCTAACAGTAGATAATTTTTTAATTATTATTTTTTATATATAAGAGTTTATTATATATAGATCGAAAAAATCCTTTGATAGTAATTACAACTAATGAATTGGTAATTATGATTGAAAATTTTGAAACGATAGAAATCTTTGAATATATAATTAGTTTATAAGGAATAAAAAGCTGGTAAGAAATTGGATTAAGTTTTGATTGCTTAAATTGCATGTTAATGGAGCTGCAATTAGATATTGATAAGCACCATCCAAGGACAATTAATGTTGACTAATTAAGCATCATCATGTTGCAATTGGTATATAAGTAGCATACAAATAATTTTAGAAACACAACTAACTTTGTTGGTCTTAATATTTTTACATTGATATTTATTAATTAATAAAATTTTCAATGTCTTTTAATATATTATATTTTTATTTTTTTATAAATAATTATATTTAATAAAAAGTAAAAACTCCGAGTCGATCTGATCCAACCAGTTGACTCTTGACTCAATTAGTAGACCGAGTCGATCTCCGAACCGATTCTGAAAACATTGATTAAAACTACTACTAGCCAGTAACTTTTATTGCGGATTCAGTGGTTTTAGTTGTGGTCATGAATAAAATTATCATTCTTCTAATCATTAAAAAAAAAGCTGATGAAAAATGATTAAAACTGCTAAAATCAATAATTTATTTGATGTGTAATAACGGAACTTTTTTTAATAATAATGCATTTGGCAAAAATAATTGAATATTTGGGATATTTTTAAAATTATTTAGAAAAATATAATATTTTTTAATTTTGCAATACAGTGTTGCAGAATTTGACCATGGATAATCCATAATGAAGTGAACATCAAATGCCGCTCGAGGGTACTGCATAAATTAAATCAAATACGAAATGGGAGAGTAGAAACATTTAACAAATTTTCGTTATGTTTTTCTTTTTTCTGTTTACCTTTTACTTGTATTGTTGTCATGGGTTTACTTGAGTTGATAATATTCTAAATGCCATTTATTTATTTATTATCATTATTATTATTATTATTATTATTATTATTATTATTATTATGGAATGTAATTATAATACACATAAAATGACAAGCTTTTCCTTTATTAATTATTCAATCACTCATGTAAGTATACTAATTAGTTCTTAGCATGTGTTACCAGATATAAACAAATTTTACGTATAATATACATTGCATATAAGATACTTAGCCAAAAAAAATTACATTTAAAAAAAAAATCATTTGCTAATTTCCAACTTTATAATTAATTAAGAAGTATATTGAGAATTTAAAAATATCATATATAAAATTTTTTATATATGTAGTATATATATATTATATTATGCATCATAATTTTAAATTTGTTATAATATGAATGTCCAACTAGAATAATTCAAACATCGTATAATTTATTGTCAAATAATTATTGATAACTATGAAAAAAATATCTCCCAAGACCCAATCAAGTCAACCTAATAACACTTGATAGAGCCCAAAACCCATTAACAAGGAAGACAAAGCGTAAGGAAGATAGGACAAGAGGGTGCAATGTCCAATCGGATTGATGGGACAACACATCCTGTCAGTCCACTGACACAAGCTAGTGTCCATATCTCCCACCTGCTACTTATCATATCGCCGCTCACCAACTCCAACTGTCAATTATCACACCTCAAGTACTCAAGTACTCCCCCTTTCCATCTCTTATAAATAGCCCAACAAACAGTGGCTCTAGGTATTAAACATCTAAGACTCTCTCTCTAAATATTATCTCTCTCGAAAGCTACTAACTTAAGTTTCGGAGTGCTAACGTCTGGTCCGATCGGACACTCCTTCTTATAGGATCAATCACCCAATCGGGCAGACCAGCTGCCAATTCTCTTTCTTAGATAAGATATTTCACGCCTTATCATTCGGTGCTTTCGTTGGGAGATATGGCAGGTTTAAGATCCAATGAGCACACAGCTTCTGAAGAGTATGATCACAACAGTAAGGACAGATCTAGGCCCTCAGGAATAAGAGAGAGATCTCCCATATCACCCACAAGGGGTAACCTCCTTCCAGATTTCAACGATCTAGTTGTACGACAGCCAAAAGATACCCTTGTTACTATCAGGGATATGCGCGCCATTCTTAGTGACTTCACTAAGAGCATCGTCCAAACGCTAAAAAAGGGAAAAATACCTAGGACTTCTGAAAAAGGCCATGAAAATGACTTCATGGCCGAAGACTTCGAAAGAATGAGAAACAGGGAAATCTCCATAAACGAGCCACATGTTAACGACGGTAGAAAAACGGGGGTCAGAATCCCAGGCAGGTACGACAAAGGGAATGGGACAATATCCTCGAGCAAAGACTCTCCATATATCTACAGTAGATTCTCAACCTCATCTATTGGGGATGATCTATCCTTTATATGCACGCCGAATCGCAACCGCACGAAGAGACGGAGAGACGAGTTTGCCTCAATAGTCATGAGCATGGAGGACAAATGGTTCAAGCAAAAACTCAAGTAGTTTGGCTTGACAGGGCCCAGAAAATATATGTTCGAGGGAAACACCTGCAGCAACACAGCCTTCCCATTTTACAAGGAGATCATGGAGTCTGAGCTACCTCTCAGGTGGAGAGATGTGGTCATGGATAGGTATACAGGTAAAACTAATCCTGCCACTCATCTTGCAGAATATCTAACCAAAGTGCAGGTTTATACCTACGATGAAAGAATCACCTGCAGGATGTTTCCCACCACCTTGGGAGGAGATGCCCTCAACTGGTTCCACGAGCTTCCCCAGGAATCGATCACCTCCTTCTGATAGCTGAAAGAACTGTTTGTCATACGGTTCATTGTGCAGACACAAACGTCGAAGTCGGTGAGCGATTTGTGCAATCTTTATCAATGAATCGATGAAAGTCTTAGAGATTATATCGATGGGTTCCAAGCCATGATGTCGGAGGTGAGAAACGTAAGCGTAAAAATGGCAAACACTGCCTTAACTGGAGGCACTATTGATAGATCACTATTTGAGTTGACCACGACCAGGACACCTGTCAGCTTTTATGATCTAATGAAAAGAGCTAGACAACACATTCAGTTGGACGACACCTTAAGGTTCAGCCGAGGGAGAAGGAGCAACGTTATGGACAGACTCCATCACCTGGATGGACGCTCTTTTAACTGGACTTCTGCATCCAAGCGGATAGCAAGGAGCCCAGAAAGAGCCTCCACTTCTAGAAACCTGCGAAAAAGAAAGGAGGCCGAGTGATTTAAGTCCGATCGGGATAGTGGCCATCAGACTCGAACCTCTACTCTGCTCAATACAAATCCAACACATGTACTGATTTGGATCAAGGAAAAGCACCAAAAGGTGAATTAGCCAAAAAGCTGGACGAGAGGAGCAAAAACACCCGAAACCATAACAAATACTGTAAGTTTCACATAAATGTCAATCATACAACTGACGAGTGTCACCAACTGAAAGAAGAAATTGAGCGACTCCTGTAAAGAGGGTACCTCAAAAAATTTTTAGGTCCGACCAAAGAGGCAAGTCTTTATAGACAGTCAGACCTTAAAAATGATGATTTCGATGATGAAGACGATGACGAGCGAAGATGTGAACATTTGCCTCTCAGCCTGGTCACCTTCTTCTCGTACTGCTTACACAGAGCACTGTCCGCTGCAAGACACACGATGTCTCCTTTTAAGTGATCCACCTTACTCTATCAAGACTTAAAGTCTTAAGCTCGACGAGCTATTTCACTCTTCAGCTCCTCTACTTCTTTTTTTGCCACATCAGTAATGGTCTCTACCTCCTTCATCTGACAGATGACATCATCTCATTTTGAGCAGGCAAATGCGGCCATACCATGTAGACGCAGGTCCCTTTTTATAAGCTAAAGAAAGAAGGGGAAGCGTTGGTTAGCAAAAAAAAGGAGGAAGGGAGTGGAAAGTAGGATATGAGCATTACCTCAATGCTTTGCTACTCAAACAGACCGAACTCTCGGGAGAGCAAGTTGAGCTCCCTCATTTCCTTGAAATTGCTCTCTTGAGTAAGACCTTGGCAAATAGAGCTCGGCACACCCCTACTGGTCATGGACCAATCTTTCCTAATTTGCTCTTTCAAAATAACATCCAAGGACAAAGCCCACTTTTCAGAGTCTTCCCTGAAGGCCGTTGGGTGGCATCACCCTGGATAACTTCCTTGCCTTTTGCAGCAATCTGGGCATCTACAGCAGCCACTATTTCGACAGCTTTCTTCCTTGCTGCCTCTTCAACTCTCTTTTAAATCACCTCATCTATTGGTGCTGCTCTTCTTTGAGTAAATGAACGAAGGCGTAGAGGTGGTTGTGGCTCTTCATCCTCAGACTCATCCCTCAACTGCAATCACCTAAGTGGGTGTTGTGCCTCAACTAGTGGCGCTAAAAGTCCCATAATGATCAAAGAGGGACAAATGGGGGGATGACCGTGGCAACAGGAGCCGAAGCAGTTGTAGCAACAACAGTAGCAGAAGGCGCAGAAGCATTTACTACACTTTTGGAAGCATAAACTTCCGACGCAGGCAAGATTTTTATTTTCTTCAATGCCCTTTCCTCCTTTGAAGCCCTTTCAGCAGCTCTCTTCTGCATGGCCCGATCGGCCAGCTGCTTTGCAACACTCTCTCCTCTTGCCATCGTGTCTTCAGTTGTAACAGCATAAAAATGAATGAGATAAGTGCCTTGCTCACCTAATTTGTTAATAAATGCATATGTAACTCATGAATGCCGATTTATGCTTTTTCTTTGCTCTAATTTTAATGCTTATGTTCTGTATTCGTGTCAGCCTTAGAACTGGAAGACCCTTACATTGTACTCAATAGATAATCGTGGGTGTAGGGCCCCCCATTCCTCGCCACTGCTGCCATCAATTTTTCAATATCCTCCTTATAGATCTCCTGCCTACCGGTCTGGTCTCTCATTTGAGTCGCTCTTACCAACCTACTGAGTGGAACTCCACACCCATCGACCATTCTTATCAGAAAATATTTTTCTTTGTACCCTTTCATAGAGAAAGGAAGGGTGAAAAGTTTCTTTCTCAATCGGCTGGTGAAATAGCAATCGAATTCATCCTTCAGGCTTAAGAGATAGAAAAAATATGTGAAGAGGTCTAACATCGGTGCCACCCCTTTAATTTTGCATAATATTCTAAAATAGGCCATCGATCTCCAGTTGTTTGGATTTAACTGATTCGGGGCTAACCTATACGCTATCAGAATTATTATTTTAAAGGCACCAAGAGAGAGTCTCATCCCTGCTTCCAAACTTAGGATGGGACAGATGAACCACTCATTGCTATTGCAATCGAAAGGCCCTTCCGTAATAGCCATGGAGGGCAAAAAAGTCATCACAGATACCTCCACTGGAAAGCCAAATCGAGCAGGATTCTCGACCACCTCTCTCTCTAATAGCCTTGAAGGATGAGTGAGAGGCTCGTAAGTCTTGTACTCATCGATGAAACTCCTGTTTATTGACTCATTGCTACTGAAAGCCATTCTTAGTGGAGGGTGTTTTTAACAAGGTTAAAATTGCTGGGAAGTTTGAGTTGAAATTTTGAAAAAAGGAAATATGAATGCAGAATAATGATGACCAAGTGGAAAATCGAAGAAGAATTACTTGCTGGAAAAATCTTGCAGAAATCTTTGGGAATCAAAAGAGCAAAGGTTTGCGAAGAAAATTCGGCAGAATTTCTCTGAAGAATAATGAAAAGTGAAGGAAAATTGCATCAAACTTACCTATTTATAGGTAAAAAACTTATGGAATACTCTAAGCGCCTCTCCACCGGATGATTGCCACATGTCATTAATCCATTATTACGTTATGGATATCGAAGCACCATCCTCGATATGCGCATAGGCATCAAATGTAAAATAGCTGTCTGAATTGAACGGACATGACTCTTTGGATCAGTGCCCTTTGAAAATTTAAAAAATCCCGCCAAAAAATTGAATTTGTCCGATCGGACCATTCGGGGGGGACAAGTAATAACTATGAAAAAAATATCTTTCAAAGCCCAATCAAGTCGGCCCAACAACATTTGGCATAGCCCAAAGCCTATTAACATGGAAGACAAAGCGTGAGCTGGAAGACAGGATAGGAGGGCGCAATGTTTGATCGGACTGATGGGACAATACGTCCTGTCAGTTCACTGACATAAGCTAGCGTCCATATCTCCCATCTGCTCCCTATCACATCGCCACTCACCAGCTCTAACTGTCAATTATCACACCTCAAGTACTCTCCCTTTCCATCTCTTATATATAGCCCAACAAACAGTGGCTCTAGGTATTGAAAATATGAGACTCTCTTTCTAAATATTATCTCTCTAAAAAGCTACTAACTTAAGCTTGGAGTACTAACGTCTGGTCCGATCGGGCTCTTCTTTTTGTAGGATCAGTCACCCGACCAGGCAGACCAGCTGCTAGTTCTCTTTCTTAGATAAGACATTTCATGCCTTATCAGTTATTATATTTTATTGTAATTTTCTTGTTCATAAATCTATGCAATAGTATAAAATTAAAACTCCAAAACTAAAAAAATTGAACGAAATTTATTAAAATAATTTTGATTCGATTAACTACTATAAGAAAATTCAATTGTTCAATTTTAAAAGTTTTCAAATTGAACCCAGGATTTGGTTTCACCATTATGAAACCACTTTCCTAAATGAAAAAAAAGTACCTATCTTTTTATCTTGACATGATGGATCATACATGTGATAAAATATTATATAGCATTAAAAAATAATTAATTAAAAAAGTCATTGCAATAACCTATTTTATTGAAAATTAAAATCAGAATTCAGAAATTTCTTAATTTCAGAATTTCAACTGTAAATTAAAACTAATTCCTGATGCGGTGATTAGTCAGCCTAAACGATCATTGAGTCGGAGGATTGGCGATTTTCTAAGCAAATCCATATTTGGTAGTGGATCACGAGGTCGCCCAAATGACAAGAGTTTTATACAACCATCGAGTCAAAATATAGAATAGAACTATCAACAACAATCAGTTGACCAGAGGTAAAAATCTGATCCTAGTCATGGAAGATAGTCAGTAAAGTGACAGGATGGTGATTTACTCGAAGTATCGATACCCAATAACAATCCTAGCATTTTAGAAAATAAGGGTCCTTCATTTAATGATATTGGTGAAGATATCAGAAATGAACCATTAATTGATTTGGCAGGCGTGGATTATTTTGACGATGGGGTAATTAATAATTATTATGTCTCACCTAATAATGATGATGAAGCTGTTACAACAAACCTCAGTGCGGAAAGTGATGACTCTGATTTTGGTGATGGCAGTGAATCTTCTAGTACGTAGTATGTCATTTCGCTGGCATCAGTTCATGTCGGTGGAGAGCCAAAAAATACCAACGTTACTTTTCCATCGGAACACTATACAACCATTAACTTTGATGCAACACGAGTTAATTTGCACCATGACATCCAATTTGGTACGTGGGATGGTACATCAGAGTTATCAAAATGTTTAGTATTCAACAGTAAGGATAAGGTGAAGTATTGTGTCAAAAGATACTCAATCTCACGAAATATCGATTTTAGAGTCGTTGAATCTAAAGCAAAATACTGGGTTGTTAAGTGTACGAATATTGATATTGGCCACAAATAGAGGTTATGAGCAGCGAAAAAAGATAAATATCCTTTTTGGACAATCACAAAATTTAAAGGACCGCATTCTTGCCTTTCGGCTGGTAACCAGTCAAAAGATCACAGGCATTTGGGGTTGAAGATTATTCGTAACAGCATCATGGGGATGGTAAGTAAAATCCAACCCTTCCTATTGATGTGGTTATTGCTGCTATTGAGAAACAATTTCATTATGAGTTTTCGTGCTACAAGGCTTAGTATGCGAAGATGAGTGCACTTGAGGCCATCTTTAAAAATTAGGTTTCATAATTACAGCAAGCATCATAGAAAGCCCACAATTAAAAATTTGCTTTACAAGGATGGTATGTATTATTTATTATAAATTCATCTTATATTACTTTTTATTTTGTATTGTTCAAGACAGTAATATGTTTGTAATTGTGAATTAACTTCATTGTCAGGGAATAACTATGAGAAGTACAAGTTCGCAAAACAAATGGATGAGATAAAATAGCTTGACAAGGAGTCATATAACTAGGCAATGAGGGTATCGTTAGAGCAACAGATATTATCTGAAGATGGAGGTTATCGATATGGATATGCCACAACAAATATAGCTGAGAGTGTCAATAGTACTTTGAAAGGTGTTCGCATGATGCCCATTACTGCTATTATCAAATACATTTTTGATCGATTAGTCAAATTTTATCACAAAGGAAGGGGTTTGTACATGACTAAAATGGGTAAGCGGTCTTCTAGGAGTCGGTTGAACTATTCGGTTGTCAGGATAATGGTGGACCCTGGGTTATATGAAACTGCTGGTGAGGATGGGTCTCAGGTTGGAGGGTGTGAAGCTTGGGGCATACGGTATGGTTGTGCAGGTGGAGGTTGCGATTGCACCTAAGCAATTATTGCCGATAGCGCGGCTATTAGGGATAGGGCTGTTTGTGGGGAGATGCTGCAAGTGTTTGGGATGGCCGTGGTGGGGGAGGTTGAGCTGGAGTTGTTGGATTGGGGAAGGAATTGTTGCATTTGAGGGGGAGCGGGTGGATTTGTCTGGTTCTCCAGTTGGGATGTGCCTGGGTTGAGATATGACAAAAGATCCATGCTCACCGCATCAAATGATGACAGGTTGAATGAAAGTACAACTTCGGAAGGTAACCTTCAAAAGACCGATGAATTTTCGATAATGGAGTCTCTGACGGTCAAGTTACAATCTCAATGATAAAAGTATATTTTCTGTCAAAAAGATTGAAGGAAAACCTTTCACACATGTTTTCCTTCTTTTATAGGCACGGTCAATGTTCTTCTAGGAGATAGTGGGATGAAATTTCATTTCTTCCTACCACTATTTTAACTTCTTCGGTTCTTGGGAAAGATGTAGGGGAAGGGTAACTGCTTCCCAATCGTTGCAGTTGTGCCTCCGATTTTCGACCGGGCTATAGGTGGACTTCATAATTCGGTTGGCTTGAATCATTGGTCGGCATGGTATAATCCGAACTCGACAAGTTTCCTAGCTACTTAAGGCCTGAAATCCGAACTAATAACTAGGTTCCGTTATCAGACATATTAAAAATTGAGTAGCTAACAAGTACTAGCTTTTTCAAGATTGCTCTGTGAAAGTTGCTGTTAATTAGAATATACTTAGTTCTTTATATAAATTCTTATAATTAGGTTTATTTTATTTGTGGTTTTTTCGCAGTTAATTACTTGTTTCGGTGAATTATTTCTAGTCAACTAAAAAAAAAAAAGACAAACAGTTTCATCAGGGAGAATGCACAGTTCCATGTGGGTGTAGCGGGTCATTAGATATGCGGGCTTTTGACGGGTCTAGTTTGGATAGAAAATGTTGGTTCAATCGTGGACCGTTAACGAAGCGAATGGATCAGGCCCAATGAGTACCCGATCCCAATCTGTAAATATAACAAGAAAAATAATGTAAAAGCAAGGATTGGGGTGAAGAAAAGAACAAGAATAGATATGATGTTGCAAGTTGGTCACGTAGGCCGAAAACACTGAAAATCGCTTTCCAAATCCATTTCGAGAAAAAAAAAGGCTTCAATTTTTAATCCCAAAACTGGAAAAAGATAAATTTAATCAAAACCCAATCTTTTATTCAATATCTTATCATTATCAACACATTAATAATATAGTTTATGTGAAAAAAAGAAGAAGAAAAGAATAGCTATGCCCACACAAATCTAGAGAATGGCCCTTGCCAGCACAGAATCAATCTTTTTTTTTTTTAATTTCCGATTTCATCGGCTGTCAAATTTCCATTTATGCCCTTTTCTTCAAATGTCCTGATTACCCTTCCACTTTCTATATATTTATATTTACAGATTTGTTTTGTTTCCCATTTCCGCTCCCAATATTGAAAATCACCATTAATTAAAACCATTGAAAATTTTGCCATTTTTTCGGTTTAGCGTAATTTGCATTTCATCATTTTCATCTCTAAACATATTCATAAAAGAAAAAAATTCTAAAAATATGTTGAAAATATCAACGTTCATTGGTTGAAGTGGATAAAAGCTCCATCTCTCTTAAATATGGTCCGAATTGATCTGCAATCTCGGTATATGTATGTAAATTGCAGCGTTAGAAAAATCATTCTCAGCAAGAAATTTTTATACTATCCGATCCAAATTAATCAAATCAACCGAATTTAAATACTGAACGAACGTTGCCTTCTAAAAAAATATTGAAAATGACCAATTTGGCAACTCAACAATAAATTATATATAGTTAATTTCACCGAATATGGATAAAAAATGCTTTGTCTTTTCTAAATCTATATAATATTAGGTATTTAAAAATTGTTCATTAACAGAGTAAAAAAAATATGAACAAACAGTTAAAAATTTATAATTTTCTTATGAAAATATTAATTAAGCATAATTTACATGTAAGTCGAATGACGAATAAATTTCTGTCAATGAACTATGCATGTATTGTGCCTCATTAATTCGATTCCTACAGTGCACGGCAAACAAATGTAAAAAAGAACTAATCATCATGAGATACTTTTATTATAGTTGTCATATAATTTATATATACTTTTATTATGAACTTTTTTAAATTTGGTGTTATTTGAAAATATAATTAGAAAAATAGGATTGTTTTCTCAATATTTAGGAAATTAGAGGTCTGTTATTTCATTTTCGCAACAATTCACGGCAAAAATAAAAATATGGAGCCGACAAAAGAATGAGATTTGATGATGGTGGGACCCACTTATTTATGTATAAAGAATAAAAGAAACTATAAGAGGTCTAAGATTAGAATAAAAATATAAAATTGAAAGATTAAAAAAAATATGGAGAAACTTTTTACTACCTAAAATTAAAAGTTATAAAATAAAGTTAAGGGTAAGTACAACTTTTTTTTTTTTGTCTTCCTCCACCAAGTATTCATTCAAAACGACAATAGGGGCATTTTGGTCCAAATACGAGTGGAGTGCGGAAACTTCAACAAACTAAGAGAAGGGCAAAAGGGTAGTTTTACAAAAAATAAAGAGCAAACAATTTCCAAGCGAATCTACTATTTATATATGCATGTATCCCGGCCGCCCTCAAACTCAAATAGCAAATCTCTTCCGTTGGGCAAAAAGCAAATACCAAAAGGAGAATCACGCCTACCCATTATTTCTTTATTTTGTCTAATCCATCGATTTCTAGGGTTTCCATTATCTCTTTCTCATCATTCACCCAATCAATATCTGGTGCGTTTTTGTTCCTTATTTATTTTTTCTTTTTAATGTTCTTGTAGAATTTTTTTTTTCTTTAACGTTTAATCTCATTCTATTTTCTTTAATTTTTTTACAGGTATTGGCGTAAGATCTAGGGGGGGCTTGTGATAATTTTCGGTTAAGGCATTTTTCATTTCTGTATTTGTAAGTTTTTTTTTTAAATTATATATATCTGCTTATTTTTGAATGATCTTTTTGATTATGAAATTATTACGGGTAGCTTTTGTTCTGATTTTTGTAAGTATTGTTTTTGGTTATGGATCTGTTTGGCTTTTCTATCTTTTGTTTCAGGTGAAACCGAATGTTATGTTGATAATAGGGCTCTTTTTATAAATTTTTGTTGTTGGCAAAATCTAGTTCCATAGTTAGTTAGAATTTGGATATATTGGTTTCTGTGCTGCAGATTTGAATCAGCTCTTATATAATCTAAATATTTCTATTGTTAAAAGGGACTTCGTATTTGTTTTAAATTTTTTGTATTCGCATGGGGTTGATATATGGCTTGATGCTTTCAAATCAATCTCTTCCTGTTGCAGGTTTTTTAAGCTCGCTTTTGAAATTTCCTTGGTTTTTTCTAATGGCTAATTTTCATGCCTTTGGATTGACAGGACTGGATGATCTAATGGAGTCGAAAGGTGGAAAGAAGAAGTCTAGTAGTAAATCCTTATTCTACGAAGCTCCCCTCGGTTACAGCATTGAAGACATTCGACCAAACGGTGGCATTAAGAAGTTCAGATCTGCTGCTTACTCCAACGTAAGTATTCCTGTAGATTTGAGTAGTGCTGGTGATGGCTTTGATAGTGGAATTATTGCCAATGCTAACTTGTTGCCTCCATTATTTTCTTGTGCAGTGCGCTCGCAAACCATCCTGATATTCTCTTGTAGGAACACCTACCACATAATAGTGGTTAATTAGATAAATTTGCTGCTGTTAGTTTTCTTAATTTTCTCTTCTACTGATCTCTTCCTCTTCTCCACTCTCTCTGCGACTGCAATTTTCCCTACAACTGTGACATCCTCTGCTGCGATCTTTGAAACTTGGTCTCCTGAGTTCTTTTACTGTGATTTGGTTGTGTCTCTGAAAGAGTTTGCTACTTTAAGCTGTTCTATTGTCGACTCATTGTCGAATGGGCATGTGGACTCTTATGTGCTTTCTGAGTCTAGCCTCTTTGTTTATCCTTACAAGATCATAATCAAAACCTGTGGGACTACAAAGCTGCTTTTGGCAATCCCACCTATTTTGAGGCTGGCTGATGCTCTTTCTCTTAATGTAAAATCTGTGAGGTACTCTCGTGGAAGCTTCATTTTCCCTGGGGCTCAGTCATATCCTCATCGCAGTTTCTCCGAAGAAGTTGCTGTGCTGGATAGTTATTTTGGGAATCTTGGCGCTGGCAGCAAGGCATATGTCATGGGAGGGTTTGACAACCTTCAGAAGTGGCATGTCTACTCTGCATCTGCAGACTGTACTGTCTCAAGTGACTTTGTTCACACTTTAGAGATGTGCATGACTGGTTTGGACGCAAATAAGGCTTCAGTTTTCTACAAAACCCAGTCTTCGTCTGCAGCTGTCATGACTCTTGATTCTGGTATAAGAAAGATTCTCCCAGAGTCGACCATATGTGACTTTGATTTTGAACCTTGTGGATATTCAATGAATGCTATTGAAGGAGCTTCAGTTTCTACCATTCATGTTACTCCGGAAGATGGTTTCAGCTATGCAAGCTTTGAAACGGTGGGTTATGATCTCAAAGAAGTGAGTCTGAACCAATTGGTTGATAGGGCGTTGGCTTGTTTCCAACCAAATGAATTCTCGATAGCTGTACATGCTGGTGTTGCTGGTAAACAGCTAATGCAGACCTGTTCCCTGGATGTCAAGGGATACTGTCGTGGAGAGAGGAGCCTTGAAGAGCTTGGAACCGGCGGTTCCATTGTCTACCAGAAATTTGTTAGGACTGGGGACACTGGCTCTCCTAGGTCAACTCTGAAATGCTGCTGGAAAGAGGAAGAGGAAGGTGAAGATTAGTTCCGTTTACTATTATTATCTTAATATGGTCTATAATTGAATAAGTTAACTGCCATCTTCAGGCGTACCCCTGATGATAATGGTGTGTGTAGGCTTTCTGTTATTTATGGATTTACTGTTGTTTGCATACCTTTAGTAGCTCTCGGATCTCACTTTTGCGGCAGAGCGTCCTTTAAATAAAATGTTTGATCATGTGATCAGATTATCGTTCATGTTTAGTTTACTTTCAAGTTTCAAATGAATATAATATATATTTAATTCTGTTATATATCTAATGTAAAAAGTGACTTTGTTTATATTATTAAATGCGACCGATTATAAGGAAATCATTAGAGAAACCAGAAAAGAAAAAGGGAAAAAGAAAGAGCAAATTATAAAGGATGAGATTAGATAAACTTTAGGGTCACTGGGTCCTATGAAAATTCGGCCCACCAAATGGAAGAAAGCCCAGAAAGGCTATTTTATAATTTATTTTACTGATTGTGGGCCAAAAGCTCAAATCTATTCGTATACTTGCATTGCTCAATTATAGGACTTTCAAATAAAAGGACCTACAATTCTAGTAAGCAAACTTCTAGCTTCTCTATTTCAAGTAGAGGAGAGACAAAAGAGATGTAGTGTACTTTCTAGTCCTAGAAGTAGTTATATATTTCTGCTGGTGAATGTTCCTTCTAAAGTTGTTCAACAAGGCTCTAGCCTTAATTGCTTTGGACATCCGAAGTCATTCAGAGTTGCCCTCTTTTTTACATATGTTATGTTTCACTTTTGTTGGAGAAGAAGGTGTAGCAATGAATAATAATTAGGCATCTGCTTTTGCTCCCTAGCTATCTCTTATTTTAAACCAAATGCTAATTTAAACAAATATCCAACACGAATAAGAATGGCTCTCTCTTATATATGCCTGCTTATACATATTTGCATTCGTGTCGGGTTTGTCCGGTCATACTCTTTTATCACTAATATGCATGAAATTGAAACCTTAAATAGAAATGAATATTGAAGTAGTTGAACTAATCAACATTTTATATGGGTTGAGAATAAAAGATTTAGTTTTAAAACAAGATATCTATCGGAACATCACATATATTTAGCGTTAACAAGATAATTGTCGCTTTGCGCTCATTATTGCCATATGATGTACGTATGCAAGTGACAGGTCCATTATTCCTTTGCTAAATCAGTAGTGATTTAGCAAACTTAGTAGTGGAAAATCTTTGTTTTATATCAAAAATTTCCTTTTGCTTTGGTTAGTGCTTACTTTAATTTTTGTCTTAGAATCAATTGTCGGTTCCACTTTCTTGCTTTCTCTAACTGTGTTTTTGAAAGATGTTAAATCAAATAATTAAGTAAAAGGATTCCAGTAAAGACAAGCTTGAGCAGTAATATACAATGTTGTTATTGGGAGCATAGTTATTAAAATTGGATCGGACCGTTCGGTTGAACCGGTTTAATAGCAAACCAGCAGGTCAACCGATTGGTTCAATTATTGAAAACCAAATTGATAAAAAATTGAATTAAACCAAAAAACCGGGTAGAACTGAAAAATCGGAGAACTGGACAGAACCGAGTTTTTTTGCTAAACAATGTAAAAAATCAATTTTTTTTTTGAATTTTTTCACCCACCCACACACACATATATATTAAATTTTTATTATTTATTTATTTAAAAAATTAGTATTTTAAATTTTAAATATGTCACTTAATAATTTAATATACTTATTATCTATTTGGATCATTGTAATAATATATTAAATTATTAAGTAATATCTTTAAAATTTAAAATACTAATTTTTTTCAAATAAATAAATAATGGAAATTTAAAATATATATATATATATATATATATATATATATATAATTTTTATTATATATATATTAAATTTTTATTATTTATTTATTTGAAAAATTAGTATTTTAAATTCTAAAAATGTTACTTAATAATTTAATATACTTATTATCTGTTTAAATTTATTGTAATTAAATATAATTATACTCATATATGCAAGGTTAATATTTTTTGTGTTACTTTATTAGTACTCAATGTAAACATGAAATTATTTTCATAATATGATTGTATTTTTATGTTTCTAGCATATGATATTCAATAATTCATAATTAATTACTTGTAATAATAAAATTAAAATTATATTTTGTAACTTATTATTAGAATATTTGTGACATATATTTAATATTTGATGAATATTTTTTAATTTTTATATAATAGGATTCAAAAAATTATAATAATTATAATATTTTAAAAATAAAAAAAAATTCGGTTGAATTTGATTGAACCGATCGAATCACGAACCCTCAATTTTATCGGTTTTTTATTCGATTCGATTTTAATAACATTGGGAGCCTAATATTTTAGTGCAGAGGCATCCCTATTCCCTAACAACGCTTAAAGGATCATAAATTACAATTAGTGAGTGATTAAGACTAAGCGAGCCCCAGCAAAAACGAGACAAAATGAGTAAGGGAAAATCAAAGTTCTTAGACTCAAATAGTAAAACAGTCTGTTCAAGGCATCCAAATTATTCATCAAAGGACTGTTAGTAGGGCCCATCTCCAACAAATATTTTTACTTTTTTGCAATAATTATATGTCACTAATATCAATATCTATGTGTCAGTCTTTAATTAAAACAAAATTAAATTTAAATTATTCGAATAAATCATATGGTTGAGATAACAATAATTTTGTTTTATTTATTTACATTTTAATTTTGAATAATGTTTCGTAATATGAAATTTATACGTTTTATACCCGATTAAAATGAGACCATAACGTAACGGTTAGGTTTTAAAATTAAAAAGGATCATTAATGCTTCCTAATTATGTGCAAAAGTTTTAATTTTTATTTTATTTTTATCTTTTAAGGGGTGCAAGAGTTCACATGTGATTGAAGTAGTAAATTATTTTGATTAGATGGCAGTGAGCACGTGTAAGGGATGTACACGTGCTGAGTAAGAGCTCTATAGAATTTAAATAGGATAAAGAAGATCATATGGTGTTACTGAACATAAACTTTCAAGTTTTTTTATATTTACTTTTCCAACTAAAAGAAATTTATATTTATTTTAATTTTCGTCACATTAATTAAGTCTCTAACTGACGACGGAGACAGAAATGGGCTATACATTTAACTATTACAAAACTTTTGTTATTTCAAATTTTAGGGTTTTAATAATTTTTTTAATAAACATCAAATATTTTTTTTTGAATTTACATAATATCAACTGCGAATATAATTCACTAGTGTCACTAATCTTAATAAGGATATAATGTGACCAAAATTAAAATTAAAAGGACTCAATGTAAAAAAACAAAAATTAATTCGAGGACTCAATAACAAAACATAAAAGTTGAGGTATCTAATAATAATGTGTTTTGCCAAGAAATTAAAGGTGGTATCCTAAGCTTTTTGAAGAGCCAGCTTTTGATCGAGTTGGAATTTATTCGATTTGGCCATTGTAGAAAAGGAAGAGCTAAACTTATTTAAAATTAAATATTGATTAAAGATTTCATTGCAAGAACCGTATTCATTAAATTTAACGATTCAAATTAACTAACTAAAAATAAAATTCAGCTCTTCTATTCGTTGAATTATGGTTGAGGTTCCCCAACTTCTTTCTTCTTTAGAAAATCTATTGTTTTTAAACACATAGTTACTCCTTAAGTTTTCATATTCTACAATTTGGCCCCCTAAAATTTTTAATTTCCTTTCATGTTTTAATTTGGTCCCTCCTCCACACTAGGTGGGACTCGCAACAACTCTACGTATATAAAATCTAGTTTGGTAGATCATAGTTATGACATGTTTGGATACACAAGACATGAAGAAATAATTAGACCTTAGGATGAATTTGTCGTGAAAGAAAAAAGGTGTTGAAGTGTACATGACAATGCTTAAAATTGGAGAGCAGGTTGAAAGATGATGAGTACAAAACAAGAATTTTCGATGGAAGAATTTGTGATGTACTTAGGGTGCATGGTGTGGGGTTAGGAATAGGTATTGCCCACTATTTTGGAGGCTTTATGATGTCTTTTCTTTTTCTTTTTCTTTTTTTTTCATATATATTATATATATATAGGACGTACCCTAAATCATTTAACTTGGTACATAATAATTATTCAAAACAATACTTACTAGCCTCGTCTATCTCCTCTTTCCATTCAAACGGAACTATCTATTGGTAAAAAAGAATAATTATTTGCTACTCATTCGAGGGCATCTTCTTAGTGCATATCTTCATAATTAGGATTGTTGGTCAACCTCTCTTTACAACGCCACTTCCATTGACCCCTTTTTGACTCCTACCAAAATTTCCCCCTCCTTCGTTGATTTACATCCATAAGGAGAAAGAGAGAATTAAAAACTAATTAATGGAGATGCAATAAAATTTCTTTAATTTGTTAATATTTATTATTCAGTATAGATTAAATAACGAATTATATGGGGTGCCTTGGATGGTTTAATGCTTGTTTGTATATTCGGTTATTAAATGCGGTGCAAGTTTAGACATCCATAGTCCTCTTTGTCAACTCCATTGGTTGTCGAGGTTCATCATGTTCTTTGCGAGGGTAATAGCAATGCAGATTTCTTTGCAAACCTTGCCACTTCTTGCTCAATTGTGTTCCACAGTCTTAGGGCATTTATAAAAAATGAGCATTTCGTAACTTACATTTGATGATGCTTTTTGCATCGCTAGATAATTTGTCTATATTTTAAAAAAGCGACATCACATGCGTATGCAAATAATATAAGTAATAAATTTTAGAGTCGGCAACATCAATTTCCTAAGATTTTTTTTTATTTTTTATTTTTTGTAAACCTACAATGCATTTAGCTGTGTTTGTTTAGGCGTTTGCCTTTCTTTTCTTAAAAAAAAAATTGGACAAGAATATCTATCAAGAATCCACCAAGTGGGTTCGTTATTGGTGCGAAGTGACATGAACCTACAGTCCACTAGCCCTTTGATTTACAGGAAGAGGTGGGTAATGAAGGGGCAATCTCACAGCAATGGTCCTACAATTCTTCTCATATAATTGAATAAGTTGCATGTTCCAATCACGGGAAAGAAAGATTAGTGCTTTTTTAAGTGGTTATGTATATATTGGGCCCTAATTTCCTCCTCTAAAATCCTGAAAAGATTCAACTTGTGGTTGGAAACCACTTTCATGTATATTAAAGACGGTGCATGGAGCTAACCCCTTCTATACTTTTCTTTTGGAAAAAACCTCTTTGGTTGTTTGTATGCTTTCTTAGTTTCAACCCTAATGCTGCCTAAGAATAACTCATCCTTATTATGAGATTAATTAACCACTTTTATCCATTGTTAATTAACATGCATGCATATCGATTTTCGTATAAATTAATCATTTGAAGTGAATTTTGAAAAAAAAAATCATTAGAAATAGAGGTGACAAATTTTAATATTTTATGCAAATGTGATTTCAATCCGTTTGATTCAAAAAATGACCTGATTTGTTATATGATCCATATATAACCTAATCTGCCTATATTATTTATAATTTTATAATTTTTATGTAGTATGATTATAAAAATAAATTATTTTTATATGTTACATTTGTATCATTTTTTTAATGAATTTTTTAAAATTACAAAATAATATTATAAAATTTGAATTGTTTAATTGTAAATATCTGCATCATAATTCAACCTGACTAATTTTTTTGACTTATTTATAATTCAACCCTTAATAACCCAACCAGTCATGATCGGATGCAAACCCATTCAACCAATTTGCCACCTATAATTAGAAGTCTCCAATTTCTAGTTCTAACTGTATCTTCTCCACTTTTATTTCATATTTTGCTCCACATTAATGATACATGTGCAAGTTTTAAAATTTTTATAACCCTGAGATCCAATTTTTAAATGTATATTTTATTCATATATCATCAAATAGCGAAGAGTAATCAAGTTCTTCAATTCACATGAATTAGTATTTGAATTTCTTTAAACAAATTTCGAAATCAAATTCAAACATAAATACTGCGTATAAAAAAATTGTGCTAAAAGGGTCACTTATTATTAGTGGTGAGCAAATTTTGGTTCAAATAAAAAAACCGAACCAAGCCGATCGATTTTTTTAATTTGATTCGGTTTTTCAGTTTTTTGGTTCGATTTCGGTTTTAAATTTTAAAAAATTTTGGTTTGGTTTTTGAAGGAAAAAACCGTAGAAAAATCGAATCGAACTGAAATTCTATATAATTATATAATTTTTTGAATTTTTTAATTGAATAATTATTGTATACATGTAAATTATCTTATTTTGAATTGTAAATTATATGAGTATATTTATCAATTATTAATATCTATTTTTTAGGTAATAATTTGAAATTTTGACTATTAAATTGAAAATCGATTAAATGAAAAAATTTATTTAACGATTTTATTGTATTATTTATTATATATTTTGGGATTGTATCTTTAATTTGGACTTTATTTTGTACAATTTAGATGTTTTTACTTTAGTTTATTATGATTTATAATTTTGTATAATTTTTAGACATAATTTTTTTATTTTTTAAAAAAATAATTTTAATTTTTGATTTTTTGGTTAACCGAACCAAACCGATCGAAAATTTCAGTTCGGTTTGAATTTGATTATTCTATAAATTCGATTCGGTTCGGATGATTAAAATCTTAAAAATTTGATTTTTGATTATTTTGATTTAGTTCGATTATTAAATCGAATCGACTGTTGCACACCCCTACTTATTATAATGGATCTTTACAGTACTCTGGAAGGTAGAATCACCTAATGCTAAGTGCAACACTTTTTTTTTCTTTATAAATAAAACAATCAGTTAGTACTTATCGTAATGTGAAGATAAAACCCATTAAAATAAAAAAACAATATTCATGCATGCAAGCAATGTTATTAAAATTGGATCAGACAGGCCAATTGAACCAGTTAAATAACAAATTGACAGGCTAACCTGTTGGTTCACCTATTAAAAACTGAATTGATAAAAAATTCGATTGGACCGAAAAACTAAAAAACCGGACAGAACCGAATTTTTGGCTAAAATGAGTAAAAAAATCATAATTTTTTGTATATTTTCACACACTAACACATATATATATTTGTAAATTTTCATTATTTATATATTTAAAAAATTAATATTTTAAATTCTAAAAATGTTACATAATAATTTAATTTAATTTAATTTATTTATTATCTATTTGGGTCCATTGTAATTAAATATAATTATACTCATATATGTAAGGTCAATGTTATTTATGTTTGCTTCATTAGTACTCTATCTAAACAAGAAATATTTTTCATGATATGATTATATTTTTATATTTCTAACATATGATATTTAAAAATTCATAATTAAACACTTGTAGTAATAAAATTAAAATTATGTTTTGTAACTTATTATTAGGATATTTGTGGCATATATTTAATGTTTGATATATATATATATATAGTAAAATTTCATTATTTATTTATTTAAAAAATTAGTATTTTAAATTTTAAAGATGTCACATAATAATTTAATATATTTGTTATCTATTTGGATTCATTGTAATTAAATATAATTATACTCATATATGCAAGGTCAATGTTTTTTGTATTTGCTTCATTAGTACTCCATTTAAACAAGAAATTTTTTTCATGATATGATTATATTTTTATATTTCTAACATATGATATTTAAAAATTCATAATTAAGCGCTTGTAGTAATAAAATTGAAATTATGTTTTGTAACTTTTTATTGAGATATTTTTGATATATATTTAATATTTGATGAATATTTTTTTTTATTTTTATATAGTAGTATTTATAAAATTATATTAAATAATAATATTTTAAAAATAGAAAAAATCCGATTAAACCTAATTGAACCGATCGAATCATAAATCTTTAACTTTATCGATTTTTTTATTCGATTCGATTTTAATAACATTGCGTGCAAGAAGTCAACTTGTGAAGTGAAATTCTCCTTCCACTAAAAAACAATAAAATAAACAATATTGACCAAAAACATCATATAAAGCACATCTTTTATTTGCTATAATTTCCTATTAAACACAAAGTCAAAATTGGTAAAATGATAATGAAGAAAATTTTGCCAGTTGAGAATTGAGAGAGAGTGAGAGAGACAGTCAAAGGAGTTGTCGTTATCGAGATTTAGTTTTAAGTTAAGCCAGGAGAAGGGAACACAATAGCATGTATCCAAACACCCCCTTGATTTGCAATTGAAGCTAACGTCTCTATCAATGAAGGAGTAAATTGCATTTTTAAGTAAATGATCTGTATCATGTCCTAATCCTATCTCCCTCTAGCTTTATGTCTGATCATTAATGACAATAATTATAATAAAAATATAATCATTATAATCCTATAGAAGCAGAAGATGCTTTGGCTTCCAATTCATCATCATCATCACATATAGCAAATTTGCAATCAAGAAATTCGGTCCAAACAATTGTTTTGAACTTCGAATATTTTAAGTCAACGCCCAACTGTGGGCCCAATATTGCACGTGCATCTATGTCCTATAATTATAAGTTTCCTCCCATAATGATTCTGTATGTATGGGACCCCCGGCTTGTAGTAGAAATAAGCTTAAAAAATGGTAAAATTATTATCCCAAAATTCTACATAATTTATAAAAAAATCCCGAATCTAAAAAAACCCCTCCATATGTCTATGATCTCTCTATGGCTCAACTTGTAAATATGCTTCATTCTCCATTAAAAACATAGAATTTAGGTTTACGTCAGAAATTCATAAGGACGAGGTCGACATTCATTGTTCTTTTTCGAAATTAGTCTGTGAATGCTTGAGCTAAATAATCCCTTATCCTTTCAAAGAACTCGATTTCACTTGACTAGAAAACCCTATTTACATATTGGATTATTGGGAAGGAATATTAATTACTTGGAGGTAGAGGGGAGGTTCATCAGTGGCAACTTAATTAGTAAGGAAAAAATGGAATTTACGAGGGGTATAAAACAAAGAGTTAAGAAGAGACAAGTAGCTAGGGATGGTGAAGGGAGCACATCCGGTGATAGTGATGCAGCTGACTTAGATGATGATCGATGGAAAGTTCTGGTGATGATAATAGTGCTGTGGATGATGATGAGAATGTGGATTTGGATGAGGATGCAAATTATTATGATGATGAACTTAAGAGTGACAAGAGGGAGGCTGCTAGGGTTAAAAAAATTGAGAAGAAAAAGAGAAAGGTGCAGAAATTAGTTAAGGAATTCCAATAAGATGAATCAAAGGTCTAAATGCTCTTCCGAAAACTTTAATATATATATTAATTTATTATCGTGTTTTTAGCATATATAATTTATGGAATATTTCATGTCAGTATTTAATAAGAATATATTGTAGATTGAAGTTATGAATTGAATGAGATGATTTCTCAAAAATTAAAAAATAAAATAGCCGATGTATATAAATTCAGAACAATTAAGCGTTGAATAATTTGAAAATTATGATTTCAAATTTGGTCTCGACAAAAAACAGCAAAAGTAGAGATTTGTGGATGAAAAATTCATTCGTGATTAAATCGATAACTCAACCAAGTTTATGTATACACGCATGCGTTCATGCATTCATATATAGTTAGTTATATACATATGCATATACATGCATCGAAGTTTTCAATAATATGTAAATATAAAATTTGGATAAAATTAAACATATAATTGTAAATTATATGTTTATAGTTTGAATTGTGTTTAGATTTTTATTTCTTTATTTTATCATTATTTAAAGATTTGTTTAATATAAATTAAAAGCTAATTATAAATATGTTAGTTATTATGCTATATTAAATATTCATTTAACTTTAAGAAATCAATATAAAAAAATTAAAAATAAATTATTAAAACAAATTTATTAGTATTACCATCATCTGAATTATAATTTATAATTATTATATTCAAATTATATTTTTTAAACATGGTTATAAACATTTTTTATTGCTATTAGTACTTTGCAAATTTTATTATAAAATTATAATATGAAATATATTAAAAATTATATTTTGATTGATTTTATCTTGGATTTAATTCAGTTTTGATAATAGCATGATTGGACATTTAACTATAAATGTCTATTTTTTATCAGTTATTTATTCGGGACAATTTTGAAAACCGTGCAAAATATTACTCTCTCAATTTTTTTTATCAGTAATTTTTATTATTTTCATTATAATTAAGAAATAATAAATAAACTTAAATTTAATATTAAATTACGTAATTAATATTAAATTATCAAATCTGATTGGTTCTAACTTGATTGAAAAAGAGAAAGAAATTAAAAAGTCAAATTAAATTATATTGAAAGTCTAAAAATAACAGATAAATAGAATTTGAATTTTACCTAAAAGCGACAGATAAAAAAGAACAGATAGAGTATTAAATTTAAATGGCCAAAGAGCCAATTATATATAATACTGATACATTTTTTTTTATTTGAAATAAGTTCATGATAACTCAACCAATTGAATGGACATGTATATTAGAGTTTTAATTTTAAATTCTAGATATAAAGTAGTCATATATATTCTTAAGGTAAACTGTTTAAAAACCTATCCCGCATGAATAAATAGTAATATATTTATAAAAAGAGGAGCTTTGGCTTTTAAAAGGTGGTAGCTTTTGCATAGTTTATATAGCGACATTTTGGTGAATGTGGAGACACAGTGATTGTATTGGAGTGAGTAAAGCAAGAACCCTACTGCGGTATATCTCAATTGCATCGCCAATCTCAAGTTCTTCCCCTCGAGATTCTAACCTTTTCCATCATAAAAATATATATATCAGGACCAAAGCTAAAGGAGAATTGGAATTTTTAGACCTGAAATAAAATTCTCTCTTTCTATTTTTTTTTTATTTATGAAGAATCGCACAGCCTCATCCTCAGCCTGAGGGAATGTTGGATTCCCCATAGTCCACTGTTAGAAACTTAACAAATCCCAAACACTTGTCCTCTCTCTCTCTCTCTCTCTCTCTCTATATATATATATATATATTTTAGTGATGCCAACAAAATGCCTGACCCACATCTTTTATATTTATATTTATATGTAAGAAAATTCTCTGTAAAGGTTAGTGTAATCCCTGTATTTATTTATACAGTAATTATCATATGATGTTAATTGATTTTACGATTATAATATAAAAAATATCACATATAAAAAATATATTATTCAATTAAATATGCATTAGCAATACAAATGTGCAAATATATGTGCACCATATATATAAGCGCACTGTATTATACTGATAATCTGTTAATGAAATGTAAGAAAATAAATATAAATAATAATAATAAAAAAAAAGAAATGTAAAGAGGGGATGTGAAATGTTACAATGCAGGAATTTCATTCAATTTTAGATGGAAATGCAATGGAGGAGTAAACTGAAAATGGGTTGTAAGATTAAGGATGAAATGGCAAGAAACAGTGTTTAGGATTGAAATTGCAAAAAAAAAAAACACTGATTGGTTGAGGTTGTTTTGGTAATTTAGACTCTAATATATTATAGTATAGAATGGTTAACAGTGAATACTGCACTTGCTTTTCACATTTTATAATAAAAGAATATGATAGAGTAGAATTCTTGAACAGTCCTTTTCTTTAAACAAATGCTTGATTGAAGCATTTGTTTTTCATTTTAATTCAATCAATCAGCTGATTTATTATCAAGATTTGGTTAAGATTGGCCAATGGCAATAGGGCCATAGCATTTTAGCTTTTATATATTCTTTTCTTTTATACTTTGCTTTGCCGAAGCAGTGGCAGCCATGTTATTCTCTCTCTTTACTCTTATTACTACCAAATCCCTTCTGGTTTTATTTTCTTAGGTTCTGACACTAGTTTGTGAAGAAGCAAGTTCAGTGAGTGAGTGCAATTATAGGAAAACATGACATACTGTACTTTCTATTTCTTATGTTAGCCTTACTTAATCATAAAACTACCCAAAAACCCAAATCCAAGATTGTCCCTTTTCTTGATTTTTTCAAATCCCAACTCCCATCTCCTTACTACCCTTTAATTCATTGTATTTCTTCCTTTCTATACTATTTTTTGTTCTTGGCCAACTGGGTTTCTGGTCTTCTCACTTGGGTTCAATGGAAGCAAGAGAAAAAGGTTCTCCTTTTCGTCTTGCGATTTTGTTCTTCTGCTTATGGTCTCCTGCACATGGCTTGCTATCTCCTAAAGGTGTTAATTATGAAGGTAAATGACCCCTTTTCTTTTGAAAAGAAAAAATTGAATCTTTTATTTTTTAAAATTTATAAAACATTTATGTTTTCAGTGTTGGCTTTGATGAGCATAAAATCTTCACTGAATGATCCTTATAATGTTCTTAACTGGGATGAGACTGCTGTGGATCCATGCAGCTGGACCATGATCACTTGTTCTCCTGATGGTCTGGTCACTGGCCTGTAAGAAACTTTAAAAAATAATTTTTTTATATGCCAACAACTATTAATATTTGTGAATTTCACAATATTTCACTTGGGATTTTTATTTATTTATTTTTTTGTGCAGAGGAGCTCCAAGCCAAAATTTGTCTGGAACTCTTTCACCAAGCATAGGGAACTTGACAAATCTCCAGCTTGTGTGAGTATACATTAATACAATTATTCTTCTAGGAACTAGGAAGGATATATTTTTTTGAATAGTAGTTTTAATTTCTGTTAGCTTATTTACTACAAAATGTATTTTGCAGCCTTCTGCAGAATAATAATTTTTCAGGAGCCTTACCACCCGAGATTGGAAGGCTTTCAAAGCTCAAAACACTCGATCTTTCTAATAATCTCTTCAATGGTGAAATTCCCGATTCTCTATCTAATCTGAAAAACCTACAATACTTGTGAGTATACATCCAAGTGTTTCTCTGTTTTATTTAATAATTCAAAATTATTAAAACCTGAATTTTAATTTCTTGTGAATTTTAAACAGGAGGCTAAACAATAACAGTCTTCATGGACCAATTCCTCCGTCTTTGGCTAACATGAGCCAGCTTTCCTTTCTGTAACTCTCACATCATCTTATCTTTTTAATTATTTAATTTTTCTGAAATTCCAAGCAGGATTTATGTGGGTTTTGTTTAATATTCTAGGGACTTGTCATACAATAATCTGAGTGCTCCTGTACCTGCTTTTCATGCTAGAACATTCAAGTAAGTGAATCTTGAAAATTTTCCTTTTCCCTCTAGATCATAACATGAAGTTGTACTTAATTTTTTTTAATATGAATTTGACACAGCATTGTAGGAAACACTCTGATATGTGGAACTGAGCAAGAATGTTTTGGAACTATACAAACTCCTCAATCTTTATCCTTGAATACTTCATCACAAAGTAATTAATCTCATCACTTCCACTTACTTTAAAGTTCGAATCTTTCTATTCTAAACGCAGCCGTTCTATGTTCTTTTTAGTCAAATAAGTAATGCTTTCGAGTTTAATTTAAAGTTCTTGATTGTTATTTTATTTATGTTATTATATAACAAGCTTTCAAGATTTTATTTTTCTTCTGCTATTTCAAATTTTAAGTCTTACTTTGTTATTTCTCTTTTACTTTTTTATGCTCATAAATTTATTTATTTATTATTTTGAAGTTTCTCAGCATTCTGGAAATGGAAAAGGTCGTAAAATTGCCTTGGCAATCGGTTCGAGCATGGGATGCATCTGCCTGTTGTTGCTTGGATTTGGTTTTCTGTTTTGGTGGAGGCACATACACAACCAGCAAATATTCTTTGATGTTAAAGGTTAGTAAGGCACAACTCAAGTTCAACCTCAGATAAATAACAAATCAAAAGCATATTCTTATGAACACATTGTGTTTCCAATGTTTCAGAACAACGCCAGGAAGAACTCAATCTCGGAAACCTGAAGAAGTTTCAATTCAAAGAACTTCAGGCAGCTACCAAAAACTTCAGCAGCAAGAACTTGATAGGAAAGGGAGGTTTTGGGAATGTCTACAAAGGGTGTCTCCAAGATGGAACTGTTGTAGCCGTTAAAAGGCTAAAAGATGGAAATGGCTCCATTGGAGGTGAAATCCAATTTCAGACTGAAGTTGAGATGATCAGCCTAGCAGTGCATCGCAATCTCCTCCGTCTCTATGGATTTTGCATGACAGCAACTGAAAGGCTACTTGTTTACCCTTACATGTCGAACGGGAGTGTTGCTACTCGTCTCAAGGGTAAACCATCCATTGTTATTCATACCTTTTCTTCTATATCTAAATCAAATTACTTTATGTTGGAATAACTGGATCCATTACTTCTTCTGCAGCCAAACCACCATTGGACTGGGGAACAAGGAAGAGGATTGCGTTAGGAGCTGCACGTGGTTTGCTGTACTTGCACGAGCAGTGTGACCCTAAGATCATTCACAGGGATGTGAAGGCTGCTAATATATTGCTTGACGACTACTGTGAAGCTGTTGTGGGAGATTTTGGGTTGGCAAAGCTTTTAGATCACAGGGAATCACATGTTACTACAGCTGTGAGGGGTACTGTGGGACACATAGCCCCAGAGTATCTCTCAACAGGTCAATCTTCAGAGAAAACAGATGTTTTTGGGTTCGGCATCCTTCTGCTTGAATTAATATCTGGATTAAGAGCTTTAGAATTTGGCAAGTCGGCAAACCAGAAAGGAGGAGCCATGCTTGACTGGGTAAGTTAAAGATGGATGTTTTACATTTTATTGTTCATGGATCTTAGACTCTGGTATGGCCTAATTTTACTACTGTCATTGCAGGTGAAGAAGATCCATCAAGAAAATAAGCTGGAGTTGTTAGTTGACAAGGATCTAAAGAACAATTATGATCGAATTGAGCTGGAAGAGATGGTTCGAGTAGCTCTGTTATGTACCCAATACATCCCAAGTCATAGACCTAAAATGTTGGAAGTTGTTCGAATGCTAGAAGGAGACGGGCTTGCAGAGAAATGGGAAGCATCTCAAAGAGTGGAAGCAACCAGATCAAGAGCATATGAGTTCTCATCATCAGAGCGATATTCTGATCTTACGGACGACTCTTCATTGCTCGTCCAAGCGATGGAGCTCTCTGGACCAAGGTGACATGAATATGAATCAGATGAACAACCATAATTCATACTTCTATAAGAATCTACCACAGTCCGCTTGAACTTGTATATTATCAAATATACTGAAGCTCAAAAACTGTCTCAAATTTTCTGACTGTACAGATTCAGGATTCGAAATTGGCATATAGTTGAGTCCTTGACTCAATGTTGGCTTCCTGTCTCTATTGAGTGATTTTTTTTCTCTCTTAAGAGATTTTCTGCTGGGGTTTGCTTGTAACAATAAACATTAAATAAACATTTTGTTTCTTTCAATTCCACTGGTATGTTGCCTTGTTGAAGGTAAATCAACAGTCATGCCTACAGTTGCTGCTGTGTACCTACCATAAACTTCCTCTTAAAAGCTTGTTTATGGAAACAGGGAGTGTACAATTGATGCTTTCGAAAAACAAAAATGAAGGATTCTAACATAATGGGCTACCTGACCTCCTTTTCCAGCCTAACAAGCCTGAACTTTAATAGTCATACAAGCCTAATATTTTTAAAATGTGGACTTCCACAAATATTAGATTGTAGAGTATTATAGTCAACTTATCCAGTAGCACATTTTTGACTAGGTACACACAGAGATGACTAAAAGACAAGAAACAAAAATGACCATTACATTAATGAGAAAAAATATATTTTTTTCCATTATTTTAGAAAACAGTATTAAAATTTCAGATGTTTAGCAATGATGGGGTAAAGATTAGACTGGTTTCTATCTCCAAGAAACAATCTAGCAAGCATTATTGCAACCCCTTTCCTTCCACAATTATCAAATACAAACAAAGCCTTCATTCTACAAAGGAAATGTACAGGAAAATATAAGAGGGAAGAATAAACTTTACATGAGATACACAATTCCTAATCTTGGATGAATACGATTTCAGCTTCAGCTGAAGCCCGGCGAAACCTTAACAACTCAATCAGCATGTTCAATCTTCCATCTGTGGTATACAGACAAGGTGCGATACTCATCGTCTGAAGCATGGGTGAATTTGCAAGCAGAAATTTGATCAATTCCATCTCATGTGGCACACCAGACGTTTCTGTCATCTTTACTACTCTAAGTTTTTTAAAAGTACAATTTTTGGGGCATTCTTTTCTCCAAAAATCCAAATCAGGTGATTCTATAGTAGCCAAAGTGTTCGAGGAGCCCTACAACACAAACCGAGAAGAGAAAGTGATTGCACTAATCTATAACTAAAAATATCATAAAGCATATCTGAGCTATTTCCTTAACCAAAAATCACAAACCAATATAATCAACAAAGAAAACGTCCAAGACCTCTTACCGAAATATGAAGTTCCTTCAGATTAGGAGAGTTGATGATCAAGCGAAGAACAACAAGTATCTCTTTCATATCTTCAAAACTAACTTGGTATAATTCAATTATTTTCAGGTAGCTATACTCAATCGGAAGTCTTTCAGGGTAATCACCTATACTCAAATACTTAATACCAAAAGAAACGATACAAGTTAGAAAAGACAAACATCGTGAACTTTACGAATCAAAATACAAGAAAATGTTGCTACCTTCGTGAAGTAGATATGCCCCGTAAGCCTCTCAAGACGAGGCACGCCACCAAGAAACTTGATAAAATTGCAACTTGAACTTTGCTCGAAGTGTTCAGCAATGTCATCAGTCATAATATACATAGCAACTTCCAAAACAACTAAAAGTGGGGTATTTTGAAGGGAAATATCCTTGAATTCACCCTCCAAAAACAAGTACTTCAAATTTGGAGCATCAATGTTAAGAGCTAAACTATCAAAATATGACAATGAAAGACTCTCAAGAAGAGGACAACCAGAGATAAGACTCTCAATGGTCTCAGGGGCAACCAAAACTTGATAAAGATCGAGGCTCTTCAAACATAAGAATCCTTTAAAATTAGGAGGTGGATCAAATTCACAACGGGTTAATTCCAAACGGGTCAACTTCTTACAATTGAAAAGACATGAAGGGACCCTAAACCATTCTCCTTCGCCTAATTCAAGAACCAAATCTTTAATATCACTTCTTGAGAGGAAAAGTAACCACTGATCAATATCAGGGCAACACTGCAAAAATGAAGTTGAAAGCTGGAACTTATGAATGGGCCCTTGGTGAAGAAAGAGTGCTCTGGTTATAAATTTGATGAGGTTTCTCTCTAAAACTCCTTTATCATTATAACTTGGAACACATTTGTCATCAAAAACGAGGCGAGTAAGTGTAGCCCACCTATACCTCCATTTGGTGGATAAAATGCTTGTCCTTACAGCATCCCTTATGGGCAATCGAGTTAGAATGCTTTCTATAATGCTTTGAGGCAGATCAGTAATTAAGTCTCGAGCCTCAAAATCGCCCATAAGAGATTAAAGAAGAAGCCTTCTTTTACTCTATTATTTTCTCCCCAATTTTCCCGGTATCCAAACAAAAAGCAGAGAAACAAAGCTGAAATGGTTGGGAAATTCACAGCTTGATAAAGGAATGAAGGCCAAGCAAACAACTGAAACGATATGATAATGAAATAATAATGGTTGTCAGCGAAACCAATTTTACTAATTATACAAGGAAGGAGAGGAGAACAGAAACCCGAATCAGTGGCAAAAGGGTAAAAAGAGGGGGAGAGGAAGGGCAAAAATAATGGAGTAAAAAATGGAAGAAATAAGAGGAGAAAATACCCTGATGAAATAGATGGATCGGAGAAGAAGGAAAATGGAAATCGTAGAAGATGGGTGAATGCTTGCCTGCAGGATGCGGTAAGGTTGAGAGGGCACTTTCCGCCACTTGATCAGACTGTTTTTGTTCAATTCCGAAGGGATGACTGAATTAAAGTGTCTTTCTATCCTAAAAAGACATGCCGTCTTTTTTTCCCACTTTTGATACCAACATTACATGGGAC
The DNA here is from genome assembly GCA_037975025.1 of Excoecaria agallocha. Lineage (NCBI taxonomy): Eukaryota > Viridiplantae > Streptophyta > Magnoliopsida > Malpighiales > Euphorbiaceae > Excoecaria > Excoecaria agallocha. The sequence continues at coordinate 44,169,687 of CM075809.1, forward strand.
TTTTTAAGAAATAGGGTTTTTGAAAATTTTATTTGAAAAAATGGTATGTTTGTGAAATAAATTAAAAAAATGGGGTGAATCGGTTTAATTCCGTAATGCAAGATTATGGGAATAGGAATGCGAAAATTGCAGTGAACGAGATGGTATAAAATTTCGTGAGTTATGGGATTCACTAGCCTAATTCCGCAACAAGTACTTACGGGAATAGAAGATATCTGACATTTTATTTTCACAATAATAGGTTGCGAAAACAGGAGAATATGCAGCTTTTTCACTGAACATGATAAACTGCATTGAATATAACATTTACACTGTGTATATAAACCTGATGGATGAAGAATGATGCACGAAAATTATGTTTTAAGAGAGAGGGTATCGAAAAAAATTGTAAGATGAGAGTTACGAGCACAAGTGAATGAAGTTTGCTAAAAATGTCATACAAATATTAACATATTGTTTTATAAAATGCAGTAATTTATAACTATTACTATCTTATTACGGGCATTTGATAATAATTTATTGTTTAATATTTATAATAGTTTTGAATTAAATATTTTTTTGTTATTATTAATTATATTTATTTTATTTTTGTAGATATTAATTCAAATATCAAAGTATAGAAGGAATATAACGCATATAAATATAAGATTTTTAAAAAGGTATTATTGCAATTTTAATGTATTTATGTATTTGTTATTTCTTATTAGACACGTATTATAATTTTTTAAAAAATAAATTGATTTGTCATAATATAATTAAAAAATAATTAAGAATAATAAATAAGATGATGACCAATTAAGCTCTAACTTTTGTTGAACAAACCTTATTAGCTCCTCATTATTATATATAATTGGCAAATAATAGAAAAAAGTAGCAGTTGAATATTGTAAAATTAATAATATTGTAATTTTTAATAAACACGTTATTTTTAAAATGGTATTATTTCAATTTTAATATATTTATGTATTTGTTATTTCTTACTAGATATTTATTATAATTTTTTTAAAAAAAAATTTGAAAAATGCTTGTATTTATTTCAATTACAGATAATTTGAAAATGTCAGTATATACGGATTTTTATTTGCACACGGGTGGACAAATAAGTTATAGAGTTGCAGACTTTCAATATGACATCTTGGAACCAAATGCAGTTACAAAGAGATTGAGGCTTAGAAATAAACCAACTCTTCTTGAATTGAAACATAAAATTCATGTTAAGTTGGATTTAGGTGTAAATCATGTCATTTTAAGAATTACATACAAGAGTCCGCTATACAACCAAGAATTATTATATTGGACGTCAGTGAATATGTCCGACGATGATGACATAGACATGATTTATGAAAAATTAAAGGAATACGATGATTATAAGGTAGTGAAATTATGTATTGAAGCGACCGAAATGGATATAGAAGGTTATATATCAACGTATGGGATGGTTGATCCGGTTAGAAATGAGGACTTATATAATGCAACTGTCGAGCCTACGCAACAATGCTTTGAAAATGATGCTGGCCCCAGTCAACCAACACAATCGGTTAGTGCCCATGATATTGACATTTTCTCTCAATCCAATTATTGTGAGTTTATTGGAGATGAAGTACCAAATGTGGATCAAAGTGAACAACGACAATCGGCTAGCCACCAAAGAGTAGCCAATCTTAGTAGGCTCAGGCAATCAGTAAGTCGTCGCGATGGTGACTTGCTTGTAAGAGATGCAGATGATAGCGCAGGTCAAGGTAATTTAGGTCGATCATATAGCCATGTTCCTGATGCTAGGATGAGTCAGTCAAGGAGGTCAGTTACATAGCAGCTTGATGTTTGTATGAATCAACCAAGGAGATCAATGAACGAGTTCCTTGATGCAGTGATTAGTCAACCTAGACGGTCATTGAGTCAAAAGGTTGGTGATTTTTTTAGCAAATCCATATTTGGTAATAGATCATGAGATCGACCAAATGAAAGAAGTTTAGTACAACCATCAACTCAAAATGCAGAACAAAACTATTAGCGACAATCAGTTGAACACCATGCAAAATTTGGTCCTAGTCAGAGCAAACAATCAGTAATATGACAAGATGGTCCAGATATCAGAAATAAAAAATCAATTGATTTGGCAGGTGAGAACTATTTTCACGACAGTCCAGTTAATAATGATTATGTCTCACCTAATGATGATGATGAGGTTGTTACAGCAAACCTCAATGCCAAAAGTGATGACTATGATTTTGGTGCTGGCAATGAATCTTCGGGTACGTAATATGTCAATCCGCTAGCATCAGTTCATTTCACAGGATATGTCTGTGTCACTTTGTAAGTAATTACGACACACATCACAGAAAGCTCATAGTTACAAATTTGCTCTACAAGGCTGGTACGTATTATTTATTATAAATTCATCATATATTACTTATTGGTTTATATAGTTCAATACAATGATTTGTTTGTATTTGTGAATTAACTCCATTGTTAGGTAATAACTATAAGAAGCATAAATTCGAAAAGAAAATTGATGAGATAAAACAGCTGGAAGAGAACTCATACAACTGGGTAATGAGATTACCTTTGAAGTGATGGGCTTTATCAAAAGATAGGGGTTATCGATATGGACATACCACAACAAATATAGCTGAGAGTGTCAATAGTGTCTTGAAAGGTGTTCGCATGATGCCCATTACTGCTATATTCGAACACTTTTTCGGTCGATTAGCAAAATTTCAGGACCAAAGAAGTGGTTTGTACATGACCAAAATGGGTCAAGGAATGCGGTTCACCCCTAAATGTGTTGAAGTTATAAACAAGCACACTATTAAGGCGTGAGAACATACGATTGTTGATTATGACAGTCGGTACAAATTATTTCGAGTAATAGCTGGCCAAACACATGTTGATAATACAAAAATTGACACTTACATATTGAGTTTTGACAAACGCAAATGTGAGTGTTCTAAGTTTTAAGATACAAAAATGTCATATTCTCATGCAATTGCAGCATGCATGCACAAACATATCGATATGTACACATTTATTGATTTGTGTTATATCATTACCAAGGCCCTAAAATGCTATGAAGGAAGATTCCATCCTATGAGTCATAGGGCAACTTGGCTCGAATATTATGGTCTAAAATTTATACCTGATATGGCTTTACAGAGAAAGAAGGGCCGGCCTAAAACAACAAGAATTAGGAATGAGATGGATCAAAGAGAATGTGGACAAATTGCACATTGTAACATTTGCAGTAATGCGGGCCACAATAAAAAGACTTGTCCTGGTTGAGCTGGATCATCAAATAAAGGCTCTAGAAGTTATGGAATCGATTTTAAGTGAATAGGTGTAATGGCCTCAATACCGGGTCAGTTGTGAACAATAGTTTCCGATGGTGAATAGTACTTTTCGGGCCCGAAAAGACACCCGAAAGTAAAAAATATTTTATTGGACCATCGGAAAGTATTGGCCATGGTGAGTCCGGGATTGAAATTTGAAGTAAAATTGAGATCAAATGGGTCTCCAAAAGTAAAAAATACGAAAAAAGTATCGAGTCAATTTTTATGATAAAAAATGAGACTTGATTTTGCATAAATTTTTACAAATAGCAAATCAACTCTGATAATTGTCAAATTTTGCATGTCTACATAAATTTTTATGTAGAATATTTTGGTGATGAGAATTGAATTTTTCGGTGATACCGGCAGTTGTAGAATCAGACCAATAAGTTTAAATTGGACCAATAACGGACTCCGATTGAGTAAAAAATTTGCGTACTAGCTATTTTTTATGTGCTAAAAATGATGGAATCATTTTCGAAGTGAGAAAGAGAGAGAAATTGGATTGATTCTTAAATGACCTAAAATGAAACTTAATTTTAAATTGGGCTAAGCCCATTTTTGGGCCCATTAAGGAGAGTATAAGAGGCTGGAAAATGTGAGATTTTTTCAGATTTTTCCAGCTCTCTCTTCCCTTTCATATGTGGCCGAACCATCATCTTAAGGTCTCTCTCTCATTCATTCAATTTTTCACTTAAAATCCCCATTGAAACTCAACACAAAAAATGTTATTTCATCTCTCTTGATTAGCCTAGTAAACTCAAACAAGTGATTTGAGCAAAGGAAGGCAAGAAATTAAGTGGAGAAAGAAAAAGGGGTAAGATTGAGTTTGAGAAATTTATTGATTTAAATTTGTTCTTTACTGGCTAATTATGAGCTTAAATTTTTCATATGAGGACAAAAAAATATAATTTGGAGAGTTTTGTTGGCCGGCCATGGATGATGAGGAAGAGGAAGGAAAGTTTGCAAGTAGAAGAGCAAAGAAAAAGAGATTTTAGGCACCCTTAAGCATGAAAAAATTGTAAATGACTACAAAATCCTTTGATATTCCCTTTATGTGAATTAATTTCTTTTATGTAATTTAGGAAAAATAAGTTAGAATGATGAGTAATTGAAATTAATGTGAGATTAATGTAATTAGACCATAAATAATGCCATAGGAATGCTTAATTTAAATTAAGATAATTTTTAAGGTAAATAACATATGGTGGCCGAGTGAAACCTAAGGAAATATTAAGTGTAATTTGCATAATTGGGATGAATAATGGATCAAAATAAGTCTAATTATGATAAATATTGTCTATGAATTTTTTTAAGAATTTATTGAAATAAGTTGAGAATTTTTAAGTTAGTTATAAGTGTATGTATATAATGTATGTAATGAATTATTGTAGAATAATTCATAAAATAAGTGAAAAATGATAGTACAGGTGAAATAATATAGCCATAAATTTTTATGAAATTTATAGAAATTATTTGAATAATTTTAGAATATTTGTTAAATAATGTAGTTAGCAAAAATAATGAAATTTTGTTAATTATGTCATAAAACGATAATAATAGTGGAATAAAGTCTATATAAATTTTTGTAAAATTTATATGAAATATGAGAATATTTTTGAAATAATTATTGAGCTATGAAAGTCATAAGAATAATGAATTATTGAAAAATAATTCATAAAATGAGTAAAAATGATAGAAATTATAAAATAATATGTATATGAAATTTTGTAGAATTTCTATAAATTACTAGAATATTTTTGAAATCAAATATTGAATATGTTTAATTAAAAATATTAAATTATTGATAAATAATTCAATAAATAAGTACATAATGATAAATTAATGTGTAATAATTACTTCCATATAAAAAGAAATGAAAAGCCAACTATTGCATTTTTAAAAAATAAAATAATGAATTATATTAATATAATTCATAATTGTTCAAGAAGTTATAAAATAAATGTTTGACTAATTTATCAAAATAAATTAGTCAATAAAAAGTATTAAAAGTGTGAATTATTATAAAATAATTCACCAATTGAATAAAAGTTGGCATATCCGAATGACTAAAATTTCGAACAGGAAAAGAAAGAAAGAATCGTTAAAAAGTTAATTTTTGAATTATTTGAAAATAATTTACAAAGGACAACACAAAAAGAATAAAAGAAATTGTGAATTATAATACTATAATTCATAAAGTGTATAAAATATTGAAAAATTTTAAGTGTCCAAGTGAATTATTGAAGAATAATTCACAAAATTAATTAAAAAAGATAAAGTGAAAAATAAATAAAAAAAGAAGTAAAAGAAAGAGAAAGCTACCGAATGGTCAAAAGCACTAAAAGAGTACGATTGACAAAAATATACTGTATCAAGAAATAAATGAAAGAAACTAAAAATTTTTAAATGTTTAAAAATTATTTCGAATATAATTTATTTTTTTGCTCTTAGCAATAGTCAGGTAATAATATTCTTATTTAGGATATAATTGGCTAGCCATAGAGACACCATATACCGCGGTGTAAGTCTTGATGACTTGCTTTGCTATGGGTAACATCTCTGATCTCTATAGTTTCAATGTTTTAAGTGAAAGTAAAAGTGAAATGTTTTTCGAGAAATTATCCATTGGGGATCATTTCTCTCTTAGTGGGACCTTTGATTCCATGTCTCGCATATCCTTTTTGAAAGTCTTGTCATATTGCATTAGGGGCGTATTGTAATGAATAAATCATATGATTTAATTGAATTGAATAAAAAATAATTTGTTTGAAAGAAAATAATAAGTTGGGATAAAACTGTAATATTTCTCAAAAATTGTGATTAATAAGTAAAAATAAAAAAGAAATATTTTATAAGGATAAAATGATAAATGAGTATTAAATTACACTTTTGTAAAAAAAAGGGTTTAAAATGTATTTTTACATGAACAAAATAAATTAAAGTCAGTTGGCATTTCATATACCTATTATAGTTTTGAAAAATAACAAGTTTGGAAAATAATACTAATTTCTTATTTAAAGTCAAAAAATAATAACATTGTTTTTAAGTGAAAACTTATGCTTAAATAATATATTTTTGAAAAAAAAAGTTAAATAAAAATTAAAACGATAAAAATGCACCTAATTGTTTAATTTGGAAAAAAAAAGATACTAAGTCTTAAATAAGTACTTGAACATGTTCAAATGTAAAAAGAATGAAATAAAGATTTGTATGCAAAGTGTTTCAAAATAATTGTATCACATTGCATTTAAATCTTAAAAGCCTTGAAAATAGTAATGTGTTATTAGTTAAAAAGTTAAAGTAAAATAAACAATAAGTAGCGAAAAATTTTAATAATATCACACATTGGATAACTGAAAAATCAATCGACAAATAAAATAGTGAAAAGATTTAGTACCATTAAAGACACGAGTATCAATATAATCGTTAATTGAAATAATAATTAAATTGATGTGACTAAAGATATAAAATCAAAGTTAAGTAAAAATAAAAGCTAAAGTAAAGAAGAAACGTAAAAGTAAAAGTAATCTGAAATCGATTCACACATGAAAGTAACTAAAAGCAAATTGAAAGGTTTAATAGCATAGCAAAAAGATTACCAAAAAAATGGGTAGATAATGAAATTAGTGTTACCGGATTTAAAAGCAAATTTTTGATGGAATAAGAATAAAAGTTGCATAATCTATGTAATTATGCTTTAACCAGGAAGTATTAGGATTATTAGTTAGTATTAGGATTATTAGTCACCAATGAGAATGTCTAGTGCTCAGCATGTAGTATTTACTGCGTGCAAGTTATGAAGTGTTGCAGGAGCATAATACACAGTGGAGCAAGATCAAAAAAGAAGAAATAGTGCTAATTTGAGTTGTATATTGGCATGTATATACGTAGATAATAAAGGTAAAAGTTTAAACTGTATTTTGATTATTTTTATTATGATTATTAATGGATGGGTGTCGGTGAAAGTGTTTGCATGAATTTTATTAGTGTATGTTTAATTGTTTAAAATGTTATTGAATGAATAGAAAACTTTGAAGTAAAGATATTAAAATGTATCGAAATTGATCAATAGCGAAAAAAAATTTACCGTTTAGTGCTATCTTTACTTCAAAAAAGTCTGTTCCGTGAAGGGTGTGACATTTAGTGATATCAGAGCAAAGGTTTAAGCGGTTCTAAGATTGGAGTGGGATAAGGTTAAGCGATAGGTTTGTCCGTATATACATGTCCATTATGAGTGGATAAATGAAAAGTAGTTTGACGCGTACTTGCTCCCCTGTCAGTTTTAAAGTGAAAAGTTGACATTTGACTGAGATTGTCAAGTGTGAAAGGATTAATTCTGTACAGTAGAGATGGCAGTGAGTGACAATGGAAGTATTGCTGCTTGAGATCTCATGGAGGTCAAAGCAGGAAAAAGAAGTATTTACTGAAACTGAGTGTAAGTGCGAGTGTCTAAGCATTTATGTGGATGAGAAACAGTCCAAAGAAGGGCAAAATAAAGAATATGTCAGAAAGTTAAAAAGGAATTATATATTAAGTATAAATAAATTATACAGGATGAAGAGATGTCTTGACTGAGCCCTTTTTCTAATAGCTCCTGTAACTGGATCTTCAACTCCTTTAATTTTGCTGGTGCCATGCGATAAGGAGCCATTGCAATAGCTGTTGTACTCGATAAAACATCAATTGAAAATTCAACTTCCCTCGCTGGTGGCAATCCCGATAGTTCATCAGGAAATACATCAGGGAAGTCTTGTATGGTAGGTACATCACTAACTTGCAGCTTCTCTGGTTTTGCATTAGTCACAAATGCTAAATAAGCTGCACATCCCTTCCGAATGCACCGATGTGCTGCAGTAGCCGAGTTGAAATTAGATAGGAAGTTGGATCTTTCTCCAACCACTGTAATCTCTTCTTCATCTGGAGTCTTTAAAGTAATTCTTTTGTCACGGCAATCAACTATCACTCGATGCTGATGAAGCCAATCCATTCCCAAGATAACATCAAACTCGTGGAATGGAAGTTCAATCAAATTCGCAGGAAAGGTGGCCTGCTGAATCTGGATAGGACAACCCCTATATATCTTGTTCACTACCACACTGTGTCCCAATGGGTTGCTTACCAAGATATCTTGTTCTAACGGTGCTCTTTCTAACCCTTTTCCCTGTGCAATTCTTATGCTCAAGTAGGAATGTGTAGACCCAGGATCTATTAATGCACAAATAGTATCGTCAAATAGGAAAAATTTACCTACAATTACATCCGGGGCATCCTGATCCTCCCATGCTCTCACTGCATATGTCTTGGCAAAAAAAGGCCTGTCAGTAGCTGGTGGAGCTGGAGCACTACCCCTAGTGGAAGCAGCACCACTGGATCCTCCTCTACCTCTACCTCGGGCTGCAGGAGTAGCTGATCTACCTGCAGAAGTCTGAGCAGCTGAAGTAGTGGTTTGTGGCTGTGTCCGTGGACAATCTCTCTGAAAATGCTCCCTGGACCCGCACCTCATACAAGCACCTGTCAACCTCCAACACTCCCCTGAATGGCGGCGTCCACAATGCTCACAAACTGGTGTCTCATATCTAGTTGAACCCTGTCCTCTAGGAATATTACCAACTGATGGCATAGATGGTGCTGGTCGGGAAACCGTACGCTGACTGGCTGCTGATGTGTCCATAGCCTCCTGAGGGGAAGCTGCAATGGAACCCCTAGCTCTTTTACTAGAACTGCATGCACCTCTGGAAAATGGTCTTCTCCTTTGTTGAAAACGGGCCTTTCTACTATCTTCTTCCTGCTGGACAGTCTCCATCTTGATAGCAGCATCAACCAATTCTTTCCTGTTTGTATATTCCCTGACAGCTAATACTTTTCTCAAATCATTATGTAATCCCCGTTCAAACAACTGACACATCTTCTCTGGCGGGAATCGAAAATCTCTTATGTAAAAGCTCAACCGTTCAAACTCTCGATCATATTCTTGTACAGTCCGGGTGCCCTGGCGGAGTCGCCAAAATGCCTCCTCCATAGCTCTTTGAAACTCTTTACCCACATATTTATCTCTGAACTGCTGGTAGAAGTAGTCCCAAGTGATCTGTTCTGGTGGAGTATAACGTCTAACTGTGTCCCACCATATATACGCCGGGCCCTAAAATAATGCCACTGCCCCCTCCAATTTCTCCTCTGGTGGACTATGGGTAATCTCGAATAGTCGCCGAACTTTATTAATCCATTCTTCAGCTTCTGGAGCTGTTATCTGATCCCGACCATGAAAATCTTCTGCACCTAACCGTTTAAGTCGCTCCAGAATAGGTCTTTTAGGTGGCGGAGGTGGTGGTTGTTGTTGAGGTTGAGTAGGGGCTGTAGCCTGAAATCGCTGAAAAAACTCCGCCATCATCTGCATAAAGTCAACTGGAGCAGAGGGTGGAGGTGCCTGAGTTACTGGTATAGGGGTAGGAGTAGGCTGTGCAGGCTGCTGAGCTCTAGTACTTGGGATTGATTCTGGTATTTCTGGACTTGCTGAAGCTTCACTTGCAAGCTCAGCAATTTGTCGGGATCTAGAAGCCATAACCAACACTAAAATAAACAAGGGACAGGTAAGCTTCAAATTCCAAATTTATAACACATTTATGTGGCATGTACATTTATCTAATCATTCATCCCATTATTTTACATATTCTCACTCCGATCTTAGGATCGCCTTAAACCACGCTCTGATACCATTAAATGTAACGCTCTCCTTTAAAAAAAATACCTAATATAATTTCTTTTAATAACCTTCTAATGTCCAAATAATTTATTAAAAATTTTGGCGGCATAACGTCTAATAATTTAAAACCCCAAAACCTGCAAATGTCAAAATACACTCCCTAAATCAATCCTCCTTACACCCGAACTCCATTCAATCAACTCAACACTTCTAAATTCATCAATCATTAACATTCATCATACATCAACACATCTCAAATGGTATGCATATAAAATTTAATTTACATAACCACAACTTAACTTCAATTATGCTTACATAATAATTTATAAATCTTAATTATTTTACATAACCAAATATATACAACCAAAATTCTTTGGTACATGCCACCAAATTCTGCTTTCTTATTGTAAGTCTCCCTGTACCTGTCCCTGCGCGCAGCCAAATAAACTACATGCTGAGCAACATAGTCGCTCAGTGTTGGATGCAATTACATAAAAATTTCACTAACTAAATATTAGTAATTAATTTAACTCAAATTATTACTTTATTTTTTAACAAATGTAATTTAATCAAGTTACTCAATTTCTATTTCTTTCCCTCCATTAATTAATTGGAATTATTATAATAATAAATTTTCCTATTTTATTTTAACTATTTACTAAACTTTATAAAATTTTGCAATTAAGTCCCTACGATGACTTTTTTCTTCAATTTGACTTCAAATTTGACTCATTTGACTTCGTTTGACTTTTATTTAATTTCTAATGTACAAATTATATTTTTAATCCTTTAAATTCCTGAAAAATAGTAAATTTATATTTTAGTCCCTAACTTTTAACTAGTTAAGATTTTACCCTTTTCTTCATTTAGCCATTTTAACTTCCTTAATGGCCCTTTTTGTTTCAAATTATCATTTTACCCTCGCTTAATTGCGTAATTACTAATTTGTCCTTAATTATCATATTGATCTCATTTTTCATATTATTTATTTCATATTTATTAATATGGCATAATTTTCATCATAATTACTCTTTTATTCCAGTTTTTGTGCAAAATTACTCTTTTGTGCCTAGGTGACACCAGTGGAGAACCACGAACTGGATAAACAGGAAGTAAATACGGTGTACCGGAGGGATCCCACCACTAGGTGCGATACCAAAGCCCCAGTACTAATGCATATAATACGCCGGCTATCCTGTCTTAAATCTCATAGTCATTTTTTATAACAATTATCTCATAGGCTCATGGTATCCTGCGGAATAAATTCCTATGGCTAGCCATACTATCCAAGAGCTGGAATTACCCACTGTACACTAAGGGCATTATTAAATTTTATCTTTTCTTACTTTTCTATGTTATTATTTATTCTTATTATTTTATTTTAATCACATTATGCTCCCAAACTTATTCAAATAAGCTCATTAATTGCACATTCATCATAGGAAAGCTTTATATCACAAGAATTTAAACAAAACATATTATTTTAATTATAGTTGTTATTCGGCCATCAAATAATTTCCTACTTACAATTTATTCTTTGTTCCAAATTAATGCTATACTTTATTTTATGTCCATTTCAAGTCATTATACGATGGTAAATAATAATTACACATAAAAGTTTACAAGTTTTATCAACTTTTTACATTATGTAACTATGACATAATGTTCCCTAATAATCATTTTTCATTTTATCTAGCATATTTTTATTTCTCATGCACTAAATAGATTAAATAACATCAATTGCCCAAATTTCAAATAGTTTGCATTAAGGTACCTTTAGTACCCTAATTTGGCTACTAAGGTAAGTACTACTTAATTTTTATTTTCTTAATTTATTTAAGTCTCTAATTACTTATTTTAGCATATTATTGATTAATATTAAATTAATTCACTATTTTAAGCCCTATGACATAGTTACATAATAGAAAAATTAGGAAAAATTCAAGTAAATTAGTGAAATTAAAGGTAATTTGCATCCACTAACCTCTAAATTGCTGGAAAAGAGCTGATTACACCTTCTCCTTTCCTTTATCCTTGTAAACTTGCCTTTCCTTCTCTTTTTCTTCTATTAGCCAAAATTTACAAAGGAAGAATCATGAGTTTTTACCACAATATTAAACCATTTAAAGCTTTAAATCAACTCTCATAATCAATATCTACATTCTCATAAAAATTCTCCCACATATCTCATCTAATTCTCACAAAATCACAAAATTCCTCTTAATTTTTCTTACCTTTTATCTTAAAGTTCTTGGCCTCCTTTTGATACCAGCTTCTTATTGAGTTAAATAGGGATAAATTTTGAGTCTAGAGTAAATTTTTGGGCTGGAAATTCAAAGGAATAAGGCTTGGTTAGAAGAAAATGGTGAGATGAGAGAAGAAATGGTGAATTTTGGATTTTCACAAGAAAGGAGGAGAAGATGGCCGAAAATTCTAGAGATTTTCTGATATTTTTGTCCTTATATATGGTGTTTTAAGTGTACCAAAGGAGAGGCCAAGATTTATCTTGCAACTATTGAATCTAATGGCTTTAAATAATGCCACATGTCACTCATTCAAGCTTGTATACAAATCCTACTGTCCTAAGCTTACACACACATGATCATAGCTTCATAATAATGACCTCAATAAATTATTATGGTCAGATTCACATTTTTGACCCCTTAATTGACTCAATTTTGGTTTTTCATCTCGAAAATCGAGCTTTTACTCTGGAAGTCAGAATGCTCTGAAATTTTACCTAGAGTGTCACAATATATTCAAGAATATATGATAAAAATTTCAGCTAATTCGGACTTTATTTCGATATACTTTTAGCTTTGACGGCTTGTGCAGCCTGCCCGAGATCAAAAATTACGGAGTTGCCAGAATTGCTATTTTCTAGTTTTCTGAGTGTCACTACACTATTTATGACGTATATTTAAAATATTAAGTCAATCGGAGATCTCTAAGGTCTCCAAATATTCAGTCAAAATTTCTAGTCGAACCTACGCCGACTTAAGAAATTTTTCTTTGTTTACCCTTTTGGAGGCCTATTTGACCTCAATTTTCACTCAAATTGTACCACCGTACTCCATTTAATATGTAATTTCATATTTTATATTAAATTCATATTGCCCAATGGGTCATCCATTCTCGATTTCTCGGCTCGGGCACGATTAACGGTATATTCTTTTTAAATTTTCTGTTCTACTCAACTCTAATTACTTCAAAACTCAACCTAAGTTAAATATTCACACTTTACACATGTCATGCATGAAAATTGCAAATATTTGGGGGCGTTACAGTACTCCCCCTCTAGATAAAATTTTGTCCTCGAAATTAACCTGAGTTGAATAGGTGAGGATATTGCTGTCTCATGGCTTCTTCAGGCTCCCACGTAGCCTCCTCTACATTATGGCGCGTCCAAAGTATTTTGACCAAGGGGATTTGTTTATTTCGCAATTGTCTGATTTCCCGAGCTAAAATTCGTATCGGTTCTTCATCATATGATAAATCAGACCTTAACTGAAGTTCCTCCGGTGTAATGACATGGGAAGGATCTAAACGATATCTTCGTAGCATTGAGACATGAAATACATCATGGATCCTTTCTAACTCTAATGGCAGCTTTAATCTGTAAGCCACTGGTCCCACACATTGTATTACTTCATAAGGACCAATGAATCTGGGACTGAGCTTACCTTTCTTGCCAAATCGAAGAACTTTTCGCCAAGGAGAGACTTTCAGAAACACCTTGTCTCCCACATTAAACTCTATGTCCTTTCTTTTCAAATCTGCATATGATTTTTATCGGTCTGTAGCTGCTTTTAAGTTATCTCGGATTAACTTCACTTTCTCTTCAGTTTCCTTGATCAAATCTGGCCCTACCAATCTGCTTTCAGTTAATTCTGTCCAGCATAGGGGTGTTCTGCACTTCCTCCCATACAACGCTTCATATGGAGCCATTTTAGTGCTAGACTGATAGTTGTTGTTGTAAGAGAACTCTGCAAGTGGTAGATACTTCTCCCAACTGCCCCCGAATTCTAAAACACAACATCGCAACATATCCTCCAATATCTGTATTACTCGCTCAGACTGACCATCTATCTGTGGATGAAAAGCAGTGCTATAGTCCAAGCGGGTTCCCAATGCTTCCTGAAGCTTTTGCCAAAATCTGGAGGTAAACCGTGGATCCCTGTCTGAAATTATAGAAATGGGCACACCATGGAGTCTCACAATCTCATTTATATAGATTTCTGCAAGTCTGGATAAAGGAAAATCTGACCTCACAGGAAGAAAATGAGCTGATTTGGTCATTCTATCAACTATCACCCAGATGGAATCATGTTGCTTCCTGGTAAGTGGCAACCCCGACACGAAATCCATAGCGATTCGTTCCCACTTCCATTCTGGTATGGTAATGGGATGCAGTAAGCCTGAAGGAACTTGATGCTCAGCTTTTACCCGTTGACAAACCAAACATTTAGTTACCAAATCAGCTATTTCTCTCTTCATACCCGGCCACCAGAAAAGTGTCTTCAACTCTTGGTACATTTTGTTACTACCTGGGTGCATGGCATAATGGCTACTGTGTGCTTCAATCAAAATATTCTTCTTCAGCTCTGTATCATTAGGTACACAAATTCTGCCTTTGTAGTACAAGCAGTTATCACGACCCAAAGCAAACTCAATACTTTTGCCTGCCTGAGTCTGAGGATGTGAAATGATAGAAGCTAATCTGTCATCTTGTTGTTGAGCAGCTTTCACTTGCTGTAAAAGATTGGAATTCACTTGCATTTCAGCTACCAATGCCCCATCTTGTGCCACATCTAGTTTCACTTTCATTGCTCGCATTGCCATCAAGTCTTTTCTACTAAGAGCATCAGCTACTATATTTGCCTTTCCAGGATGATAGTCTATCAAACAATCATAGTCTTTGATAAGCTCCAGCCATCTCCTCTGTCTCAAGTTGAGCTCCTTCTGTGTAGGGAGATATTTTAAGCTTTTATGGTCGGTATAAATGTAACATTTCTCCCCATAAAGGTAGTGTCTCCAAACCTTCAAGGCAAACACGATGGCTGCTAACTCCAAATCATGCGTAGGGTAGTTTCTTTCATGTTGTTTTAGCTGCCTGGATGCATAAGCTACAACCTTTCCTTGCTGCATAAGCACACATCTTAACCCATTCCAGGAGGCATCACTATAAACAACATAAGGTTTACCTGAAGTAGGTTGAGTAAGTACATGAGCTTCCATCAAAATTCTTTTCAATTCTTCAAAGCTTTCTTGACATCTTTCAGTCCATTCAAACTTAGCATTCTTTTGTAGTAATCTAGTGAGCGGAAAAGCTATCATGGAGAATCCCTTCACGAATCGCCTGTAATAACCAGCTAACCCAAGGAAGCTTCGAAGTTCTAGAACATTTTTGGGTGGCTGCCATTCAAGAATAGCTTCAATCTTCTTAGGATCTACCTTGATACCTTCTGCTGAAACTACATGACCAAGAAAAGCAACTTCGTTTAGCCAAAATTCACACTTACTGAACTTGGCATATAACTGCTTGTCTCTTAAGGTTTGCAACACGATTCTCAAATGTTGATCATGCTCCTCAGGTGTCTTGGAATATACCAAGATGTCATCAATGAATACCACCACGAACTGATCCAAGTAAGGATGAAAGATACGGTTCATTAAGTCCATGAAAGCAGCTGGCGCATTGGTGAGGCCAAATGGCATGACTATAAATTCATAGTGCCCATACCGTGTGCAAAATGCAGTTTTGGGGATGTCTTCCTCTTTCACTCCGAGCTGATAATAGCCTGATCTCAAATCAATCTTGGAAAATGTGCTGACACCTTTTAATTGATCAAATAAATCATCGATTCTGGGCAATGGATATTTGTTTTTTATGGTGACTTTGTTCAACTGCCTGTAATCAATACAAAGCCTGAGAGATCCATCCTTCTTCTTCACAAATAACACTGGGGCTCCCCAGGGAGATACGCTAGGTCAGATGAACCCTTTTTCTAATAGCTCATGTAACTGGATCTTCAACTCCTTTAATTCTGCTGGTGCCATGCGATAAGGAGCCATTGCAATAGGTGCTGTACTCGATAAAACATCAATTGAAAATTCAACTTCCCTCGCTGGTGGCAATCCCGATAGTTCATCAGGAAATACATCAGGGAAGTCTTGTATGGTAGGTACATCACTAACTTGCAGCTTCTCTGGTTTTGCATTAGTCACAAATGCTAAATAAGCTGCACATCCCTTTCGAATTCACCTATGTGCTGCAGTAGCCGAGTTGAAATTAGATAGGAAGTTGGATCTTTCTCCAACCACTGTAATCTCTTCTTCATCTGGAGTCTTTAAAGTAATTCTTTTGTCACGGCAATCAACTATCACTCGATGCTGATGAAGCCAATCCATTCCCAAGATAACATCAAACTCGTGGAATGGAAGTTCAATCAAATTCGCAGGAAAGGTGGCCTGCTGAATCTGGATAGGACAACCCCTATATATCTTGTTCACTACCACACTGTGTCCCAATGGGTTGCTTACCAAGATATCTTGTTCTAACGGTGCTCTTTCTAACCCTTTTCCCTGTGCAATTCTTGTGCTCAAGTAGGAATGTGTAGACCCAAGATCTATTAATGCACAAATAGTATCGTCAAATAGGAAAAATTTACCTTCAATTACATCCGGGGCATCCTGATCCTCCCGTGCTCTCACTGCATATGTCTTGGCAAAAAAAGGCCTGTCAGTAGCTGGTGGAGCTGGAGCACTACCCCTAGTGGAAGCAGCACCACTGGATCCTCCTCTACCTCTACCTCGGGCTGCAGGAGTAGCTGATCTACCTGCAGAAGTCTGAGCAGCTGAAGTAGTGGTTTGTGGCTGTGTCCGTGGACAATCTCTCTGAAAATGCTCCCTGGACCCACACCTCATACAAGCACCTGTCAACCTCCAACACTTCCCTGAATGGCGGCGTCCACAATGCTCACAAACTGGTGTCTCATATCTAGTTGAACCCTGTCCTCTAGGAATATTACCAACTGATGGCATAGATGGTGCTGGTCGGGAAACCGTACGCTGACTGGCTGCTGATGTGTCCATAGCCTCCTGAGGGGAAGCTGTAATGGAACCCCTAGCTCTTTTACTAGAACTGCATGCACCTCTGGAAAATGGTCTTCTCCTTTGTTGAAAACGGGCCTTTCTACTATCTTCTTCCTGCTGGACAGTCTCCATCTTGATAGCAGCATCAACCAATTCTTTCCTGTTTGTATATTCCCTGACAGCTAATACTTTTCTCAAATCATTATGTAATCCCCGTTCAAACAACTGACACATCTTCTCTGGCGGGAATCGAAAATCTCTCATGTAAAAGCTCAACCGTTCAAACTCTCGATCATATTCTTGTACAGTCCGGGTGCCCTGGCGGAGTCGCCAAAATGCCTCCTCCATAGCTCTTTGAAACTCTTTACCCACATATTTATCTCTGAACTGCTGGTAGAAGTAGTCCCAAGTGATCTGTTCTGGTGGAGTATAACGTCTAACTGTGTCCCACCATATATACGCCGGGCCCTGAAACAATGCCATTGCCCCCTCCAATTTCTCCTCTGGTGGACTATGGGTAATCTCGAATAGTCGCCGAACTTTATTAATCCATTCTTCAGCTTCTGGAGCTGTTATCTGATCCCGACCATGAAAATCTTCTGCACCTAACCGTTTAAGTCGCTCCAGAATAGGTCTTTTAGGTGGTGGAGGTGGTGGTTGTTGTTGAGGTTGAGTAGGGGCTGTAGCCTGAAATTGCTGAAAAAACTCCGCCATCATCTGCATAAAGTCAACTGGAGCAGAGGGTGGAGGTGCCTGAGTTACTGGTATAGGGGTAGGAGTAGGCTGTGCAGGCTGCTGAGCTCTAGTACTTGGGATTGATTCTGGTATTTCTGGACTTGCTGAAGCTTCACTTGCAAGCTCAGCAATTTGTCGGGATCTAGAAGCCATAACCAACACTGAAATAAACAAGGGACAGGTAAGCTTCAAATTCCAAATTTATAACACATTTATGTGGCATGTACATTTATCCAATCATTCATCCCATTATTTTACATATTCTCACTCCGATCTTAGGATCGCCTTAAACCACGCTCTGATACCATTAAATGTAACGCTCTTCTTTAAAAAAATACCTAATATAATTTCTTTTAATAACCTTCTAATGTCCAAATAATTTATTAAAAATTTTGGCGGCATAACGTCTAATAATTTAAAACCCCAAAACCTGCAAATGTCAAAATACACTCCCTAAATCAATCCTCCTTACACCCGAACTCCATTCAATCAACTCAACACTTCTAAATTCATCAATCATTAACATTCATCATACATCAACACATCTCAAATGGTATGCATATAAAATTTAATTTACATAACCACAACTTAACTTCAATTATTCTTACATAATAATTTATAAATCTTAATTATTTTACATAACCAAATATATACAACCAAAATTCTTTGGTACATGCCACCAAATTCTGCTTTCTTATTGTAAGTCTCCCTGTACCTGTCCTTGCGCTTAGCCAAATAAACTACACGCTGAGCAACATAGTCGCTCAGTGTTGGATGCAATTACATAAAAATTTCACTAACTAAATATTAGTAATTAATTTAACTCAAATTATTACTTTATTTTTTAACAAATGTAATTTAATCAAGTTACTCAATTTCTATTTCTTTCCCTCCATTAATTAATTTGAATTATTATAATAATAAATTTTCCTATTTTATTTTAACTATTTACTAAACTTTATAAAATTTTGCAATTAAGTCCCTATGATGACTTTTTTCTTCAATTTGACTCATTTGACTTCGTTTGACTTTTATTTAATTTCTAATGTACAAATTATATTTTTAATCCTTCAAATTCCTCAAAAATAGTAAATTTATATTTTAGTCCCTAACTTTTAACTAGTTAAGATTTTACCCTTTTCTTCATTTAGCCATTTTAACTTCCTTAATCGCCCTTTTTGTTTCAAATTATCATTTTACCCTCGCTTAATTGCGTAATTACTAATTTGCCCTTAATTATCATATTGATCTCATTTTTCATATTATTTATTTCATATTTATTAATATGGCATAATTTTCATCATAATTACTCTTTTATTCCAGTTTTTGTGCAAAATTACTCTTTTGCCCCTAGGTGACACCAGTGGAGAACCACGAACTGGATAAACAGGACGTAAATACGGTGTACCGGAGGGATACCACCACTAGGTGCGACACCAAAGTCCCAGTACTAATGCATATAATACGCCGGCTATCCTGTCTTATATCTCATAGTCATTTTTTATAACAATTATCTCATAGGCTCATGGTATCTTGCGGAATAAATTCCTATGGCTAGCCATACTATCCAAGAGCTGGAATTACCCACTGTACACTAAGGGCATTATTAAATTTTATCTTTTATTACTTTTCCATGTTATTATTTATTCTTATTATTTTATTTTAATCACATTATGCTCCCAAACTTATTCAAATAAGCTCATTAATTGCACATTCATCATAGGAAAGCTTTATATCACAAGAATTTAAACAAAACATATTATTTTAATTATAGTTGTTATTCGGCCATCAAATAATTTCCTACTTACAATTTATTCTTTGTTCCAAATTAATGCTATACTTTATTTTATGTCCATTTCAAGTCATTATACGATGGTAAATGATAATTACACATAAAAGTTTACAAGTTTTATCAACTTTTTATATTATGTAACTATGACATAATGTTCCCTAATAATCATTTTTCATTTTATCTAGCATATTTTTATTTCTCATGTACTAAATAGATTAAATAACATCAATTGCCCAAATTTCAAATAGTTTGCATTAAGGTACCTTTAGTACCCTAATTTGGCTACTAAGGTAAGTACTACTTAATTTTTATTTTCTTAATTTATTTAAGTCTCTAATTACTTATTTTAGCATATTATTGATTAATATTAAATTAATTCACTATTTTAAGCCCTATGACATAGTTACATAATAGAAAAATTAGGGAAAATTAAAGTAAATTAGTGAAATTAAAGGTAATTTGCATCCACTAACCTCCAAATTGCTGGAAAAGAGCTGATTACACCTTCTCCTTTCCTTTATCCTTGTAAACTTGCCTTTCCTTCTCTTTTTCTTCTATTAACCAAAATTTACAAAGGAAGAATCATGAGTTTTTACCACAATATTAAACCATTTAAAGCTTTAAATCAACTCTCCTAATCAATATCTACATGCTCATAAAAATTCTCCCACATATCTCATCTAATTCTCACAAAATCACAAAATTCCTCTTAATTTTTCTTACCTTTTATCTTAAAGTTCTTGGCCTCCTTTTGATACCAGCTTCTTATTGAGTTAAAGAGGGATAAATTTTGAGTCTAGAGTAAATTTTTGGGCTGGAAATTCAAAGGAATAAGGCTTGGTTAGAAGAAAATGGTGAGATGAGAGAAGAAATGGTGAATTTCGGATTTTCACAAGAAAGGAGGAGAATATGGCCGACAATTCTATAGATTTTCTGATATTTTGGTCCTTATATATGGTGTTTTAAGTGTACCAAAGGAGAGGCCAAGATTCATCTTGCAACTATTGAATCTAATGGCTTTAAATAATGCCACATGTCACTCATTCAAGTATGTATACACATACTTCTGTCCTAAGCTTACACACACATGATCATAGCTTCATAATAATGACCTCAATAAATTATTATGGTCAGATTCACGTTTTTGACTCCTTAATTGACTCAATTTTGGTTTTTTATCTCAAAAATTGAGCTTTTGCTCTGGAAGTCAGAATGCTCTGAAATTATACCTAGAGTGTCACAATATATTCAAGAATATATGGTAAAAATTTCAGCTCATTCAGACTTTATTTCGATATACTTTTAGCTTTAACGGCTTGTGCAGCCTGCCCGAGATCATAAATTATGGAGTTGCCAGAATTGCTATTTTCTAGTTTCCTGAGTGTCACTACACTATTTATGACATATATTTAAAATATTAAGTCAATCGAAGATCTCTAAGGTCTCCAAATATTCAGTCAAAATTTCTAGTCGAACCTACGCCGACTCAAGAAATTTTTCTTTGTTTACCCTTTTGGAGGCCTATTTGACCTCAATTTTCACTCAAATTGTACCACCATACTCCATTTAATATGTACTTTCATATTTTATATTAAATTCATATTGCCCAATGGGTCACCCATTCTCGGTTTCTCGGCTCGGGCACGATTAACGGTATATTCTTTTTAAATTTTCTGTTCTACTCAACTCTAATTACTTCAAAACTCAACCTAAGTTAAATATTCACACTTTACACATGTCATGCATGAAAATTGCAAATATTTGGGGGCGTTACAAGTAACCACCTAATATGTTTTGAAATACTAAGAGAGTATGATAAGTATTTGGGATCTACTGTAAGTATTTAAAAGTAAGCAACTATTTGCTCAATTTGGTGAATGTGACTTTTGGTTAAATGTGAAGTTTTTGGATTTATCTGGGTACTATAGGAAAGTTAATGAAATGGCTGAAATCCTCAGCATTAGAATTTGTATTTGGGTAATATGAATGTACTTAAATATGTATGTCTGAAGAATTTGTATGAATGATTAATGATAATATTTTCAATTCTTCGAGCTATTGAATGCCAGTTTAAGTTTGGCTTTTAGATGGACATTTCTAGTTAAAGTACAAGTAAAGTCAATATTTTATATTGGGTGAGAAAATGATTCGAAAAGGAAATATTTATGTGATAGTCATTGTGAATAAGTTAAAAGATTAGTTATCCAACCGCCAAGATAGTAATACTTTGTATCTTGAAAATCATCAGATGTTCCAGGATTAATAGCTTAGTATTGAAAGTCATGCTGGAAGTGTGATATGATAGATATTGTAAGTAAATGTTTGATGTGTCAGCAAATGAAAGCGGAGCATTAGACTCCTTTAGGAATTGTTTCGACTTACATTGATATCTGATTGAACATGAGATAATGTGATCATAAATTTTGTTATCTGAATATTTGTGTTTCAAAAAGAAGAGATGCAATGTAGAAGATTAGCAATAATCTCAACATTTAGACTCCTTTAGGAATTGTTTCGACTTACATTGATATCTGATTGAACATGAGATAATGTGATCAAAAATTTTGTTATCTGAATATTTGTGTTTCAAAAAGAAGAGATGCAATGTAGAAGATTAGCAATAATCTCAACATTTATATAGTGATCCACCCCAGAACTGATGGTCAGTCTGAGTGGATAATTCAGATATTTAAAGAACGATTATAGTAAAGTGTATGTGAATGTGATAATGGTCGTGAAAAGTGTTTGTCCTTAGTAGAATCTGACTCTCATTGAGATATTGTCCGAAAGGAAATGATGAGTCCTTTATGTTGGACTTAATTAAGTGCAAAGAACTCAGTAAGGTTTAATCTTAATTGAAATATAGAAGAAATCTACACACAGGGATGAGTTGACCTATGAAAAGAGACTGATAAAAATTTTGATATTAGAATTGGTTAGCTTAAATGTAAGTGGGTTCCTTAGGCGAAGATGCTTCGGAACCATTTAATGTGAATGAAGTTTTTATAAGATAACAGTATTGTATTCTCTACTTTTTGATATAAATAAATTTTGAGGACGAAATTTCTTTTAGTAGGGGAGAAATGTAATTGCCTCAATACCGGATTAGCTTTGACCTGTACTTTCCGATGATAAATAGTGCTTTTCGAGCCCGAAAATATACCAAAAAGTCAAAAATATTTTATTGGACCATCGGCAAGTATTGGCCATAGTGAGTCCGGGGTTGAAATTTGAAGTGAAATTAAGGTCAAATAGGCCTCTAAAAATACAAAATACGAAAAAGGTAGCGAGTTAATTTTCCTGGTAGAGAATGAGACTTGATTTTGCATAAATTTTTAAAAATAGCAAATCAACTCCGATAATTGTCAGATTTTGTATGTTTACATAAATTTTTATGTAGAATATTTTGGTGATGAGAATTGAATTTTTCAGTGATATCGGCAGTTATTGAATCGGACCGATAAGTTTAAATCGGACTGATAATGGACTCCGATTGAGCTAAAAATTTGCGTACTAGCTATTTTTGATGTGATAAAAATATTGGAATCATTTTTGAAGTGATTTGAAGTAAGAAAGAGAGAAAAATTGGATTGGGCCTTAAATGGCCTAAAATGGGCCTTAATTTTAAATTAGGCTAAGCCCATTAATCAAGCCCACTTTTGGACCCATTAAGGAGAGTATAAGAGGCTGAAAAATCTGAGATTTCTCCAGATTTTTTCAGCTCTCTTTTCCATTTCATATGGTGCCTGAACCATCATCTTAAGGTCTCTCTCTCATTCCTTTAATTTTTCACTTAAAATCCCCATTGAAACTCAACACAAAAAATGTTATTCCATCTCTCTAGATCACCTTAGTAGACTCAAACAAGTGATTTGAGCAAAGAAAAATAAAAAATTAAGTGGAGAAAGAAAAAATGGTAAGATTGAGTTTGAGAAATTTATTGATTTAAATTTGTTTTTTAGTGTTTTCTTATAGATTTTGAGATGTAGAAGCTAATTATGAGCTTAAATTTTTCATACGAGGACAAAAAAATATGATTTGGAGAGCTTTTTTAGCCGGTCATGGATGATAAGGAAGAGAAAGGGAAGTTTGCAAGTAAAAGAACAAGGAAAAAGAGATTTTAGGCACCCTTAAGCATGAAAAAAATTGTAAGTGGCTATAAAATCATTTGATTTTCCCTTTATGTGAATTAATTTCTTTTATGTAATTTAGGAAAAATAAGTTAGAATGCTGAGTAATTGAAATTAATGTGAGATTAATGTAATTAGACCATAAATAATGCCATAGGAATGCTTAATTTAAATTAAGATAATTTTTAAGGTAAATAACCTATGGTGGCCGAATGAAACCTAAGGAAAAATTAAGTGTAATTTGCATAATTGGGATGAATAATGGTTCAAAATAAGTCTAATTATGATAAATATTATCTATGAAATTTTTTAAGAATTTATTGAAATAATTGAGAATTTTTAAGTTAGTTATAAATGTATGTATATAATGTATGTAATGAATTATTGTAGAATAATTCATAAAATAAGTGAAAAATGATAGTAAAGGTGAAATAATGTAGCCATAAATTTTTATGAAATTTATAAAAATTATTTGAATATTTTTAGAATATTTTTTAAATAATGTAGTTAACAAAAATAATGAAATTTTTTAATTATGTCATAAAACGATAATAATAGTGGAATAAAGTATATATAAATTTTTGTGAAATTTATATGAAATATGGGAATATTTTTTGAATAATTATTGAGCTATGAAAGTAATAAAAATAATGAATTATTGAAAAATAATTTATAAAATAAGTAAAAATAATAGAAATTGAAAAATAATATGTATATGAAATTTTGTAGAATTTTTATAAATTATTAGAATATTTTTGAAATAAAATATTGAATATATTTAATTAAAAATATTGAATTATTGAGAAATAATTCAATAAATAAGTACATGATGATAAATAAATATGAAATAATTACTTCCATATAAAAAGAAAGGAAAAGCCAACTATTGTATTTTTAAAAAATAAAATAATAAATTATATCAATATAATTCATAATTGTTCAAGAAGTTATAAAATAAATGTTTGACTAATTTATCAAAATAAATTAGTTAATAAAAAGTATTAAAAGAGTGAATTATTATAAAATAATTCATCAACTGAATAAAAGTTGGCATATCCGAATGACTAAAATTTCGGATAGGAAAAGAGAGGAAAAATCGTTAAAAAGTCAATTTTTGAATTATTTGGAAATAATTTACAAAGGAAAACACAAAAAGAATAAAAAAAATTATGAATTATAATGCTATAATTCATAAAGTGTATAAAAGGCTGAAAAATTTTAAGTGTCCAAGTGAATTATTGAAGAATAATTCACAAAAATAATTAAAAAAAGATAAAGTGAAAAAGAAAGAAAAGAAGTAAAAGAAAGAGAAAGCAATTGAATGGTTAAAAGCACTAAAAATATGCGATTGACAAAAATGTACTGTATCAAGAAATAAATGAAAGAAACTAAAGATTTTTAAATGTTTAAAAATTATTTCGGATATAATTTATTGTTTTGCTCTTAGCAATAGTCAGGTAATGATACTCTTATTTAGGATATAATTGGATAGCCATATGAACACATATACAGCGGTAGAAGTCATGGCAACTTACTTTACTATGGGTAGGATATTTGATCTCCATAACTTCACTGTTTTAAGTGAAAGTGAAAGTAAAATATTTTTTGAGAAATGGTCCGCTGTGGATCATTTCTCTCTCAGTGGGACCTTTGGCTCCATGTCTCGCATATTCTTTTTTAGAGTACTGTCATATTACACTAGGGACATATCGTAATGAATAAATCAGTATGATTTAATTGAATTGAATGAAAAATAATTTGTTTGAAAGAAAATAATAAATTGGGATAAAACTGTAATGTTTTTCAAAAATTGTGATCAATAAGTAAAAATGAAAAAAAAAATATTTTATAAGGATAAAATGATAAATGAATATTAAATTACACTTTTGTAAAGAAAAAAAGGTTTAAAATATGTTTTTACATGAATAAGATAAATTAAAGTCAGTTGGCATTTCATATACCCATTATAGTTTTGAAAAATAACAAGTTTGAAAAATAGTACTAATTTTCTATTTAAAGTCAAAAAATAATAACATTATCCTTAAGTGAAACTTATGCTTAAATAATGTATTTCTGAAAAAAATTAAATAAAAAGTAAAACGATAAAAATGCACCTAATTGTTAAATTTGAAAAAAGAAAAAGATACTAAATCCTAAATAAGTACTTGAACATGTTCAAATGTAAAAAGAATGAAATAAAAATTTGTATGCAAAGTGTTCCAAAATAATTGTATCACATTGCATTTAAAGCTTAAAAGCCTTGAAAATAGTAATGTGTTATTAGTTAAAAAGTTAAAGTAAAATAAAGAATAAGTAGCAAAAAAATTTAATGATATCACACTTTGGATAACTAAAAAATCAATCGAGAAATAAAATAGTGAAAATATTTAATATCATTAAAGACACGAGTACCAATATAATTGTTAATTGAAATTATAATTAAATCGATGTAACTAAAGATATAAAACTAAAGTTAAGTAAAAGTAAAGCTAAAGTAAAGAAGAAACGTAAAAGTAAAAGTAATATGAAATCGATTCACACATGAAAGTAACGAAAACCAAATTGAAAGGTTTAATAGCATAGCAAAAAGATTACAAAAAAATGGGTAGATAATGAAATTAGTGTTACCGGATTTAAAAGCAAATTTTTGATGGAATAAGAATAAGAGTTGCATAATCTATGTAGTGGACAACGACGACGCAATCAAGGAAGAACGGGGCGGCGAAGCACAATCAGCGGCCACGCCTCACCGCCGTTGGCATTTGATGTCGTCCACTGCCCCTTATTGCGATGTCTGGCCAGTTTGTTTCCTCCCCGCCACCGCCCGACTGGCTTCATTATGGTACTTTTTCTCCACCAACTTCAAAGCATTAGCTCCTCTCTCCAACGAGCCACAAGGGTGGATGACAGTTTTGACAGCACTAGTAAGTTCCCAAAGCCGAGATGCTCACTCCCGGTACCCTCCGTTCGACACCAATCGTCGGCGGTGAGCAGATTGGAAAAAATGACGATTGACAGTTCAAGGGCGATTCCGACCAAATCAACCGGCGAATCGACACATGACCATCGAAAATGAAGTCAAGAGGTCTCGATCTACAAGATAGCAGTGTCATATTATCTCTGACAAGCCTCCGGCGATACTCCGGTGAGCAAATTATTAAGCAAATTAAGGCAAATTCAACCCTTAAAGTATGTGACTATGAAATATTTTAATTTTTCTTTTATTAATTGAATTTTCTTTTAAATTTATTAAGAAAAAGTATTAAATTATTGCGTAAAATTGAAATTAATGTTATAATAGTTCAATTAGATTTTAATTAAGCTTAGTATAATGTATAAATTAAATTAAGGAAATTTATTAAGAAATTTTCTATATGAGCCAAAAATTCCCTTTTAAAGAAATGGATTATATGTTATGTAATTTGATGAAATTAAGCTTTAATTTGATATGGAACATAAAATAATACATCTATAAATTTTATTGGAATTTATTGGGAATTAATTGAATATTTCTGAAATATTTATATGATGATATAATTAAGGAAGTAAGTGAATTATTGGTAATTATGTTATAAAATTATAATACATATAAAATGAATTGCCCATAAATTTTTAAAGGAATTTATGGAAATTTTAGAAAATTTTTAAGTGTATGCATATATCATATATGATGAATTATAGTAAAATAATTCATAAAATAAGCAAAAATGACAATAATGGAAGAACAATGTTCACATAAATTTTTATGGAATTTATGTAATTTGTGAGAATAATTTAGAAAGTAAATATGGAACATGCTTAATTAAAATATTTAATTATTGAAAAATAATTCAATAAACAGTTAAAAGTTGGTAAATTAATGTAATTTAATTTACAATTCATATAAAGAAAATGAACATATTAAATGATAAATTTTCAGAAAATAAAAAGTATAGTGAATAAATTAACCGTATTGAATTATTACCAAATAATTCATAATTTGAATAAAAATGGTAAATTATTATAAATAATTTACAATCCGTACAAAAGTATTTTAAATTCCAAATAATCACAAATTCAGACCGAAAAGGTAAGAAATTATTTAAAATTCAAAGAGAATAAAATGAACGTAAAAGTAAATTATTGAATTAAAAAGTAATAATTCATAAAGTGTAAAGTGTTAAAGATAAAGAAGAGATGGTGAATTATAACCATATAAATCACCAAGTGTATACAAATATAAAAAGAATATTTGGCTAAAAGTAAGTAATTTCAAAAGTTATATGTCCGAAAAATATTAAATGTTCAGATTGAATTATTGTAAAATAATTCAAGAAAAAATAAGTGAAAAGTAAAAGTTAATGAATAGTCAAAAGCACTAAAAAGAGTGCAATTGATAAAATACATTGTTTTAAGAAAAAAAAAGAAATTAAAATTATTGAAAATTTGAAAATCATTCCGAAAGTTTTTGACTGTTTTTGCCATTTGCAATAGCCGTGTAGTAATATTCCTATATCGCGGTGCAAGTCATGGCGGCTTGCTTTGTTATATGTAGGATCTCTGATCTCCATAGTTTCAGGGTTAAAGTGAAAGTATATATGATATCTGTTTTGTGAGACTTGATCTTTCGGGATCATTTCTCAATCTGTTTAGTGGGACTCTTTGGAGTCCATGTCCCGCATATCCTTTTTTAGAGTCCTATCATATTGCATTAGGGGCACATTAAAAAGAATAAATCAGAAGTGCAAAAGTAATTGAATGTAAATGTTATAAATAATAAGGACTTGATTGAAAAAGAATGAAAACTTTGGGATAAAATTAAAATTGTTCCCAAAGATTTATAATTAAAAAGCAAAAAATGAAAAGAAAATATTTTATAAAAATAAAATAATAAGTAATAATTGTACAGCTCATAAAAATAAATCTCTATAAAGAAAAGAAATTAAAATGAATAGTTATACGAGAAGACCTATGAAAAATAATTGGTATGTTGTGTACCAATTATTATTTTGAAAAGGAAAAATTTGAAAATTTGTACTAAATCTGTAATTAAAGTTCAAACATGACAATACTATGATTAAATAAAAATATGACTAAATAATGAAAATTTAAAGTAAACGTTACATGAAAAGTAAAATGATCAAAAGAAAAATAACTATTCAGTTAATAATGAAAAATGTAATAATTGTGAAATAAGTACGTAAAAAGACCCATTTGTAGAAAGAAAGAAAAATAAAAAGCCGTATGCAAAGTGTTCTAAATAACTGTATCACTTTGCATTAAAAGCTAAAAAGTCTTGGTAATTGTAATGCGTTAATTAGTCAAAAAATCAAAGTGAAATAAAAGAATAAATAGCAAAAACTAAATACAAAAGTACCAATGTAACTCATTAAAGAAAATGATAACTGTATTGATGTGATTAAAAGTATAAGATAAAGTTAAGTAAAAGTAAAAACTAAAGTAAAAGTAAGGAATGTAGCAATAAATGTTCATTTGTAATTGAAATACAAAAGAACGTACTATCAAGTAAATTGAAAAGTAAAATATCAAAGTAAAAAGATTACCAAAAATATTGGTAAACAATGAAAATAGTATTAAAAGAATTAAAAAAAATTCGGATAATATATAAATAAAGGTTTGCATAATAAACGTAATTATGCTTTTATTTAAAAATTCTAGGATTAGTAGTCACCACTGAGCATATTTAGTGTTCAGCATGTAGTATTTATTGTGTGTAGGTTCTGAAGTGTTGCAAAAACAAGTATACAAAGAAGCAAAAAATTGAAGAAGAAGGAAAGTTAGTTATAATTATTTTTGTATGTTTGGCATGTATATACTTAAATAGCAAAGGTAAAGAATTGATCTATTTTTAGGTTAGCATTTATAAAATTGTAAATATTGTTATTTCTGTATAAGTGAGATGGTTAGTTAGTGAATGATATATATATTATTATCTGATATGATTGTTGTGCCTCTGAGAGGCTGTGAGAATTGTTTGATTTTTCAGGAGACTAGTGAATTCTAGCCGTTGTGCTGCCAAAATTTCGTAAACTAAATAATTATTTTGATTGTTATATATTGCGAGTTGAAAATATTATATTGTATCGAAAACATGTGGCAGTAAAGAATGTTGGAAATTTTTTTTTTTACCATTTACCTCTAAACTCCGTATTAGAAAAGACTGTTTCGATATGGATGTTACAGGTTGTATGACATTAGGATCGGCCAAGAGTTAGTCCAAAAATTCATCCCGCCCAACATTAGTTTCCATTCCTCCCTGTATATTGTACGACTGAAGTACACCTGTATATCTTGTAGGACCTTGTTCAGATACACTAACATTTAAATCAACATTCAATCTTGAAGGTCCTGCTTCTGTATCATAAAATAAATTTTAATTAAATTCAGGCATACAAAATGAAGTGGAACTCCCCTTATAATTATATGGCCATGACATGGGCTGAGGGACCTGGCTGACCCCAGATGGAGGAGAAATTAAGGGCACTGGCCTTCGTCTTTTTGCCATGCCTCTTCTATTCCTTCTTGATTGTCAAAAATCTACAAATGGTACAGATATAGAAAAAATCTGTATTGGACCTAGTACAGGCTTACGTGGATAATCATGAGCTGTTCTATGAAGAGCTCCTATTGCTCCCAAAATCACTCCCGATGTCAATTGAAAATCACCACCCTGAATTGACGATGATGCCATGTCACTATGATAAAGACGTTCAGTACCATCAACCTACATACAATAAAAAATTATTATCAATATATAATCATTTAGTCTAAATATTCAAACAATTAGTTAAAAAATCGATTGGGCTAACATACTGTTGCTCCATAGGACGCTCCTTCAGGAGTTATCCACCCTCTTGTTCTTAGTATATACTACTGCATGTATTGTGATTGTATATGCAATGGAGTCCTGAGGATAGGTCCACTAATAACCCTTTCCAGTCGATTATTCCATTCGAAAATGAAATTAGAAAATTTAATATCCCAATTATGTTCT
The DNA here is from genome assembly GCA_037975025.1 of Excoecaria agallocha. Taxonomy (NCBI): domain Eukaryota; kingdom Viridiplantae; phylum Streptophyta; class Magnoliopsida; order Malpighiales; family Euphorbiaceae; genus Excoecaria; species Excoecaria agallocha. The sequence continues at coordinate 44,200,462 of CM075809.1, forward strand.
TAATTCCCTCTCAAATCAACTGAATACAGGCTATCATCAATTAATGGTGGATCGAGTATGTGTTGATCCATTCCAAATTGACGAAGACAGTGATTTGGATTATGCCACTTGATGATATTAAAACATATCAAAGGCACAATTGATCTTCAAATTTGTTGTCCATTTGTACAATATGACGACAAAAGATGTATAACACGCTCGTATGGTTCCCAATCAAACTAAACAAATATAAATAATAAGTAAAAATGATTTAATTAATTTAAATACACATTAATTATTATAATTAAATTTTAAAAACCTCAGATTATTACCTGATCTGCATGCTGAGTATCTAACTCGACTCAGAATCTATGCACATCTTTTCTATTATTACTGGTCAGATCAATAGGATATCGCCACCTAAAATAAAATAATTCATTACATCAACATAATATTAAATGAAATTTTTTTAAAAAATATATATTCATTTTAAAATTAATTAATTAGTTTAAATTATACAAGATATTAAAATTACCTATAACCATATGGCATCCTCTAATCCAGCACAATTTCATGTCTAAATGGGGGTCGAAACTAGGGCAATCTTTCTCATGCCCACATTTGCAACAATTGTTGATATCCACCAATCCCATGAGCATCTGGCCCTATAGCACGATAAAACTCCATATACAGCCATGCTAAAAAAGTTAAAGCATAACTATAATTGCCAACCTCATCTAAATCCTCTAATAGGGAAAGCCACATCAAATGTATAATATTGTTAGATTGATATGGAAACAACAACCCATCAATGCAACGTAATAGCTATGCACATACATAGTATTGAATTTAATAATTAGTAGCATCAGGTGGAAGAAAATCAAAAGTTATCGACAACCAAGTCATTTTAACTGATATTCCTTTGATAACATCATCGGGTGGGATTTGTTCGAGGAGCTAGCTGCAGAGAGCTCGCCAATCATATACTAGATTGCCCGTCACCGGACGCCTTTCAATTGGTAAACCAATTAATATTTTAATATCTTGTAAAGTGATGGTGATTTTACCAACTGGGAGGTGAAAAGTGTGAGTTTTCGATCTCCACATTTTCACAAGGGTAGTCATTAAATTTACATCTACCTGCATTATTTCAATATGAGATACTCCATGGAATTCAGCCATCCTCAAATACGGTATAATTCTTGAATCAATATTCACATAATGGATACACTAGCTCTTCGAGTAAATAATACATTACATGCTACCTGATGCATATAAATTAAACGTCACAAACATATGTAAACTAATATGCAGTTAAATAATTAGTAGAACAAGAATATTACATTGTTATTTCAAACTGCATTAGCGCGATGTTTTTCTATTAATTTTAATAGATCATCTACGCAGGATCTTGAATTTATAAAATGTTGATTTTGCAACTGCTCCATATTTGTATTTATCTTGCATTAAAATATAACAACAAAAAGCAAAATTAATAATTATATGTAAGTAAATAAATATCAAATAAAATAAAAATTTAATAACAAAATGTCAACAAATTGACATTTAATATAACTTCATTAAATATTAAAATAATTATATTACATTAACAAATTTTTTTACTGCATAATATATCAAAGTAAAATATAACTAACATAAAATTTAAAATTTAAAATACGTTAACATAATTTTAGCTATATAAAATTACTACTAAATTTCATTGTACATTAAAAATGCTAATATATTATTTAAATATTCACTACATATATTATTAAAATATTTAAATAACTTAAATTTTATAATAACAATTAACTATATATAACTACTTTATATAGAATTCTTACTACATGATATTCTTATTTTTTCTTCCTAACAAATAAAATATAAATATAAGTACATAAACTTTTTGAATTAACAATTATTACTTTATGATTATTTTAAATGTTACTAATTTTAGTTATGAATATTAATATTTTCTATTATTTTTCATTATCATTATTTTATATCTATAATAAATATTCAATATACATTAAATTATTTTAAATATTCCTATAATTAGGAATGAGCAAAAAAATCGAAAATATGATTAACCGTAAAATCAATCCAAAATCGAACTGATTTTTATGGTTAACTGATCTGATGGCCTCGGTTATGATTTTTAATTTTTATATTTTTGGTTAATGGTTATGGTTTAGGTTTTTAGATATCGGTTAACTTTTAGGACATGGTTAACCGGTTTATATATATATATATATCTTCAATTTTTTTTATTTCTCTCTAAAATTTACATAAAATAATATTTTAAAATATATTTTTATTTTTATACCTTAATTTATATTATATCTTTCTCTTTAATTATATAGTAATATTTATATATAGTATACTATTAACTTTTATATATATTATTTTTTTATATTAAACAAAATTTATATTTTATCATTCTCTTTAATTATATAGTAATATTTATATATAGTATCCGATTAACTTTTATATATATTATTTTTTATCATATATTGATGTTCATATTTTACTTAATAGCATATAATTATATTTTCTTATATTTTAAAGTTTATGTTATAACTTAAAATCAAACATATTATAATTTTCAACAAATATCAAATCTATTTTATAATATCAGCTATTAATCTATATAACATAAATTTTAACTAGTAAATTATTTATGTTTCGTAATTTTTTTATTAAATTACTTTACACATTTGAAATTGAATTGAATTTTGTCTAATTTTTTTAATAATTTTATGTTATAAATTTTAATGATTAACAGAAAATATTGGTTAACCAAACCGAAAAATCGAAACCGATGGACTGATTAATCAAATACAATGGACTGGTTAATGGTTAGTGATTTTAAAAAATCGATATTAATGAACTGGTTAATTTTTTTTCTAATGGACCGGCATGCTCATCCTTACTTATAATCAGTTACAAAAAATTCAAAAATAAAAATTAATAACTTAACTTAATACCCTGCAAGTCAATGAAACTTATAACAAATTAAATCTACATTTCAAAATCAACATAATAAATCAATATATCAACATACTATTTTTGATAAATTTATAATAAATTTCTCATTAACACTTTCTAAATAATTAAATAAATACAATATATATATATATATATATATGAAATTTATACTTACATATAAATAATTACAACTAATTTTTACTCACTAAATATACAATAACACCTTAAAAATTCTTCTTAAGTCCAGATATCACCCTGCTAAGAGTGGAGCACCATACAAAATGCAAATGAGAAGAAGCAAAAGAAGAAGAAGAAGAAGAAGAAGAAGACTTGGGAGCACGAAATTTTCAAAATAAACGAGAAGAAGAAGGCAGCAAAGGGACCAAATAAATATCCGATCTTCATGCATTTATGCACTGTTCAACATGCATGTCTCGTGGCAGAAGACTGCTTATTCACGCAGTGGACCTTTGCAGGAATAGGTGGTCTTCTGATTGCCTCGATCCATGCACCATCGCCAACTTAACCAACCATTGCCACGTGCCTCGTCCACCGTGCCACTCCTATTCCTGCAATCCTGCGTTACGGGATTAAATCGGTGCACCCTATTTTTTCAATTTATTTCACAAACACACCATTTGTTCAAATAAAATTTTTAAACACCCTATTTCTAAAAAAGTCCCACATAATATGTGGTCTTTCGTTAGCGCAATTGCAATTTGAAACTCGGTTCAAAAGTCAATTAAGCTTGCCAACTGAATTATGGATTAATTAGTTCGATCGATTCGATTCAAAATTTTTATTATTTTTTTTAATATAATTATTTATAAAATAAAAAGTTAATTCGGCATGCCAACTAAATTACGGATTAATTGATTCGATCGGATCTATTCGAAATTTTTATTATTTTTTAAATATAATTATTTATAAAAAATTAAACATATAGTATGTAAAAATATATTTAAAAATCTATTAATTATCAAATATTTATATACAAATATTAATTTTAAGTCCAACAAATTTTGTAAATATAAAAAACAAATAAATTGCTTTAAGTAATAAATATCAAAATAAATACACATAATGTCAAAAACATTCAAATAAGTTCATTTAACATGATGAACAAACATCAATAATAATCAATCTTCATCTTCATCTTCAATTCCATTTTCATCTCATTCTCTTTCTACTCCTTGATTAAATTCAATTAAATCATTCTCTATGACATTTAAAGTTTTGAAAATAAAAATATAATTAAATATAATTGCACACAATTTTCAATATTTTAAAATAAATTCATATTATATAAAAATAAATAAACTTTGCACACTTGAACCTCCGTCATCTTTTGGATGTTCTTTTAAGACCATCCTCTCAAGTTCATCAACGTCAAGCTCTTCTTCTTTTCCTTCATTCTCCGCAATCCAAAACTCGATTTTCTTAGTGATTCATAATCAATTGGATCATATGTTTTTTTAGAATTTAATCTAATAATTTTAAGTAATGATAAAATTATTTTGAGACAAAGTATAAAATATAAATATAATTTTATGAATCAAGAACAACTAACCTATTTCTCAATCTCAAAAAATTTTATGGGAATTTAATTCTTACATTATTAGACATAAGGGCCTGATCAGGGTCATCAACAATAGGAGAAAGAGTCCCATCATAATCAAGAAACACTGCAATCTTCTTGTCCATTGCACAACTAGTAATTTCCTCAAAAGAATGAAGTGCTGATGGATACTTAAGCTGTAAATGCGAACGACAACGTTAAAATTAAAAATAACTAATTAGCAACTTCGAACGTTTATAATTATCCTATAGAATCTTTCAAGAAGCATACCGTCCAAGAGCGGTATGCAATGTCGGTATCGTCTAAAGCAACTTCAATGCTGAAATTCTTGATGAGTTTCTTACGAGGGGGCGAGGAAGATTTCATGGCGTCGAGCCATCCATTAGACCAAACATCATCGAGCTTCCCTGCTTTTTTGCTAGGAATATTTATATGTTTTGTTGAGGAAAATGAAGCTCCAGATTGTGTGTAAGGCAAATAATAAATACTGTTGTTGATATGAAAAACCTACACCATACTTGAAATTAAAAAAAAATTCAACTTGTGAAATTTATTTACAAATAAATTTCATTTATAAATTAATTTTTATACTTAAAACAAAATAACCAAAATATAAAATTGAAAGTAAATTTTTTATTTTTATATTTAAAATAAATGAATAAAAGAATTCATTTTTATTTACTAAATATCTTCAATACTAATTCAGTGTAAATAACAAATGTAATATTATATCTATATAAGTTAGGGCTGAGCAAAATAAATCGAAAAAATGGTTAACCGAAAATCGGTCCGAAATCGAATCGATTTTTCAGTTAATCGAATCCAATGGTTACAGTTTAGATTAGTAAATTTGAGATATTTCGGTTTTCAATTTTGGTCCATGGTCTGAAAAAATCGACGATTTCGGTTAACCGATTGGTTTAATTATTTTTTTAATATATATATATATATATATATATATATATATATATATTATTTTTATTTTTATATCTCAATTTTTTTTCTATTTCTTTCTCTCTAAAATTTACATAAAATAATACTTTAAAATATATTTAAATTATATATTTATTTTTATATCTTAATTTTTTATATTTTTCTGTAAAATTTATATAATGCTTTAAACTAAATTTATATTATATCATTCTCTTTAATTATATAATAATATTTATATATAGTATCCGATTAACTTTTATATATGTTATTTTTTTATCATATATTGGTGTTCATATTTTAATTAATAGCATTTAATTACATTTTATTATATTTTAGAGTTTATGTTATAATATTCCATATTATACAAAATTTTATTTGACTTAGAATTAAACTTATTAATTTTCAAGAATTAAACATATTAATTTTCAATAAATATCAAATCTATTTTATAATATTAGCTATTAATTTATAGAACATAATTTTGGCTAGTAAATTATAGAATGCTTAAATTGAATTAAAAGAATGTGTAAGGTAGACAAACCTACTTAGCTGAATTGCTTTTTAGTAAAAATCAAAGTGTATTTTGTGTATTTTCAATGTTAAATGCCTTAAAATGACTCTAGATATAAAAGATTGTATCCATGAATTTTATTAAAATTTATGAAAATTATTTGAATATTTTTTAGAAGAAAATTAGTTTATGTATAAAGTAAACTTGTTGAATTATTGAGAATTAATTCATAATTTGAGTGAAAAATGATAAATTATAATGATATAATTCATAAACTGTACAAAAGTGATGATAAAATTGACTGACTGATGTACTGAATTAAAAAAGCTACTGAAAATGCCAAAAATCTAAAAGGTATTTTGAAAAGAAGTGAATTTTTTCCTTAGTAGTGGTCAGGTTGTCAAAATCTAGTTCAGCATATAATTAGCTAGCCATAGGGACACTCATAGCGCGGTGCAAATCAGGTGACTTACTTTGCTATGACAGGATTGTACTGATCTTCCATAGTATCTGATCTGCTCTGTATTCTATTCTATGAGAAATGATCCTTCAAGGTTATTTCTCAATTTGTACTGTAGGCCTATGGGGTTCACATCCTGTATATCCGATCTGAAGATTTCTATCGAAATTGTACTAAGGGCATAAATGTAAAAATAAGCTAAAAGAAAGGTAAAAATAAAGTTTAGAATAAAAAAGGATCTAATTGAAAAGAAATGAAAAGTTTGGGGGTAAAATGATAATTTTCTCAAATATTGAATTTAATGAGTAAAAATTACAAGAAAATGAATAAAGGGTAAAAAGAGAAAAGAAATAGTGTGCAAACAATTTGAAAATGAACTTTCATAAATTTAAAGGATTAAAATATAATTTTACATGAAAAAGTTAAAATAAGGACCAATTGATAATTTTGTAAGGCAATAATTGAATGTAAAGTGAAAATAATTAAACTAGTGGTAATTTTATAATTAAATTGTAAATAGGGTAATTTTATAATTAAATGTAAAATTAAGGACTAAATTGAAAAATTTATCAAAGTAAGGGTATTAATTAATATTAAATGTTGATTAAATTGACAATTGTATGTTTGATAGAAAATTTAATGCTTTTACATAATTAATTCAATTTTGCTTGTCTAGAAAATTTTTTGATTTATAGTCACTTCTATGCATATTTAATACTCAGCATGTAGTGTTTACTGCATGTAGGTTATAAGGAGTGAGTGGAGCATAGTACATAAGGGAGAAAAATTTTGAAGAAAATAGAGATAGTTAGGGATTATTATTTTATTTTGGCATGTATATATTTAGCAAATTTTGAAGTGAATAATTGAAGTGTATTTAAACAGTGGTTATGTACATGTAAATATGTGTATTGACAGGAAGTGGAATTGAATGAATGTATTTTGATATGAGATTGGATGAATGGATGTTTGTATATTCTGTTTATAAATTATTGTGCCCTTGAGGGGCTGTGAATTGTTTATTTTTCAGGTTGTGTATGTAGATTTTTAAGCCGTTACATGGCCAAATTTTTTTAATTGGTAAATAATTAAATTGGATAGTTATATGTCATTGGCAAGTTTGCATTGTAATTATTATTGATGGGAAAGAATTTATGAATAATGGATTAATTGGTTCAATATATGATTTTAAGTATAGAATTTTTTTTGGCTTATCACTTAAATCAACAGTCAAAGATATAGTAAGGGTGTTACACCGTAGGTAGTCCATGTATCAAAATGATATTACCAAGCTGATGAAGATTGTCGAAAGGAATGGCAGACCGTATGATTCTGCTAAGTTGTTAAAGAGCTTGGATGGGTTGCCAAATTCTTGGAGTGGCGAAAATGTAGAATGTGAGCATTAAAGAATACCATAAGGGACCTTACTAACTAATTCTCAAGCATTGCATGCGCATTTAAGGGTTAACTCCAATAGGGAATATATATCTCACTTGTCTGTTGTTGTTTGTTGCTTATTTTTTACAGCTGCAATGGTTGGTGTGGGAGATTTAATAGAGTGACTAGCTGAGGCCATTAGATAGTAGTACCTGGTGTAAGTGGTTGCTAAAAGGAAGAAACGTAGCTAGAAGAGGATTCTGATAACATCTTCTGAGGCTAAAGCCTATAAGAGGCTAAGGAGTAGCTCGAGTGGGGTGCCTCAGGGTGAAGCTTTCTTTGAGAGCCCCACAGGTCTTGTTGCTGCTGCTGTAAAGCCCGTTGGCATCCCCATTGCTTCTACTACTCCTGCCAAGTCTGGCATCGAGGCACGCACTCGTTCATTGAGGTTGAAGCTCATAGATGAGTCATCATCCGAAGAGGTCTTCCTGGTATCCGATCCTCCTGCTATGCTGATGGTGGAAAGGCCTGTCGAGCGAAGATTTGGTGAGAGGGTTGGGAAAGCCAAGGGGAAGGAGGTGATATCGAGTGATTCAATCGGGAAGGGGGCTGGGAGGCCATACGTGGACGATTGGAGACCCGATTCCCTAAAGGACATACTGAAGGAACGCTTTGGGAAGGGATTCTCCACCAAAAATTCCAAGGTGGCATCCTTTATCTACAGAGAACTGCTCGATGAGAAGGATTTTTGGGAGGTGGGCAAGTCGGGATCACCCGGTTGTGGGCTGGCCTTGTTCCAGGTGGAGTGTTTGGAGGTATGTTTTGCTATTCAATACTTTCCTCCTTTTTTGTTGAGTTGGCTTTTGTGTTTCTCTCTTATTTGCATATTGTAGTTCTTATCTACGGATAGCTGATCAAGTAGGGCCTGTGCCTTTATAGCCAGAGCATCTAATTTAAAACTATATGGGATCATAGCTCTCGATTGAAAGAGGAGCTTACACAAAGGCTTGAGGTGGTGAAAAAGCAAAGCTCAAGCATCCGATCGAAGAATCTTGTCTGGGTCAATGAGATCACTAATATACATACCAATCTTAAAGCTCTACGGAAGGAGAATGTTGATTTTAAGATGGAGGTGGAATGAGTAAAAAATGAATCACATGCGAAGGTAGAGCAGTTAAAGAAAGATAACGCTAAGCATGAGAAGTTTAAAGAAAATAGTGCTAAGCTAGCTTTCGAGTGCTACCATATCATTGCTAAACGTGATAGGGTTGTAAAAGATAAAGATAGGGCTGCTGCAGATAGCTATAGGGTTATCACGGATCAAAATGCCTTGAAAGCTACGTGGAGGAGAAATAGCATACCCTCATCAACAAACATGTTAAGGAGCTTGCATCTCAGAAGGAAGATCTCAACATCCAGCTGGATAAAGCCTATGGAAAGATTCTTGTTCGACTTAATTTATGAGGCTGAAAGATATTTTCCTGATCGTGTTTTTGATTGGATGGGGAAACCTGGGGATTTACCCGATCCGCCATCTAGTGATGATGAGGAGGAGGACCTTTTTGAAGAGGAGGTTGTGGAGGAAGGTTTAGGGGTAGTCGATAAAGTCCCCACAATTGAGCCTAAGGGTAGAGATGTTACTGACCCTAGAGCTGCTTTATAGACCTCCTGCGAAGTTCGAGTTTGGTTTACCCCTACCTAAGGAGCGTGGTTACTGCTTACCTATAGGGCCTACTATCTAGTCGACTATAGAGTTTCCTGCTACGTTAACAATGGAGTTTCCTGCTGTGTTGATTATGGAGCCTTCTACTGTGTCGACTACAGAGCCTCCTGAAGTGTCGCTTCCTAAAATGGCTTCTTGACCTATGCATAAATAGTGCAATTAGTAATACGTGTGTAAATTTCTCTTTTCTTATTTTTTGGATTGAAACATTTTTGTGTAATGTTATAAGTGATTGTTGATGAAGTCCTTTTACATTATTTTTTCTTTCTTTTATTTTGCCACGCTACAATAGCGTAATTAAAATGATGAACGAAATGATTGTGAATGAAAAGGGGCTAAAGTACTTCCTGAATACTTAGAGAAATTTCCAAATCTCTAGGTTTTTATATCACTTGTTTCCTGATTGTTCAAGCATGTAATCTGATCGAAAAGCATGATCAGTCAGCCTATATAATTGGCATAAGCTAAGATCTTACTCTTTCCATCATCCTAAGCACATAATCTAATCAGAGAACGTTATCAGCCAGATATTCAAAGGTGGATGAGTCATCAAGTATAATGAATAATCTTTTAGATTTCATTTTTTGACTTGGAATTCGTAGTGAACTTCGTACATCAAGTTAAATGGGTATGCACCATTTTTAACTTAGGAAGAAGTATGATCTTTGTGGGCGATGGGCTTTTAAACTTCGTAGTTTTCGCTCGAGATTTACGTCGAGCAGAGCATATAGGTTTTTTCGTGTTTACTTTCGCATAAGAAATGGAGAGAATTATTCATTAATAATGATTCAATTTGAGTTATAGCATTACATCAAGTATTTCTTGAGTACTTCAACATTCCAACTCCTGGGATTTCTGACCCATTAAGGGCTCTTAATCTGTAGGAACTTGCACTTAGGGATTTGGAGATTTTATAGGATCCTTCCCAATTGGGCATTAGCTTTCCCACTTCGGCATTGTCAGAGCCAATTTCAGCCTTTCTTAGCACTAAGTCGCTAACATGAAAAGTTTTTGGCTTTACCTTTCTGTTGTGGTATCTGGCCACATTTTGCTTGTAGATGGCGATTTTTGCATAGACATCTTTTCTTTTTTCTTTTACCAGGTCTAGATCTTATTATTTTTCCTGGATGTTACCTTGATTGGAGTGAAAAGTTAACCGATAGGAGGGAATCCCAATCTCTACCGAGATTACTGCCTCTGATCCAAATACTAAAGAGATAGGTGTTTGATGGGTACCAGCCCTGGGTGAAGTCTTGTAAAACCATAGGATGCTTTGCAGCTCTTTTGTTCAGGTACTTTTCCCTTCGCCCCAACTATTTTTTTAGCCTTTGCAAAATTATCCAATTGGAGACCTCCGCCATCTCATTGCTTTACGGATGGATGACCAAAGTGAACATTAGGCTAATGTTTAAGTCAGAGCAGAAGTTTCTAAAAATTGAATTGTCAAACTATTTATCGTTATCTGTTATAAAGGTTTTTGATAGGCCATACCTGCAAATAATTTCTTTTCAGGTAAAATTTTTTATTCTTTTGGCTGTTATTATCGCTAAAGGCTCGGCCTCGATCCATTTGGAGAAATGATCGACATCAACAATGAGAAATCCCATTTACCTTTTGCCTTAAGGGAAAGGACCTAAAATGTCCAACCCCCATTGATCGAACGACCATAATGCCCCGATCGATTATTGATCTGCTGCAGGTTGTCTAATGATTCTTCCATGGATTTGGCATTGTTAGCACCTTTTTATTTTTTTTCTCAAGCATCTTTGAAGATACTTAGCTAGAAGTAGTCAGTTTGGAGTACTTTCCTCGCTATAGCCTTGCTGATTATATGTGATCCACAGATGCTTTCGTGGATTTCTTCGAGTATGTAATCTCCTTCCTCCTCCATCATACATTTGAGCCAGGGATGACTAAATGCCCTTTTATACATCTTATCATCAATTATAGAGTAATTAAGGAATTTTTGAGATACCTTTCGGACTTTAATCTTATCCTCGGGTAGTTTTCCCGTTTGAAGAAATAGTTTGATTGGAGTCACCCATGTATCATTCTGCTATTCAATCTCCATCATCTCCAGCTTTTCAAGGGAAAAAATAGCTGGTTGATAATTGTTATACTTTCTTCAATTTTTTGCTGGTCAATCAATCAGCTACCGCTATTTATTCTCTAGGCATTTTTTCCAGAATTCAAGTTGATCCGGCCTCTTCTAACTCTCTCAAAGCTCCTTTGACTTTCACCAAGTATCCTCTCATGGTATTTTCCTTAGCTTCGAAGGTGCCTAACACTTGGCTAGGCATGAGCTGGGAGTCACTTTTGATTTTAAAGGTTTTTAGCCAGACTGCCTTGACTAGCCTCAGGCCTTACAACAGTGCCTCATATTCCCCAATGTTATTAGATGCCTTGAAGCTCAATTTATTATTTACCTTATTGTGATGCCAAAGGAACCTATTATTATGATTTCAATGCCACCTCTGGTGTTATTTGAGGTTCTATCGACTGCCATCTCCCATACCGTTGTTGGGGGTCACTCGATTGCTTCACTGTTGGTGAATTCAGTGACAAAATTAGCTAGGGATTGAGCATTTGTAACGCCCCAAAATTGGTGTCTGACATTTCTGGCATATTTTAGAGTACGAAAAGTAATCCTAGGATAGTTTTTGGAGTAATCAAAGTTGAATAAGATAGGACATTGGGAAGTGTATAAAGGTTAAACATATCCAGATCAGAAAAATTCGAGGATGGATGACCTGATGGGTAGTTTGAGTTAACATCGGATTATGAAAATAGGTGTTAAATGGAATTTGATGGTATAATTTGAGATAAAATTAAGTTTAAATAAACCCTTAAATCATACAGCGAAGATTTTTCTCGGTACCGTAAAGATGATTGATCAGAAGTTTGATCGGGCTCAGAAATATTGTACAGACCTTAAAAAATTATTTCAATTGTATAGATATGTTAGAAATAACTTAAATAAACCATTAGAAGTGAAAAATAAATTTTCTGGCGATTTCAGAATTTCGGGTTTTGAACTGGCTGACTAGACCGCCAAAACCAGAAGTATATTGAAATGGAATGAAATTTTAACCACATATTCTTGAACATGTTAAGACATGAGAGCTAAAATTTAAAGGCATTCTGACATGAAAAACGAAAATCTCAAAGAAACGATGCAAAATCGAGACTGAATTAATTAATGGAATTAATTAGTGCATTTTAATTAATTGAGGATATGGAGGTCATTAAAATAAAGGTATAATCAGATTTATGTAAGCCCATAATAAGTGAATGTGTAGGGATGAAGGAAATGGTGCCAAGTGGCTTAATTTTAAGCCATTAGATCAAATAGTTAAAGATCTAATCTTGGCCCTTCCTTTTACATACTAAAAGACAAAATGAAAAAGTGGAGAAAACTCTCCAAATCTCCCTAAAATTTATCACTTCTCCTCCTTCTCTTTAAAAACCAAATTCCACCATTTATGTACATTTCCACCATAGACATATAGAGCTTGATTAGGAAGGTTATATAGTAGCTTTTAATTGCTTTAAATCATAGTATAAACTCATGAAATTCTTTCTTCCATTTTTGGCTTAAAGAAGAAAAATAAGAGGAAAGAAAAGCCAAGAAAGTGAAAGGCAAGGGAGAAGAAGATTAGATGCACTCAAGCTTAATTAAGGTTAGTGGATCCTTTTCTACGTCTAATTTCATGAATTTCATTAAGATTTAGTCAAATTTTACATTATGTAACTAGGGTACCCTAAGTTAAATAATGAAATAAATTGATATGGCATAATTAAATGATGATTAAACATGTTAAAACCATGAATCAAGGATGAAAACAAATTGGAAAGCTATGTATCTAAGGTGGCCGAATTTATTAGTATGCCTTATCATGCCTTAATTCAATAATTAGAAGCATGAATGACATGAAATATGTATATGGCCGAATGGTATTACGTAGAAAATCAAGAATTTTTTATGTCATACATGTGTAATTACATGTGTACATGATGTGAATATAAAGAATATCCCATTGAAAATATGAAATGACCATGTGGTGATGTTACATAATGTGAAGACCAAGAGAATATACATGAGAAATGACATTAAGTTGATAAAGAAATTGCCCTTAGTGTTCAATGGGTAATCCATGATCATAGCATATAATGGCTAGCCATAGGGACACATATACCGCGATTGCATCATAAGATTTACTTTATTATACGTATTCTGATTTGCCGACACATTTAGAATTGGAATGCAGGGTCACATCAAGTGATTTGATCTCTATTTATATCACTAAATTTTTCATCCCACATATCTGGTTCGAGAATTTTCACTGATCATACTTGGAGCAAAATTATAATAATGTAAGAAAACAGAGATAAGAATACATGGTAAGTAAAAGAATATCATAAAGTTAATTAATTTAGAAATAGAGTGAAAGATATATATATATATATATACACACACATACATTGCCTATAATTGATCAATTGAAAAAAGTAGAATAGGCCAAAGCGAAAAAAATAAAACAAATATATATTTTCACTTAACAAGTATAATAATTTTTTGTTCCTTGACAACTCGTTAATAAAAATTGCTTGTGCTTCTCACCTCATCATTATCAAAGTACTTTTGTTTTGGTTTGATAATATTCATTCTTTTTGTGATATTGCGTCAATCAGGATTTAATTGTATCAAGAATAACTAGTTACACTTACCTCAAAACAAAACATACACACATGTAACTTAGAAATGGTTTTCAGATTTATGGTCACATACATGAAAAATAAGCCTTTACTTTGTTTCATTATTGATAAGTCAAGAAATAATAAAAGAGCATCCCGATCGGATTAAGGATCTCGATGCAGGTATTTGGGTGATTGGGACATGAAACTAAAGATTATAAAGAGAGTTCCCAGACAGGCTCAAGGAAATATTCATACAATCAAGTTAGAGATTTTAGAGAAAAAAAAAAAAGAGCATAGAGAGAAGCTCTAAGAATTTTTCCAAAAAAATAAATACCAAGTAACAAAGTGAGAGCGAGCCACGATATCAGATGAAGTTATTAATGAGATTCTGATGATATGGTAGCAGGGTATTTACATAGTCAGGTGTAAGTTTACTTAAGACACCCTAAACTGGAACTCCCATGATAGCTTTTTCATGCGAGAAGATAATTGTGGCATCCAAGAGTTATACCCGAAAAGCCCAAGAAGGTAATCCAAAAGCCCTCAAACTGACCTAAAAACAGGTGCTCAAAGGACATAATTCAGTCAAACTGTCCAGGGGGGAACTTTAGAGACAGTTAACTTTGAAAATAACATTGTCCTCTGACAAATTTCATAGACAAATTTGCACATTTAACCCGAGAAAATAAAAAGGAAAAACATGTATTGCTAACATCATAACATGGTATATTGAGCTTGCAAAATAAGGATTCCCCCTGAAAATAGAGAATACAAAATACACGAGACATTGAAAATCACAGTAACATTCATCGTATGCTAGTTTTATGTTCAACATTTGAAATTCATGAATCTGCTAAGACTAGGCAGCTCTTGTAAAACAATGGAATTGGTATTTAGTACAACATTAAAAATAAAAACTGATTTGTCTATTATAATTTATAAAATATTTCAAAGATACTGTTTTTATATGTTAAACAAATAAAATACTAGAATATGACGAATGTAAATAATTAATTTTTTAACCTCTTAAACTCCCTAAAACTCTACAGAGATTGTACATCCTATAAAACTGTTCCTCCAGTTCTTCATCATCAAACTCTACGTCCTTCCTCCCTTCTTCTTCAATCCCCACCTCCATCAATCCACTTTTCAATGCAAAGAGCTCCACAATTATATCATTTTCTTGTTCTCGTTCAGGAAACTCCGTCTTTAATTCTCGCAACGCATTCTCTATAGAATTAACCATTACCTCATAAGCAGAAACATTCTTCTTTTTCAAGGAAAAGAAATCACTCATCAGTTTATTCACTTTAAGGATTTTTTCTATTCTCCTCTTCACACATTCATAACGTTGCGTCAGAAATTCGATATGAGCTGAAATTTCTTCTCCATCTTTGATCTTCTTCTTTACTTGTCTAACATGCTTGTTTGTGTTCGTCACGTAATACAAAAATTGAGAAATTTGATCCTGAAATTGAAATGCAATACTTACAGGAGTGCTTATGTTATGTTCTGGCATATGGTGAAAGGATTTCGCGTGGCTATCTTCTTCTTTGTCAGGCAGACAAAACATGTATCGGAAGGGCAAACAACACTCCATAGCCATGATGAACAAAGAGAGCTCCATATTTTGGTTAGGTGAGATTAGTCACTCTGATAATAAATTAGTAAAATTTGATTTTTATTTTCAGATATTATGACTGGATAGAATTAGACTTGTTTTAGAATAAGGACTTATATTAGAAGGATAAGCATACACTCTTAGTTCAGATTATTATTAACAATAATAATAATAATAATAATAATAATAATAATAATAATAATTATTATTATTATTATTATTATTATTATTATTATTATTATTATTATTATTATTATTATTATTATTATTATTATTATTATTATAAAACTGTGTTAGATCTTTTCAAAGCTGTACTTGGTGTTTTGGTGAGTCCGCCTTCTGCCGCATGATATTTTTACTCTCATATAGATATATTCAGATGATAGTAGAATTATTTTGACCTCATAAAAAAAAATACTTAATGAAATTATAATCTCTTTTTTGCAATGCCATCATTAATTTTATAGAAGTAAACTTGAAAAATATTAATTAATTATTCATTAACTTTATAAAATATCAATTTACATGAAATACAGAATTTCTTCAAATCAAAGTAAAAAAACAAAACCCAAATTCTGAGAACAAAACATTTGATAAAAATAATAAGAGCGAGCAATTCCTTTTGCTAATTATATAGAATCAATAGGTATGTGCTCATAAACGAGCATATTGCTACCATATCACATTCGACAGCACCACCACCCTGCTTAGAATTAATTCTCTTTCTGCAAATAATTATAATTGACTTATCCTTAGCTGGATGATCATATAATAATGAAAATATAAAAGCCTTATGAGGGAAATATTTATATTCATAACTTATTTTTGCCATCAATGTGATGTGTAGAGGATGACTACTTGAAAAGAATAAAAACTTTGAAGGCTCCCATGAAAAGAATAAAATAGAAAATACCCCTCTTTCTTGTAAAACATTACAGAGCATGAAGGCTCGTATTTGCCTCCAGAACCTCTACTCAACAGTCAAATTCCGTTTAGACTTTGCCGTGCAGAAGGGTATGCATCAAAGAACACTAAGCAGGGAACCTAAAAATGAAAATATGTAAAATTTTCTTAAGCAACAAAAATTTGAATCTACTGGAGATGATTTTGGACTAGAAAATCCTCCTTAACATACTGAATCCTAATATACCGACTGATAAAATAAGAGCGACTTTGGGAATTTCAAAATCAGCAATTATGCTTCTCCTGTTTCTTCTTACTTGCCAAGACTTCTCTCCTAAGCTCTCGCGAAGAAGATTACTTAAAGTATCCAACTGATGCATCACTTGACGCTGTCCTCGAGCAATGCCAGATATCTACAACGAACACATTAGATGAACAATATGCATTAGACGTACAATATGCTTAATGAACCACCTGACTGACAACCGAATATAGGAATGCCCAAACAAACTCACCCTAGAGTACGAGGAGATAATATAGAAAAATAAACAAGCAACAGAAATGGGATTGGACACAGCCATAAGCAGTACCTCTTCCATTAAAGGAAACTCCTTTGCCAGCTGGGAGGAAGATAAGGAATTAGGCATTTTGGAAGCAGTCAAGGAGCCATTGTTTAAACCAGAAATGAAGTAAGAAGTGGGTCCCGAGCCATTGCATGCTTCAGCTTGGAGAGCCAAGTTCTGTTGGCTCAGAGAATTGCTGTTGATATTTAGTTTGGAATTTAGCTCTTCAATACGAGTTGTGAACTCATCCATTCTATCATTAAGCGAGGAAATTTGCTCTGAAAGTTGGGTGATGATTGCCTATGGAGAACAAGGGAGGGAAAAAGAAAGTTAGAAGGGAAGACTTGAGTCTTCCATCTCCATTCCAGTAAACGATCAAAATGTTGACAAACAAACCCATCAGATACCTGGTTTGTTTGCACTGTTGGTGAATCTGAATTTCTGTCCTCATACATTCGGTTATTTGCAAGGCCAGCAAGCTTGGACAAGTTCTTGTCCCTTTGAGTTGAATATGAATGTGACATACCACCACTTGATGAGAATAATTGTCAGCATATTAGTCAAGACAGCCAGCTAACAGTGATTCAACACCATAATCAAAGATATGGAGAAAAGGCAATATGACAAAATGGTCTTTGAGCAGCACATAATATGACAGACAGTTGCTTTAGTGCATCTTACCTTTTTAGGTTCTTATTTCTCATGGCAACCCTATCAGCAGAGGCTCGCAAAAGTGCTTCTTTGGGGCTTGAAGTTGAAGCCAGTTCTTCATCTAGCCTAAGGCTTGTTTTCAAATCATCTGGTAAAGCCTGCAGAATGATCAGATCAGCACTACCTATGCATGAGAATCCATCATTAGTTTTG
Organism: Excoecaria agallocha; assembly: GCA_037975025.1. Taxonomy (NCBI): domain Eukaryota; kingdom Viridiplantae; phylum Streptophyta; class Magnoliopsida; order Malpighiales; family Euphorbiaceae; genus Excoecaria; species Excoecaria agallocha. The sequence goes on from CM075809.1 coordinate 44,218,661, forward strand.
GATATTGTCGTACCATGACATCATTGACGAGCCTCTCCAGTTGAATCTGTTCAATATAGGTGCGGGGAACATATGAGCCTTCTAAACCTAGCTGCTCTGCAACGCATCTCACAACCACGCGATCTCTTCCTTGCACCTGTTTAAAAAAGACAAGCAAGAATGTGAATTTCATAGGAAATACATAACAAGCCACCAACGAGCCTTTGGAGAAACAAAGATTAGGATACTAAACCATGACATCATCTATGCAGTGAACTGACAGAAAACTATTTGCTGCTGAAAGTACAAGCCTAGAAGATTGTAAATGCAAAAACAAAATCCTTCACCACCATATTGCATTTTCACCTTGTCAGTATTTATATACATCATTACAGTTTACAAATATATTATAACAGCGTACATCAAATAGTGCAACCTTGGTGACAACACTAGAAAGTGTAATACAGTAGGGTGAAAAATATGATTATCATAAGTGATTATAACTAACAAGTGCAAGTGCAAGCAACACCAATTTTCTTCATCTCCAACCACCAATTACAGAGCAATTCATAATTTACAAGAAAGGTTCAAATAAAAAATAAAAAAACAATTGAAAAACAAGGAGATTTGGCAAGGACATGAGACTCAAAACTGCATTAAATGCTTTGGATAAGCAAAGACATGACATTACAAAAACTGCCTTAATTGTTCCACGCTGAAAGCTTTCGAGTTTATGTGGAACTAGTACAATACCCACTTGTATGTAGACAAATGCACGCAAATTAATTGGTGTTACCTGAATATATTGACGATTTACTTGTTCTAGCCAATCAATCTTCACACAAACTCTATCATTACAGAAAACATGGCTGCTTCTCTTAAGAATGGTTGCTATTGTGTATCCCAGTGCCATCAAACCACCAAGAAGCCGCACACTAACTTCAAATGTGATCCTTGGAGATATAACAAATGGGACATCTGTGACCCATTCCTGAAATTGAGAACAACACATTAGTTCACAGCTACGGAAATATGATTTTTCTAGTGCAGAAAATGTCCCAAATTCAAATGTTCCATAGGATAACTTGTAATTTGTTGTTTAGAAGTTATTAAGACTACTTTCAGTTAATAACACATATCCCACAGGGAAGTCCGCAGTTATATAAGAGAAGGAAAGCACATACTAAGGACAAAACCCACCAGAGATCCAGTATCTAGAAACCAGAAAGAGTTGAGCTAAAGAATGACTTCTTAGACCCTTTCAGATTGTTTATCGTAATCATCCTAAGTTCAATTTCATCCATCGCTAGACTTATCACTTAAATTTGTCAAACAGAAACCACTCAGCTTCAATATAATGCTTCAATAGATCTGTTCAATTTCAATTGAAATTCATCGGTATTTTTATGTAGCAATTATGTAAGATTTTGCTCATATAAGAGTAAAGCAATTAAATATGGATCTCAGGTCTTCATTACTTGGCATCCACCTCAAAATTTTGGCCAAACCCCAACTATATTGCCAAGGTGATCTCGCCAAAACATAAATAGCAATTTACATCAATTAGTGTAACTGAGAGATACAGCACTCATCTTCAGAATCAAAAGAACAATTAGAATATGCTCTTAGCTCACATCCATAAAATCCTTAAATCAGGAGAAAGACATGAGATATGCAGATCATCACAGTATAAAAATGTCATGCTCCTATGAGAGTGTCAACAACTACCCCACCAAATTTATAGGGCTAAGGCTGGATGTGTCCCAATCTTATGTAGTACAGCAACACACAGAGATGAACTCTCTCCATCTATAGCAATTATTCTTAAATCAATTTTATCATTTATCTAAGAATGCATAATATTCAAGCCTGTGGGGAAAATAACAAATTATCATAAAAAGGGAACTAAAATTCTATGAGGCAAACCTCAAACATGAGATTATATTTTCCCTCTTTGTTCCGCATTCTAAGATATGACTGGCAAGATTCTGGATCTTCACCAGGTGGTAAAAGATATATATCATAAATCTGCTCCTTAGTCTCTGTATGCTCTTCAGAAAGAACAGCCTTGATCTGATCGGGTGTAAGCTTCCTTGCTGACTACAGTAAAAAACAGTAATCGGACATCAATATATACAAAACCATAGGTATCAAAAGGCCACCGATTATCATAATGAAAACATTGAAAAAACTCTTGCTTCCAAAGGAATAATGTTGGAAACTCATTAACCACGATCAACACTAGTTAACATGAGAAACTACCTTTAATATGTAAGTAGGACTCTGGAATCCAGAGAAAGGATTGAACTTGTTTACAATTTTTATGTGTGCTGTTTGGAGATCAGGCTCAATAAAGGCTTTGTACATTGGATATACCTGCAATTGATGAACATCAGAATAATTAAAGAGCTTCATTACACATATGAGTTTAAAGCAAGCCAACAAAAACTAACCGTTTCGGATATCTGCTGTATGATTTCTTCTGGTTCTTGGCCAGCACGTTGGATGTCCCGTAAAACTCGTTTCACAAGATCAAAATGAACTCCCCCTGTCACTGATACACGCAGGTCTAACAAAGGTCGCAGCCTTTCGCTCAGAGCATAGATTCCCTCAATAATCACTATTCGGGAAGTTGGGACTTCAAGTGTTCTATCAGAAAACTTGCCAAAATTAGGTTGAAAATAAAGGCCAGATATGTAAAAGTAACTCATTCACTGTTAAAAAAATAAATAAATAATAAAACCATGAACCAACTGTAACTATTATATTTAAGCGAAAAGGAAGATGCGACTAACCTGTATCCAATACGAGAACTAGACTTGAAATCATAGATTGGAACCTCGACTGATTTTCCTGCTTTTAAATCCTGGACATTCTTGAGCAAAGTGTCATAGTCTGTCAAACGTGGATCTGTTTCAAAAAAGTATACAACCAATAACATAAAAAATACATGCCTTTTTCTCAGTTTCAAACTGTTCAAGTGATCTAAGCAATGGCTCACAACTTTATAACTTGCAATGAACACATGAAAAGAAGAGGCACCAGAATTAGGAATGGTGTCTTTGGTCTGCCCTACCTATTTATTATCAGTTCATAACTGTGTTATAATTTTTCTGACAAAAGCACTAAGTACTCTTTTGTGATGGAGATGAAGCCTAAATTTTCAAGCCACTTCAATGAGACTTGAACCGGTTTTCTTTTTTTATTATTTTTTTTAAATCTCCACTATGTTAAAATTACAGCCATGCAGAAGTGAATGGGACAATCTTTGCCAAGAAGACGGATCTGTAGCGCATAGAGTTACAATGAGAGCACTGTTATTCAACCAAATGCCATAAAATAGATCCAGCCACATCTTATATCACATATATTCAGAACTGCTCAAAAGAATAATATATTTTTATGAAAAGCCTAAACGAGTTAAGAGATATTTCACCATCAAAATTGCCGTCAACAATTCGGCTAGAATCATTGTAATTGTCCATTGATATGACAGCAACACTGGGCATGAAATTGAGTACCTTCTCTGTGAACACAGTCTTTCCAGCCCCTGAAGGACCCGCCAAACCTACCAGTATTATTCCATCATTGTTTTGAGCTAAGAGTTGGCATGCACGTATAAATAAAAAGAATCCTTTCTCAAATGTGTAAGTCTGTTGGATTGGAACAATTTCATAGCGATCACAGTCCTTCCTCTTAGTTAATCTGACTTGGTCTTTCAAGAGGCCCTGCTTTTTCTGATGTAATTCAATGCCAGTCATACTGTATATGCTGGCTCCGTCTGATCGTAAATAAAAAATTAAAAAAAGAAGCACCAAAACATGTAATGTCAAAAGAGAGAAAAAGGAAGCAACAATACAAGAGAGAGATAAACGCAGAAAAGTTTATTACATGACATGATGAAGTTGCAAATATAGCAGCATATTGAACAAGTGCGAAACAATAACAATAAATTTTAGAGGCTGAACACAATGCACGTGATATAATTAAAAGAAGTAAAGGTCCTAAGCTGCACAGAACTAAATAATACAAGGTTACTAATGCATAGCATCTCCGCATCTGAGCTGGCCATGAAACTAATAATAGTGCCTTTTTAAATACAATTCCCGAGTCAGACACTAGAGAAAACATGCACACTGACTCCTGATAGTAATATTTCAGTATATATACATTCAATGTTGCATAGAACGGGAATTTTCTCCATCCCCATTCTGTACACAGTACAACAAAATGATCCAATATTGAGAGAAAAATTACTACTCCCGGGTAGAGAAGATTAAGTACAAGTTGCAACATAGATTTAATACAACTTTAGAGGACACTTGTAAGGCATTCCATCACTCATCAACAGAACATAAGAACTATAACCTGCGTATTCTAGGGCCTTGCACCTCAAAGATTAGTAGTAGTGTCACGAGTTTAACTTTAAGCTTCTACCTATTTCCTTTTTCTACCACAATATTCAACCATATTCCTTTGTAAATTCACAAGAAATAGCAACTAGATAAATGCCAATAAAATAAAAGAAAATGCCTCCAACGTATAACACAATGCTAACAAACCCAATTTAGCAAAGGGGTAAAATTGAAAGCATCAAACACCCAAATGACCCCATCAACATATGTAAATTTAGGCCCTCTGCAACAAAAACATGGAATTAACATGGATTTTCACATCAGATTGCTACAACAAGTTGCTAGCAAACCATCGGTTAGTACCATACTGCCAAACAACGAGATTAAATCAAATAACTGCCCTATTTAACGATAAGCATACATAGTCCAAATCCAACGCTCTCTTTAAGAAGGTGCCAAAAGAGGCAAAAATTAGCGGTTACAAAATCAGCTTTGTTAAGTGATTAAATTGATGATTTAAAAAATAAAAACAAGACCTTTACCAACTGCATTACGACAAAAGAGAAATTTTGATCCAAAATATCCACCATTGTAATAGCCAAAAACAGAAAAACATGCAATAATCACAAAACGCATAAATATAATATGTACACCCCTGATATCTTACGAGTTCAAAAAAAAAAAAAATCAACAGCGCTAAAACCTCAGCTCCAAAAGCTCAAACTTACATCACAGAAAAAAAAAGCCACCGCCTTTATCAAATACACAGATCAAATGATCAAAACAAGAAGTCCCCAAATAAATAAATGGAAAAACCAACATTACCCAGAAAGGGAATGGGCCAAAACCAGCAGACTAGACGGTAAGAGCAGTGAGGGAATCACGGTGAGTTTCAGTGTATACTAACGACAATGAGTCACTCACTGGGACATCAGAAAACCAGAATTACAATAGTAAGATGACTCCATAAGGTCGGTTTCTGAATAAAGTAAAGTTATTTAGAAAAGTATCTGATTTTTTTTTCTTTTCTTTTTTCCAAAGGGAGTTGGTTTTCTAGAGAATCTGGAATTGCAGTCGAGAAAGGCCCCAAGGAGAGAGACAAAACGAAAAAGAAAGGGATGTGCTTATATAGGGTTGTTTTTAATTTTTTTGATATATTTTATTTTTTTCAATATTCCGCCATAAACAATAGTAAACACCGGTCAATGTCTAACTAGGACTCTCGCTCCCTTGCACCGAAACGGATGACAGTTTGCACCGGCCCCAGCAATGGAGCGGTTGGGTAACTTGGGTTGGCGTGGCCTCTTCCATGCGAAGTTTCAGGAACTTTAAAATCCTAAGCTGGGAGACACTTTTCAACAAATTTACGTTGATTGTCATTTATTAATTAATATTTATTAATTTTATCATTTTCTTTAATGAGACTACTAGAAAGTTAATAAAAAGTTAACCATTGACGTTCAAAAAGTTATTTTCTATTTTATTTATATATAAAAACTGTATTATAGTCTATAGACTTTTTAATACTCTTTTATAAAATTAAAATAATTTAATCATTATCTTAATTATTTTAATATATGTGTAAAAGGAAAAATGATTTTTACTTATACGGGGCAAAATTTTGATCAATATGAAAATCCAATCTAAACCTCCATAAAAACGTGACCTAAATTTGATTCGTTGATATATGTTGATTACAGAATCCATTTTTACCCACAAAGTGATTCAATCCAATCTATATGGGATACAATTTGTGACTCATTTATATTTTATATATGATTTTATAATTTTTTATATAGTGAATATAAAAATAAGAGTTTTTATGTATTATAAATACATAATTTTATTTATAATTTATGATTTTTAAAATGATAAAAAAATAATGTCATAAAGTTTGATTAATTCTTGATACGATTTATTTAGCGATTAAATACAAAATTTACCGTAGAAGGACAGATCGCCGGTCATTGTAAATGAGGCTTTAATGACTTGCAAAAAAGAAGAATTTTGAGCTCCGATGTCTAAGTTAGCTATTGAAGTGTGGGAGAAAGCTAAATGGAGAGAGATAGTATAAGGAGTTTAGAGAGAGAGAGAGAGCCCTTTGTTATAGGTGTACCTGTCAAATTTATAACTTTGAGTGTTGGATTTTTTTGGCTTCTAGTCTTAGGCTTCTTCGTTGGCTTTTAATAGGCTGGGCTTATAGTTAATTTTATTTTGGGTATTATCACTAGTCTCCCTTCACGCAATTCGATCTTTGAGATCGAAAGCTCGATAATTTTAGGAGTTACCCGCTTATGGAGAGTTACCTATTTGGAGAACCTTGTCTTTGGGAGTTACTCGCTTATGGGGAGTTACCCGTTTGGAAAATACCTTGTCTTTGGGAGTTACGTGCTTATAGGGAGTTATCCGTTTAGAAAACCTTGTCTTTGGGAGTTACCCGCTTATGGGGAGTTACCCGGTTAGAGAACCTTATCTTTAGAAGTTACCCACTTATGGAGAGTTATCCGTTTATGATTTTTATTCTGTAAATAATTTTTTGCAATTTTATTGTGCAAATATTTTTCAAATATTTACTAACCTGTTTTATGGTTGTTTATGTTGTCTGAGAGATAACTACATCCGATTCGCTTTTGGCAGTAAAAAAAATCACATCTGATCCGCTCTTGGCGATGGATGATCTTCCGATTCGATCCGCTCTTGACGGTGGAAAAAATCACATCTGATCCACTCTATGCGATGGATGGTCTTCCGATCCGATCCGCTCTTGACGATGGAAAAAATCACATCCGATCCGCTCTATGCAATGGATGGTCTTTCGATCCACTCTTGGCAGAGAGATAACCATATCCAACCGATCGAAATAATCCGACCGATCGGAAAATTTTTTCATCCGATCCGTTCTTGACGATAAATAGTCTTTCGATCCAATCCGCCCTTGACGGAGAGATATTATTCATCCGATTCGCTCTTGGTAATGGATGGTCTTCCGATCCGTTTCGCTCTTGGTGGAGAGATAACCATATCCGATCGATCGAAATTTTTCCATCCGATCCGCTCTTGACGATGGATAAAATCACATCCGATCCACTCTATGCGATGAATAGTCTTTCGATTCGATCCGCTCTTGGTGGTGAAAAAAATCACATCCAATTCGCTTTATGCGATGAATTGTCTTTCGATCCGCTCTTGACAGAGAGATAACCATATTCGACCGATCGAAATTTTTTCATCTGATCCGCTTTTGGCGGAGAGATATTATTCATCTAATTCGCTCTTGGCGATGGATGGTCTTTCGATCTGCTCTGCTCTTGGCGAAGAGATAACCATATTCAACCGATCGAAATAATCCAATCGATCGAAATTTTTTCATCCGATCCATTCTTAGCAATGGATAAAATCACATCCAATCCGCTCTATGCAATGGACGGTCTTTCGATCCGCTCTTGGTGAAGAGATAACCATATCCGACCGATTGGAATTTTTTCATCCGATTCGCTCTTGGCGATTGATGATCTTTCGATCCAATTCGCTCTTGGCGGAGAGATATTATCTATCTGATCTGCTCTTGACGATGGATGGTCTTTCACTTCGCTCCGCTCTTGGCGGAAAGATAACCATATCCGACCGATCGGAATTTTTTCATCTGATCCGCTCTTGGCGATGGATAAAATCACATCCGATACGCTCTATGTGATAGATGATCTTCCGATCCGATCCGTTATTAGCGGTGAAAAAATCACATTCGATCCACTCTATGCGATGGATGGTCTTTCGATCTGCTCTTGGCGGAGAGATAACCATATCCGACCAATCGAAATAATCTGATCGATAGGAATTTTTTCATTTGATCTACTCTTGGTAGAGAGATATTATCCATCTGATCCATTTTTGGCAATGAATGATCTTTCGATTCGCTCCGCTCTTGGCGAAGAGATAACCATATCCGATCGAAATAATTCGATCGATCGAAATTTTTTCATCCGATCCGCTCTTGACGATGGATAAAATCACATTCGATCCGCTCTATGCGATTGATGGTATTTCAATTCGATCCACTTTTAGCGGTGAAAAAAATCACATTCGATCCGCTCTATGTGATGGGTGATCTTTCGATCCGCTCTTGGCGGAGAGATAATCATATCCGATCGATCGATCGAAATTTTTCCATTCGATCCGCTCTTGGCGATGGATGGTCTTTCGATCCGCTCCGTTCTTGGCAAAGAGATAACCATATCCGACCGATCGAAATAATCCGACCAATCGAAATTTTTTCATCCGATCCGCTCTTAGCGATGGATGATCTTCTGATTCGCTCTTGGAGGAGAGATATTAACCATCCAATCCGCTCTTGGCGATGGATGGTCTTCCAATTCAATTCGCTCTTGGTGGAGAGATATTATCCATCCGATCCGCTCTTGGCAATGGATGGTCTTTCGATCCGTTCCGTTCTTAGCGGAGAGATAACCATATCCGACCGATCAAAATTTTTCCATCCGATTTGCTATTAGCGATGGATGGTCTTTCGATTCGATCCACTCTTGGCGGAGAGATATTATACATCCGATCCGCTCTTGGCGATGGATGGTCTTCCGATCCAATATGCTCTTGGTGGAGAGATATTATCCATCCAATCTGCTCTTGGCAATGGATGTCTTCCGATCCGTTCCGCTCTTGATAGAGAGATAACCATATCCAACTAATAGAAATTTTTCCATCCGATAAACTTAAAAGAACAATTAAATAAATTCTTAATATACATACCCAGTGTTGGGCCAAAAAGACATTCGACATATATCTTTTCAGATCTTTAAAGGTGTGGTAGGTAATCACATGCTTTTTTGTTGTAGAGGTGGGATCCATCCATCATATCTTTCAAGAGATAGAGATGGATTTGCAATCAATGCTAGTCATCTATGAAATTTGGGTGCATGTACCTACTAAAAATTATTTTTGATTTTCGCTTTTTAGTTTTGTTTGTTCTTCCTAATGATTCTTCACCATCACTTTTGTCCGGTGGGGGCCTCTCTGATGAGTTTGGTTGTCACCTTACTTTATTTTTCTTGAAGCACAGCACCTGTATCACTTCTCTCTTTGGCTTTTTTGCAAGATCAAATCCAGGATCTTTAGATTTAGGCCTTTCATTTGAAAAGAAACTCAAGATCTTTCAGATTTAAACTTTTATTGTGAGATCAACCTCAAGATTTTTTAGGTCTAGACTTTTTTTTTGTGAAATAAAGCTTAAGATCTTTTCATGAATTTTTCTTTTATAGAGGAGCAATAGTAGATCTGAAGTTTGGCGTTGAAACTCCTTTAAAAAGCAACAATGGAACAAACATCATTCTTCTTTGATTTCAGGCTGAGTAGTTCAGATCCGGCGTCAACTCTCAACGAAAGCACCAAATGATTAAATATAAAATTTTACCGTAGAATGAGAAATCGTCGACCATGGTGAAGGAGGCTTTAATGACCTGCAAAAAAAAAACTAGCCCTGTCTTGCCAGACTTTTGTGCTTCGATGCCTAAGTTAACTATCGAAGTGTGGGGAGAAAGCGTAATGGAGAGAGAGAATATAAGGAGTTTAGAGAGAGAGAGAGAGAGCCCTTTATTATGGGTGTACCTGTCAAATTTATAGCTTTGAGTGTTGGATTTTTTTTGCTTCTGATTTTAGCCCTCTTCGTGAGCCTTTAATGGACCAGCCTTATAATTAATTTTATTTTGGGTATTATCATTTAGGATACAATCTATTTATAATTTATTTTACAAAAATCCAATTCAATGCAATACAATTCAATTCATTTATAATTTATAATCCGATTTAATTACGACTTAATTTGACATGACAGAATTTACACTCGCTTAACCCAATTCAATCGCCACCCCTTTTACCACAAAAAAGAGTATGTATGTATGTATGTATTTATATTGAATTTAAATATTGCTATGTTGGTCTTGAGACATTTCAGCACTAAAATTAATTTTAATATAATGAAATGTATGAGATTCAGATTTAATGATTTATCTGAGAAATCTTGAGTTGTCTTTAAGAGCAAGTTACTTGAAAAGTACAAGCAATAACCTGATTAGAGTTTCAAAAAAAAAAAATTCGATAATCAAGCCAATAAAATTTGATAATAAAAAAAAAAGATTGAAAAAGCATGTCCAATATTCCAGACTTTTCTGTATTTATAAGAGTAAGCATGAATTTATACCTATTTAAGAGATTTAAAATATAATCCTTTTGGAAAAATATTTTCATCTTTCTTAGATGGAAAAAATATATCTTTTCCTATTTTGAAGGGAAAGACCAAGAAATAATTATATTCTCCTAATATATCATAATTGTAGTCATTAATGCTTTTTTGGAAATCTAGATTTCCTTATTGAGATTCAATTTTTGCAACATAAAATGAGTTGCCCGTGTAATCACTATTTTGTTATGATTTTCGACGTGACCGAACATAAATTGAAAATTATTTCGTTAACAGAATTTGTAGGACAGACAAACCGTACTGTTCCGTTAGTGCGGACTAATTGTTGAGCCTTGTTATCAAGAACTTTATTTTTTTCTTTTCCTAGCATAAAATAAAATAAAATAATATCTTTATGGTCCGGTTATAAAAAAACATAACGTTACACATCACTTTTGAATTTCCCAGCTTAGGTTTTAACTTCATACCAGGAAAAAGGTTTTAATATTTTTGTGGTTTGTTTCAAGAAAAATTCTTGCAGTAACAATTAAATACATTTATTTATGTAGTATGACATACATAAAAGGATAATTTATTTGTATGTGAGTAATTAATACTTTCCACTCACCAAAATATTCTTCAAAATTGATAATATTTTGATTCATTTATAAGGAAAACTAACTACCCGTTTCATTCCAATTCGAGTGTAACTTTTAATTTTTGGGTTAATTAAAAAATATTGGACTGAATTTCATGTTTTTTTTTTTCACTTTTACAATTAAAACAATGGTTAATCTAATCAATTAATTTCGAATAATAAATGATTTACCATAACAAATTTCATTTTTTTTATAAAATATTCATGATAATTATAGATAGCAAATGGGTTGTAATTTTAAGTGTACATAGTCGCTTCATTGAACAAATAATAGTTCCCCCACACACAAAAAAAAAGAGCTTATCCTCTACCTCTAGGAGATCAAATTCTATTTTTTAAAATATTAGAATTATAACCACTGCCACCAAAACAACAAAAACAGTAACAATCCCATTATGTAGAAGATATGGTTTTGTGGCGAGAAAAGTTGTTTGATTTTAAAATAAAGAGTATTTTATGAGGATTTTTAGTACGAAGTTTTGATTTTTTCATCTAAAAATTTCTATTAGATAAGTTTTGTACATTTGAAATTTTCCAAGAATAGCAAATAATGAAATTTTAATTTTTTTTTATTTTAATTTTTATGTGTATTTAAATAATGAGTAATATATATAGCACTGAAATAAAGTAAGGGTATGAGTTATATTGTACTTTTTGTAAAAGTAAGTATTAAGATGAATGGATGAAAATTGGTTAATTTTTAACATTTCATTAAAATAGATGCAATATTTCTCCAATTTTAAAGTTCAAAGACATTATTGCACCAAAGTAAAATAAATGATTATATTGCAATTTTGGTGAAAGTTGAGGTGCAATTTTGGACATCACGCTTTTATCATTTAGGCCACAAATTATTTTCATTATGTCAATATACACTTCTTCCTTTCCTTTTTGGTGTACAGATTAAAACGAAAAAAAAAAAAAAATTCAAAAGCAATCCTTATGAATTGAATAATTGGCGTTATGAATAAGTGTTGATCCACGTCAGTTAAAATAAACGCACGGACATATACATACATATATAATAACTTAGTTTTTTTTTTTAATTATTGGTGTTTAGAAGATTATAGAATTTGACTAATCCAATTCGATTTGGATGTACTTACTATAAGAAATTTTTTTTTAACATTAATTTCTTCCATTCACAAAATTTGAATTCAAAATATTTGTTTAAAAAAAATAAGTGACTTACTGCTTAAACCAACAATTGTTGATTATATCATAATTAATTTTAATGAATGGGCATATAGGTAATAATTGATAATAATCTAATTGTGTCTTAGCTCCTAAATGGCAATGCAAAGAAATTGGTACTATCATACTCACTTCGTTCTTTTTTATAAGTTATTTTTATTGTTTTTATTAGGATTAAAAAATAATAAATAGACTTAAATTTAGTAGTAAATTGCATTATTAAGACTAAATTATCAAATTTGATTGGTTTTAATTTTATTAAAAAAGAAAAATAAATTAAAAAAATAAATTAAATTAAATTATATTAAAAATTTAAAAGTGACAGATAAATAAAATTTGAATTTTATTCAAAAGTGACATAAAAAAGGGGAGAAAGTAATTGATAATGGATGTATATTACCTAAATCTTTAAGTTCAGACATAATTGAGTTATTCAGCATTAAAAAAAATCAACCAAGAATTTATTCTATTAATAATTTACATTTATTTATTCTTTTATGACATTAATGGTCCGATTCATATATAAAGATTCTCAATTTCACTAAGCTTACATACAGAATTTTTCTTTACTGTATGTCTCTATCAATATATTGACTTTTAACTCTCCAGATTCTTTTTTACCCGAAACTTGTTACTAGCAATTATTTTTTTTTTCTTTTTAAATATCAAAAAGTATTATACCATGATCAATAATTAATTTTAATCATCACTATCAATCCAGTAATCCGATCCAGCTTCTTATTTCATGAGGGCAACAAGTCAAAATTGGATGAATTTACGAATTACTGTAATAAGATGAGATATGTATTTAATTCTCAAAAACAAAAAGACTAATTATAGTGAGAAAGTATGAAAAAGGTAAGATTATTTGAGGTGATTAATCATTAATCCTTATAGGTTTTGGCAAATCCAAGTGAAGCTTAATTGGTTAATAAATGAAGATGCCTCACCTTCAATCAAAGATTTTCACAAACTTGACCCAGAATAATTTTTTTTCCTTTCAAATAGTTCTTCACAAATTCAAATTTTATAAAATGTGAAAGTTTTTTTAGTACAATTTCTAGTCTTTTTATGATAAAATTTAAAATTCAGGTACCTATATAATCGAATCAAATTAATTGAAAATTTCGGTTCCATTTCTATTTAATTATAAGTTATAGTAACATTTGGATTCAAAAGAAGTTAAATATACTAATTTTCGATTAATTCAATTTAGTTCGGTTAGCGAACTAAACTGACCGTTGCAAGAATTACAAGTGAAAGAAGATGAACATACAATGAAAACAAAAGAGAAGCTATTTTATAGTTTGTTCTTATCAATTAAAAATGAATCAAAGAGCAGTAAAACTTCAATATTACATATAGAATTGCGTTTTTCACTTTTTGATATGGCAAACAAATTAATATAAATTGACTGTAGAAGCCAAGCTGTGGCTAATTTGGTACTTATGTGTTAACAAATCTGCAGTTTCTCCTGACTTCGCCATTCACAAAGCTATCAGAATTTGTAATATTTCCCAACTTGACCATTGAATCAGAGAATTGATTAAAGAAAGCAACAGGGTCATGAGCATACTTAAGAACAAGCTGTTTTGTCCGAATTCCAAGAATGCTGGAGTAGAGTTCTTGGTCTGAATTCAAAAGTCCTTCTCCTCTCAATAGAATCTGATAGTAAGAATTGTCGAAAAGGTTTGGTGTTACATTGTCCATTGCTGATACGTTATTTCCTCCTCCACCAACTGCTGGGCATATTGATCTCAGCTTCTCCAGGTATGTTTCAGACGGTACATTCTTTTCTGAAGTAGTTTCGAAGTCTCCATAGATCCTTGCTCGGAAATTCTCGCACCTTGCCATGCCAATTGTGTGCGAACCTGCACCAAAGTAAGTTTTAATTTAATGGCACTAGTCTCGTTAGATCTGGAAGGCTTCAAGTTCAAGTCTATGGGACTCGGGCAAGGATTTGATATTAAAAGCCCAAGCCCGGCTCAGCTTGACCCGCAATGCATATTTTTGCATTTATTAAATGAGTTGGTCACCCCTGGAAATGATTACCTGAAAGAGCAACCATGTCAGTAACAGAGAGGCCTTGATAAAGAAACTTGGAAATTATGGATGCCAAGCCTTCATCAGCAACTGGAACATTTGCTGATGCTAATTCATCACTTGCAGTTTTTGAATCTTTTCTTCCCACGGGAACATCCCAGTAGGGTCCACCAACCTGCAGCATGAAGGCACCTCATATTTTGTCGAATTTTAAATATTATTAGCAATAGCATAGTTAATAATAATAATAATAATGGTACCAGAATGATTGCATCTCTTGCAGCAATAGTGAGTAGGTCTGCACAAGACACAATTCCAGGGCACTCTGATTCCACTTTGTTCTTGATCTTATCAATGATTCTGAAACCTTTTAAGGAATTCACATTTGGAGAAGCTGTCTTCTCTCCTTTTAGACTTATTGTATCATCAAGTAGAACCGATCCATCACATCCCTGCACGCATCCCGATACTATAAATAAATCAAAACTTATTTGCTGTTAATATGCAGTTTATGCACACAGTTTTACATTAATTAGTACCAATCTGTTGCATTAAATCCTTGTCGTGATAGCTAAACCATGCATCACAAATTAGATGTGTTCTTTTTGGCAATAGTTATGAAATGTTAATAGAGTATTAATTTAGCTAGGATATTTCTTTTCTTCACTAGGTTTATGAAAAAATTTCGAAGATCAAAACCGATCAGATTTTGCCATGTATGAACAAAATAGCTAATTTGCATACGTGAAAAGTGTCGTTGGCTTAGTCGACTATTTTGTGATGAAAGAAAAGTGGGGTGGACCTGAACAAAGCAGTCGTGAAAATGTAGGCGCACCACAAGAGCAGCATTGCGAGGATCGGACAGAACTTCACATTCCATTTCCTTCCTGATAATATCAAAGACAGTAGGACAAGAAGATACATAGTAATCCAAGCTCAAAGGAGGATCACTTGAATATGATCTGCTGCTGAAGATGAACATAGATATCAAAAGAACATATTGGAATAAGCATAGAGGAGTTGCCATTTTTTGATTTCTTGATTTTCTTGAGAGTGGGAGAAATGGGTTAGAATATGTGATAGATATAGAAACAAAAGTTAATAGCTTTTTGCATGGCTAGTTTTTGAGTATATTTGCAGAGTCAACAGAAGATGCAACTAATGTTGGTCGGTTGGTGGGTACTCCTAAACTAAATTCACCAAATAGAAAATTTTATAAGAGAAAGATTTGAACATTATGCATATTACTTAATAATTTGGGCAACTGACCAAAACTTTAACTGATCATAACAGCTAATTTTTGCTATTTTTTACTCCATTATCAATCTTTTAATGTCATTTCTCTTTCCCTTGCTTTAGCAAAGCCAAGTTGAGAGACATTACGGCAACTTTTGTATCCAAGGAAGAGTCCTACTACTATATTATTTAAAACGTGCGGCAATCTACTTGGCCTTCTTACACTCTTGTTATTTGCGTGGACTTTGTAGGTTTGATGGTCTGATTAAAGCAGGTTAGTTTGATTTTGGGTTAAGATCTTTTATAGATTTACTTTATTCTTCAATTCAAAATTGTGAAGGTCAATCCACATTTCTCTTCTAAACATTTCTTCAAGAACAAGAACGTGCATAGCCTGCCATGCCACGATTCTGGCTTGCTTATCCAAGAGTGAAAGTCTAGAATGGAAGAAAATGAACCCAGACGTGATCGTGGAGTGCAAGAATAGGCAGTTTGACTTTGTCAATAAGATAATGGATATTTCTCATGGACTAGACAATGTAGCGTCAACTTCAGCTCCTGAGCCAATGGCTGGGCTAGAAATAGTAGAAACATTGATGGGTCACGGTGAGAACTAAATATAGAATTGAGCTACAAGGCCCCAACTTTTCCCTGGCTTTGCATGAACCAGTGAGTCGGTGACTCAATATGCTTCAGCAGCGACAACAGTCGTACTACTCCCACACTGTCGAAAATTTGAGCAAGAAATCCAAATTTAACAGAGAATACTAATCCTTACAAACAATTTTTGACAAATTGCTATGAGGAAATAAATAACCGCGGGAGATCATATCCAAGGAAAACGAAGTTACAAACAAAATTCTTCACATGGTCCCAACCCACTTGGAAATTTTTGTCAAACAGTAACAAGACAAAAGTAAACAAATCCTTTGCATCTAGTACATTTAAGTATAAAGTTCAGAATCAAAAGGGTGATCCTTTATCCTGCTAAACGTTAAAGACTTATCCTCAGCATCCCCATTTAAGGTGAAGTTAAAGCCATGCCTCTGCAGAATAGACTTAATCAGGGGAACCACAGAGCTGCCATATTCAGGCCAGGAAACACAAATAGCTCCTCTGATTTTCTTCATCTGGCATTGGGCTAGAAGTGCAGCTGATAAGCCATCCACCAAACTCCCTGATGGAAAATGGTCTAAATCTTTCAGTAATTTTGAACCCCCCGAAGCCATATCTGGGCTTTTCCTCTCTGCCAGTGTCTCTAGCTTGAAAGCAAACGTCTCATCTGGTGGCAGCTTGCCACGGAAATTCTGGCTCTGAACTGAATCCAATATCAGCACCCTCTCAGGAAAAATTTGTTTACCAATAAGCAACTTAGAAACTGCATTAGATCTCTCAGCACTGACAGCACACTGAAAAGAAACCAGAACAGTCAACTTATCGGTATCATTTAGGGTGTAGATGTTGCAGGAGTTGTCTCGAAGAGAAGGCTCAATAGCATTGCCTGAGAAAGGGATCTCAGGTACTATGACACTGCCAATTAGAGTTTTTGCAGATAAATGGTCAAAGACATAAAGAGATGGGGTAGACAAGGCGATGATGAGAAGAGATGGCTGAAGAGGTTGATCAGACTTAGGATTAGAGAACAAAAGAAAAGGAGGTGGAAGAGGAGGTGATGAGGGTGTGAAGTTGTTAAGATCTTCCTGAAAAAACCTTGAAGGTGGTGGAATCTCTGTCAGCACATCTTCCATGTCTTTCTCTACTGCAAGTTGAACAACCTGCTCACAGCAGTACATATTTCATTAGTATCAAATTAGATTAAATTATGAAAGTTCCCTGTCTAACAGAAATTAGAACATGACTGGTGTTAAACAACAACTAAGCCTTAATCTATTTTGGTTAAAAATATACCAAGATATAACTATGCCAATATCTCACTAAAAAATTGATCCCATGCAATAGGGTAAAATTCACTCAACCTCAATTATCTTCATGTCCAAGGACAATTTGCAAGGGCAACAATAATTTGCAATTTACAAATCCAGAAATGTAGGAGGTAATAGTGAAGGTGGAGACCAATTTTTCTTTGAATTGTATATTTAAAAGGTTAGAATATGGATGCACATCAATTCTGGGTTTACTTTTTTTTTTTCATCCTCTCACAGTGACCAAAATGTAAGTTCATAATTCTTGTCCCAATGTTAATATGTTAATTTTTTTTTCTTTCTACTAATTTATTCTCCTTCCAAGCACATGCAGAAAACTTGCTTCCCTCTTCTGCTATGTCTTTCTAATCCTACACTCTGTCTCCCCAACTAAAGAATGTGTTATGAAGATGAATTTAATTTGCATTCTTCACATAGATAACAAAAATGATTTTAATTTTACACATTGATACCAAAATTATCAAAAGAGATTGGCCAAAAAGCAATTTCTACAAGTGAATATGTATTTCTAAGTTGTGTAAAGCTTCCAATTTAAACCTGGAAAGATAGGGACTCTCAAACAAGTGATAGAACAAAATGGCAACTTCACAACTAACATATAATAATCCTAAATTTTCCCATCTAGTATCCATGGACATTTATTATGAATATATTTTCAGGATCAAAATTGAATGTTACTGCAACATATATGAGCAGGGAACCGAACTAGCAATGCTAATCATCAGAATATTTTGATGCCGAAATTCAAAAAAGTCAAAGAAAGAGACTCAACGAACATACCAAAAGTCAGATACTGATGCTAAAGAATTATTAAGAATGGATAAGAAATTATCAAGAACAACATAAAAAGAGATGCGTAACAATGCTGTTTGGCTCTTCCTCTGATGGCAACAGCATTAAGCGAATTGTAATTGACAAACACAATACCGTAAAAGATGAAATCAAATAATCCTTAAAATCGCATAACTAAAAGAAAACATAAAAAAAAAACTAATCCCACAAGAAGTTTTAGTTTTCCCATTTCAATAATTTGACTCCTAATGGAGAAATTGGAGAAAATTTTATTGAGGGTTCTACATACTTTTGACCCAAAATTAACCGAACCAATGCATAAATATCCAATGTAAATAAGTACTTAATGGGGTTAGTTTCACCTATAGTTGAATTTGTGGCGAATTTCACAATAATAATAAAAAAAATTTCATAAAAATTACCAAATTTTGCAAATATATATAACAAAATCACTTTGATTGATTTTCAAGCAGAAAGTCACCGGAAAGTCCAGCTGGCACCATTTGGATTCACCATTTCAGCATGCCGTGTGTCAGCTGGCATGTCCAGTCAGCACAGCACGATATGACATGACAAATTCAAATGGTGCTAGCCGTCATCTCCCTTGTCAGGCCAGAATCGGTTAAAGTGATTTTACTGTTCAAATGGTGCTAGCCGGCATTTCCCTTGCTAGGCCAGAATCGGTTAAAGTGATTTTAGTGCAGATATTTATAAAGTTCAGTTATTTTTATTAAAAAAACTTTATCGCTATTCTAAAATTGGCCACAAATTCAGTGATTGACAGGTAAAATTAACGGACTTAATGGCAACAGAGCTAGGGGCTCAAAAGCGAGATCATCGGCTATCATGATAAACCCTAACCCTCAAAATTTGGGGTTTCAGGAATCTAAATTTTACGTCCCAGCGAACTAAACAGAGGCCGACGGTAGCAAGAATATTCACAAAATGAAAAAAAAAGGAACAAAACTAAACGAGAAGCGCGCCATGGAAGACTGACCTGATATTGAAAACTATGCCGTAGAGGAGATGCTAGAAAACTTAGCTGGGAGTGACCGCGTCTCCCCCTGTGTGTACAATTTCTTCTTGCTCAAGCTTTAAAAATGTGATTATATATATATATATATACACATACATAACAGTGGAACGGATCGCCGGAGATGAAAAGGCTAAGATTGGGAAATGACCTGCTGCCGGCTAAAACGGTAAAACAATAATATATTTATTAACGATTACCTTAAAATAAATATATTTATTATATTTATCAATTTCACAAATAATGAATACAAATTTATATTGTGTTTACAAAATTTGAGTACATAACACTCAACTATATTAATTTTATATTTGAATCATTATAATCCATACTTATAATGAAACTGACAGAAATAAAAAACGAAACGGATTATTTTTTTTGTTAATTTTGATGAATTTCTAGTTGATTTTGATGTTATGTGATATTATATTGATATAATTGAGAATTGTATATATGGATGTCAGTAGCATATGCACCCTCAAAAATTGGCCAATTTCAAAATTCGTATAATTTTAACGTACTTATATCAATGTTAATTAAATTACCACTTTACTAATCCATAGACACTCATATCATATAGTTTTCCATTTAATGAATATATAAATTTAAATAAAAACAATAATTTTTAATAAAATTGCAACTTATAAAATAAAATAATCAAAAAATTAAAAATCATAAGTTAGTAAATTTTTAAATTAATATTTGAGTAAAAATCTACCCAAACAATTTATAAACTAAAAGTTGTACATATATCATGGTAATAGGGCGTGTTGGCAAAAAAAAATTACATTTTAATTATTTAAGGTAAGAGTTAAATTTTTCACTTATATATACAATTTTAAATTAATTTTTTAAACATAAATTTTTGGATTAGATTAGAATAAATCTTTATTAATTAGTTATCCTATCAATTTGTTTTAATAAATTTTTTTAATATACAAAATAACACTGACATTTTTAACAAATTTTAGAGGAATAATTTAATATTTTCAATAGTATATGATGTATTTTTTATATTTTAAACAAATTCAAGAGGCTAATATGATATTTTCAACAAATTCAAAAAGATAATTTAACATGCAACTATTTTAGAAAAAAAATATGATAAATAATAATAGTTTAGGGAAAAGTTTATATATTATATCCCAAATTTCAAACCTTACACCCTTCAGCTAATTTGCTTCCTACCAGGTTGCAGTGCGCAATATCATTATACAGTATTTCATGATACCAATAACAGAGAATTATTAATATTTAAAAAAAAAAAAAAAGATGAAGAAAGAGAACAACATGAATCAAAGACCAAATAATTAAGGTACATGGTTTTTAACCTGTTATAAGGTAAAAATTCCTTGTCAAGAACTAAAGTTCCTCTGTACTTAGGGAACAAGGATAAATCAAAGCAATATGATGAAGATGAACCCTCAAAGTTGGCAGAAGGCTCAAAGTTTAGTACTAGTTTAAAATCAATGTAAATTTTCTTACAACAGATCAATGACGAACCAATGATCAATAATCAGACTAACTGCATATTACAAGCTTCCCTTCCCGCTGCTTCTTCTTCCACATCTGTTCTCGTCAGTATTAACAAGACTTTGAATTGGAAACGAACTTTTATGGATCAAAAACCTTCCAGTTTTGCAATGAAATACATTTGGTCTTCTAAAACCACAGGGCTTATCCTCTGCAGAAAAACAGCAAATATAAATCTTTTCTCCTAATTAAATTGGAAGGAAACTAAAATATCACAGCAAAATAATACGCAATTTTTTATTTTCATACTAGAATGAAAAATACATGCCTTGGACCAAAACAATCAAATACTTACATTGTTGTTCATAAAGCACCAAGTGTAGTTCATGCCTTGCCCAGAAAAATATAAGGCTCGAATAAAAAACTTAGGTTACTATTTTCACATTGTATCAAATTACTATTTTGAAGAGCCAGCCTGGAAAGGCAGAGAGAAATGCATGCATAAAATAGAATGAAAGAATGGCATTTTCAGTGAAATGTCCAATTGACTTGAGGCATAATTACCCATATTTGGTCAATCTTCATGTTCCTCTTCACCTTCAGAATCTGCACAGAGATTAAACTATCAGGTAAATTGCTTAAGCAAAATGAATATAGAAAAGGAAAAATCCACGAAATAGCTTTATCTCTAAAACAATTGGCAAATATCTACACCATAAGTCAACAGTATAGATGGTGCAGTGTATAATGGCGAATTCTCATGCTGAAGTTTAATTTCCCTATTCATTTATTCTCTCCCGTTTTCATGCTGCACCCAGTTCAGTTCAATATTGGTTCCTTATTTTCAATTACCTGATCGGACATCCTCACTAATCTGACCCCTTGCTTGGATTTGCTTGACAAGCATCCGATATATCAGGACCCACCAGTAAATATGGAGAACAAGCAAGCAAAATAGAAGAGTGTTGAACACATAATAATATATTGGACCTTCGACTCTATGTTTTTCCTTGTCCAAGGTTTGGACAGATTCGTAACTGCAATTGAAACAAGGAAAAATGAGTAAATGATTTGATAAGCATACAGTCCAAGAAATTTAACTAAACGAAGATTTCAAAGAAACATTTGTAATGCATGAACTCACACACACACAAAATTATATCTTTACAAGAAGGTATACTTCTCTAGAATGAACTATAATCAATATTCATCCCTCAGATCCCGAGGAATAGGGTAAGCAAAATGGCAACCCTTCTGTGGATAAATAAATTTGCACAAGTATAGGATGTCATAGATAGCAGGGAACTGATTTGGTTTGTGAGAGTAGAGGTTCTTGTTTAGCACAAAACAAACAGAAAAGGGCTTCCACTCCGTGCATGTATTAGAAAGCAAGACAACTAATGTAAGAGACATCAATTTTGACCAACAAGAGGCAATGTAATATGCAGGGCATTTTAATTTCCCTAATCATCATATGCAATACTGTTCTTTAAGCTTTTCATAAGTTGAGTGGTTCACAGATTGTAACATTATCAAATATCTGGGGCAGCAATTGATGCAAATAATCAAACTTAAGTTTAGGACCAAAGCAACATTAGGAACACATTAGAAGCAATAGTTTGAAAGTAGAATTAAATGTTGCATCAACTTTCACCGACCTTGTACTCCAAAGGACCCAAAATGGATAGTAAATGAGGCGCAGGATAATCCAAGACAAAACAAAAAGGATAAATGCAAAGCTTGCGATCCCTTCAGCACCACTGTATTTGGACATCTTTCCTATCTCCAGAAATATGTCACTAGCATCATGAAGAGCTAAAACAATTGAACCAACCCGACCAAACCTGCAAGCAGTAGACAAAATTTGAAGATGCATGAGAATTTTGTGCATGATCCTTGTGTGAACTGTAACATTGAGCCACAGCAGTTGGGAGGTCTAGAAAACAATTTGCACTAGCACTGTATTTTCATGAGTGATACGGTTATGACTTCATTCATTTGTTTGCAGCAGGTAAAACCAACAAAACTTCCTCTGATAGTTGTGATTGAAACACATTTGGAAGCTACAAAAGAAACCTGACGATGACATACCTAAATATGTAGGAAAGCACAATGAGAATAACAGTTGCAACATGGTGACTCATAGACACCCCAAAGTCCGATCGCCTTGTTTCCCAGAATATCAGGGCAAATATGGAGTACGTGTAAAATCCAGCATCATACATATACAGCGCTTTCAATTTTAACCTGAAATTCATATTATAGTCACCACAGTTCATAATCTTATTTTGTCACATTGCTCAAACAACAACTTATACATGGACAATTAGACTACATAAAGAGTTGAATCAAATGCAGCAGCTTTTAAATATATGATAGAAGATCTTACTTCATTTTCTGGTCTAGCCAGACTTGAGTTCCTGGTCCTACCCAAAAATACTTTGTGTTAGTAAACCAAGGCTCATTGTAAGTAACAGTCAAAGCTAGAGTCTCTCCTGAAAGAAAGTAAAGGCATTTCCAAGCAGACTCCTTGAACTTCCGTATCTTCTTCTTTCTGTCATCTGAATCAACATCTGACAACTGATTTCCCCCACCAAAAATTAATCGTGTTGCCATTTTCTGCAACATCCATAGTCACTTCAGACTGACTTAACAGAATACTTAGGTGAAATCAGAGGAAAAAAAAAAAAAAAAGATGCCAGGTGAAAAACCGAAAGATAGTGCTAAAAACAAAATAATAAATAAAAAGCATATTTTGAGAGAGATCCATCCTTAGTTGCATTTCTTACTGTATGTAGTAATTATAATATGAGATTTACTAGAAACTAAATGGGAAAGCAGTTGAGCATTGGCCAAAACCATGCACCCGTGCCGTACATGCAATTTTAAATCGGAGAAAATGGGGCAGAAAAGAAGTTTACTATATCCATCTCAAAGGAAGCTGCTCTTTTAATTGCAGCTCTATGTGCATGGAGCCATCCTCAAAAATGCAAAGTGCAAAGGCAAGTGCATTCAGATTGAGCAAGTCAAACATCTCCTCCATCAGTTGAAGCCTATTCTTTACAATGCTGGCAGCACATCCCACAATAAAGTAATGTATACCGATATCACTCCCCATGAAAAATTGTCTTCCTTTTTTGTTTTCTATAATATTAGTAAAATGATACAAACAAACGCTGATTCAGAGGTTATCAAAAGTTGGATAATTCCAACTTCAATTGTCTAATTCTGGCACTAAGTTCTTTCAATGATAGGTTCATAGAACATAGCAACTAATTACAGAGCTGCCTGTCAAAATCTGCAGTTAAACAACCAAAAAACCAAAGTACCAATAACACGGGGTCCAAAGTCTAAATAGAAGCTGCACAAAGATAAAGATACTTTCCAATCAGAAGATTTATGGTTCTCCAGAATAAATTCTGATTACTCAAGTGCCCTGAAGTCAACTCAAGCATTTAAGCTACCTGTAAACTCATGTTTCCCAGCACAACTAATCAGCATTGATTAAAGAGTATTACTTTGCACATCGTGCTATTATGAATTTGGTTTTCAACTTTATTTAAATTGAATAACTGCAACTGGAGCAAGCTATCGTCCCTTACAAAATTAATGAAATCTTATTAACCAGGAAATAAAACTTGAACAAGCAACAATATTATCAAAGAGTCAAATCAAAAAAGGAACTTGTTACCAAAGTAATCAAACAGAAACCATTAAATGAATAAACCAAAGAGACGGTAAAAAATGCTGGTCAATAACCAAATATTAAATACAAGAGAGAGAACAGAAGCCATAATTGAACTAAAGTCTAAGAGAAAACAAAATCATCAGATATATAAATAAAGACAGGCCCACATACGTTTAAAGTGTGCAAAGAGTACCTGGAACACAAATCTATCGAGAAAGAAGCGAACAGTAGGGAAGAACAAAGCGAAGAAAGGCAAAACAATGTAATCATCATAAGCAGGGTATGATTCGTGCTCCCAATCAATTGATTCCAAGAACCCCATGAGAGAAAAATTTTCCGCTTTTAATTGATCCAAGATTTCTCGAGAAACAAACAGCAACTCAGCTTCTTGTAAATAACATACAAAAGCAGAGAGAGAAGGTCTCGACTTTCGTTTTCAACTGTGATTGTGAGTCAGAATTTTGTTGATCTGTAAAATCTCCCAGTTGGATAATATTTTAATATTCTAATAATATTCTGAGAGTGGGGTTCGGATTGGGTTCCTTCTTTTGCAGTTTGCTCCCTTTTTTTAACCTGTTTGCAAAAAAGGCCATAAACTTTTACTTAGTGTCACCAATTACCCCTATGGCCATGGATACGGTGCTGGGTCATATATAGGTGACCGCACACATGAATTGAACATTCCATGTATTATGATATGGCAATCTATTAGAATTAATACCCGACGACTTTTGTTGATAATCAATAACTCATACAACAAAACCCCACAGCCACTTAATTTTCATATAATATCAATAATTTGAGCCTTAAATGGAGAAATAGGTGCACATTAAATGCCCAATGGCAACCGAGGTAGGAGCTCATAACACAGATATTCGGCCTTCAATATAAACCCCAACCCTCAAAACTTGAACTTTCAGGAATCTCAATTTTCCCGAGAGCCAAACAGAGGGCGGCAATGGTAGCAACAATGTTCACATAATGATAAAAAAAGAAAGCGGTCCATGGAAGACAGACCTGATATTGAGAAACGATGCCGTATAGAAGTAGAAAATTTAAGCTGGCAGTGTCTTGCTCTGCGTGTACAATTTCTTGCTGCTCAAGCTTAACACCTCCACAGTGGAACAGATCGCCGAAGATGAAAATGTGAAAATCGGAAAAGGACCTGCCGCCGGCTAAATCGGATGAATGGTGCAGATAAGAAGTTAAAGATTATGCATTTTATTATTACAATATTTATAATTGGATGACCAATAATGCAAATTATCCATCTTTAATTTTTTTTTATAATATATATTAAAAGGAAGAAAAAGGTAAAAATAGAATCTGATCAATCAAAACAGTAGCCAAACTATTAATCATGGTTATTAAAACCGGACCGGCCGGTTGAACCGATTTAACCGCGAATCAACAGGCTAATCGGTTGGTTCAACTACTGAAAACCGGACTAGTAAAAAACCGGATTGAATCGGAAAAAATCGGGTTGAACCTGAAACCGGCAAGAACCGGGTTTTTTGCTAAAAATGTAAAAAATAATTTTTTTTTAATTTTTTCACCTACCCACATATATATATATATATATATATATATATATATATATATATATATATATATATAGTATTTTTTAAAAAAAATTAGTATTTTAAATTTTAAATATATCACTTAATAATTTAATATACTTATTATATTTTTGATTCATTGTAATTGAAAAAAATTAGTATTTTAAATTCTAAATATGTCACTTAATAATTTTATATACTTATTATCTATTTGGATTATTGTAATAGTATATTAAATTATTAAGTAATATTTTTAGAATTTAAAATACTAATTTTTTCCAAATAAATAAATAATGAAAATTTTATATATATATATTAAAATTTTATTATTTATTTATTTGAAAAATTAGTATTTTAAATTCTAAAAATGTCACTTAATAATTTAATATACTTATTATCTATTTGAATTTATTGTAATTAAATATAATTATACTCATATATGCAATATTAATATTTTTCGTGTTTACTTTATTAGCACTCCATCTAAACATGAAATTATTTTCATGATATGATTGTATTTTTATGTTTCTAACATATGATATTCAATAATCCATAATTAATCACTTGTAATAATAAAATTAAAATTTTATTTTGTAACTTATTATTAGAATATTTGTGACATATATTTAATATTTGATGAATATTTTTTAAATTTTTATATAATAGTATTCAAAAAATTATAATAAATATAATATTTTAAAAATAAAAAAAACCCAATTGAACCCTGTTGAACCGATCAAACCACGAATCCCAACCTTACCGGTTTTTTATCCGGTTCGGTTTTAATAACATTGCTATTAATCATTTGAACTGGTGGTGATTTCCACCCATCTTTAATCTTTAATAAAACTCTTACGTAAATCAAATATAAATACAAAGATATTCTAGGCTAACAAAATTTATGTATATATTATTTCCAAATAAAATGCAAGTGACCCATATTAGTGGACTTGAGAAAAAGGACCAGTGTCGGATTGCCAAGTTGTAATGGGCTGATTTGACTTGGGTCCTTTAATTTTTGGTGCAACAGAATATTCATTCAAGCCCACTTGTGGGGAATTTTGAATTTTTCTAACAAGTTGGAACATAATTAATAGATGAGCATTGCTAATTCTGAATACAACATATTCTTTATCTATATATATAACGCGAGAAATGTATTCATCTTTTTATATTGACACCAGTGACAAGAAATACATGGAGATAATAAAATTTAACACCAAAAAAAAAATCATAATAGTATTTTCAACAATCAACTACCACAATTAAGTTAGATTTTTTTCATACATAAGAAAAAGAGTAAATGTTTGAATTTGAGAATACTAGTTAAATTAAAATCAATTTTACCGCTAAAGCAATCCAATGGGACAATTATATTAAACTTGGTAATAGGCGTGTCAAATTCGGATAAGAAAAACAAGCGTTCTGATCGCTTTCAGAAAAATAATATTCGATAAAAAAAACTAAAATATGTTTCTTAGTTTTAATAAAAACAGGCAGTCCATTATGGTGGTTGAGGAAGGGAAAACAGAAGAAGAATGTCTAATTCTTCATGTGAAAGAAGAGGTTTGCTTTTTCATCTAATCAGCCAATTCATGAAATAAAAAGTTGTCAAATCTTTGATATGAATTCACAGCACTGAAAATTGAATTATTGGCATTTTAGGAGGACACATTAACTTATCATGTGATTATAATCTTCTAACGCCTAAATCTTTCCGACAAAAAAAAGATTTATTAAATCAAGAGTCATCTGAGCTCTCATTTGATTGATTTAATCACAAACATCGATCAATAATTTGGTCAGTTCTTGCAGTAAACTAAATATCAAAAAATGGTTCAGTCACCAACACAAATAATCCTTATCCAAAGTTTGAGCAAGAAATTACAATCTAGTAAATCTTGCAATTAAATCTATTAAAAACCAAGAGAGAGCCAAATAGCAAACCTCCACGAGGTACTCTTGAAGTAAGTGCTGTGGTACAAATGACGAGGGGGGCTCCCTATTTTGTAGATGTAGATGAGCTGAACTGTAACATCACAATGGAAGATGCATCAAATAAAGTCTGCAGAAAGGATAAGGAGAAGAATTTTCCTTCCAGTTAGCAAGTCACAAGTGGCAACTAAACACAAGGGGCCTGCATGTCTCAGAGAGTAACTTGTTCATTGTAAGAACATGTATAGTTGGTAAAGACATAAAAGCAAGAATGGACAAATTGATGCTTGACTCTTCATTCAATTCAATTACAGTTTCGGGAAGAGAGTCAGAACAGAGTAAAACAGCAAGCAAAACAGAAGTTTGGCAAACGTGTGCTAACAGCTAAATAGCTAGTGTCGTTAGTGCTCCTATTGTTTTGCTTCTTTGAAGAATTACTCAGTCTCATATTGTAACCCAAGTAAGACAAGACATAAATTCATTTTTTTTACATGAAACTGAAAACAGTAAATATACAGACAATATAACCTTCAGCATATTGAACTTTTACCATACCTCATTCCCTCCAACCTTGTGCAAAATGCCAAAGTCCAGTTAGGTCGTTTGCAAATTTTTCCCAGGAAAAAGGTCTGCCTTCTTTGATGACAAGGCAGAGGATTAAAGGTGTAAATTAAAAGCATAGTGAGGACCACTGCTCTAAACTTTTTAACAAAATGGGTCTCTTGTTCTGCTTCTGGAGTGGGCCTCACCACTACTGCCACATTTAAAGCTGCTCTCGATTTATGAAATGCTCAGAGAAGTAAAAGTGGTATTATTTCTCAGGTGAAACTGAAAGGTCTACTAAATGACCCAGTTCAGCATACCTGAGAACTTGGATTTTTGTCCTATTTTATCCGACAACTATCCCTTCTATATCACCATACCGTGTCATCTAGCTATTCAACTAGAGAAATAATGGTGCCAGGTGTGACAAGTGGTGAAATCTACTCTCGCAATTCAATAATGAAGGTTCTATGTGCAGATTTAAAAGGGGTTCACTTTACCCCATGTGGGGGAAGAAGCTTGTGGTTAATGTTCAAAACAAAAAGAATACAAATGAACTTTCAACTATGAGATTGAACACTATAAGAAGAGTTCTCAAATTTCTAAAACTTTATTCTCTTTGTTTATTTCTAGCTATAAAGTAATGGAGGCTTCTTCAATCCTAGATTGTACAGAGGAATGTAGCGGGACTAGTGGCAATGAGTCTGGCTGGACAACCTACATTGGTTCCTTCATCCAAGAAAACTGCCATTACCAGCATCATCACCATGATGATGATTATCACAGCTTTCATGAGCATCAAGATCAGAAAATGGGCAACTATAGAAACGACTACTATGATGATAGTGAGAGTGATGATTCCATGACCTCAGATGCCTCTTCAGGTCCAACTCGTCTAGAATTTCCATGTAAAAGCAATGAAAAGTGTGTCCGCGTGGATCCTTTTAAGCATGGAGCTACTAAATATTCATCAAGAAAAAAACTTCAGAACCAAATTAAGCAAATAGAGGTTGTGATGCCAAGGGTCAAAGTACCAATAGTAGCATCAGAGATAGAAGCCAAGAGTGCTGCTAGTCATGTTCCCTGTGCAACCAAGGTAAGAAAGGGCAAGTAAGCAAAGATGCTCCTAAGTTACTTGTTCCAGAATGCTGTAAAGCTTTTCTTGTTAATGTTGTCATAAGCAGAATAAAAATGTTTCTCTTGTGGGGTTTCAAGAAATTAAATGTGAACCTAGAGTCTTGAAATATAGATGGTCTTCATCCTCAAGCAAGCAAAGGTATATTGTAGAAGCATGTACATGTTTGGGTCCATGTAACAAAAAAAATGCATGAACTTATTTGTTATTTTCTTATTCCATCTGGCAAAATAAACGCATCAAAATGAAACATAACTCCATAGCATAACTCAAATTTAATTCCTGAATGCATACACAGAGTCCCAAAAGCAAATGCAGTAATTGTGGCTCGAGAAAGATTCTAATGATCAGATTAACGTGTAAAAATTCGAAATTAGACTTGGGTTTTGGTTGAGCACTAAACTCAAATTGTAGCGGCTCAACGATTTACAGTTGTAAAAACCCCAGTGGTTTGGTCAAGTCTATATAAAATAATTTACACCATGTTAAGATCTTTTTTCCTTTTCAGTACTTAACATAGAAGACTTTACTAGTTAAGCTGAATGACATCCAGCTATCTTAAGGTTAATCATATAGGAAGTTATATGTTAACTGAAGGCAAGATTAAATGATTACTATTGGCGTTAGTTCAACCACTTAATGCCCTGCAGGCAAGAGGCTAAACAGAAGAACGCTAATTTAGAGTAAAATAAACTAATGACGACATTTCATTGCAGCTTCAGAAGCAACCGACAGAAGATACGACAAAAATGCTACCCGCTGTGTGACTGGCATGTAGATTTAAACTGCCTTGTCTTTGGAAGCGCCAGGCGACCCCGTATCTACAATGTTCAGACATTCAGAATTAATATTATCAACAGTGACAACTAACAACTAATCAAAATAGGGTGATCATATAGTGCGCTAATGTGCTTGTGGACATGAGTATACAGAAGTATACCATCTTACAATATTAGGCCCAAAACATTTGGAAATGTATAGGATAATTAAAAGGGAAATGGAGTTCCGACACCCAAAACTTATTTATATAGACATCATATGGTGTCCAAATCAGAAGCATACATGTATTACCAATCATAAAGACAAGTAGTCCCAACTCCCGAGCTACCACAGTTAACATAATCTAAATGAAGATAAATGCTCATATATCACTTTTTCCATCAGTCCTGAATGGCAAACATTCTATAATCCAAAACCTTCTTAGTTGATGATAATAGGGATAGAGAATAGAGAGAATGCTTGATAATCTTATTCATCTCCAGGTAAGTCAACCATATAGTTGTCTATGGTCTTGTAACAATAATAATAATAATAAAAAGAAAACATCCTAGAGTTTAACAGAAGAATTCTGTTCAATATGAAACAAGGTATATGCATCACTAAGGAAATCAAATCACAACAAATATAATGGTTATTTCAGAAGGTAAAACTATACAGAAACAAATTGCATAAATTTAAAAATCCATGTCTTTTCTCCTGAACTTGAATATGCATCATATGAATTTTCTTGACCTGTTGAGTATTCTAAAATTACTCCAATCATCTGAATTTGACCTAAAAGAATCAGATTCTGAGGGCATGGAAATCTATCAAGAAAGGTCATCTAGAAATGATCGCAACTCAAGACAATGGGTAAATCTTACTCACAATACACAAGGGCTAAGATGGGTTGAAGATTCAAAATTAAGCAAAAAAGACAACTTTGAGGATCCCCCTTCCACGTAAGAGCTCAAGATAAAATTCTACATGTCACTCTCTACATAAATGGTTTGATGTGTTACATAAAAATTATTTGCAGCCAACTGCATGATTGCAGCCAAATGCTTATAGACAGTCTCCAATACAAGTAGGAGGTTCTAGACTACTTTGTAGGGAATGGCGAGGCTTCAGAATTAGTTATCCACATTGTCCTCTTTAGTTACCCGTGGCATCAAGTAATACCAAAGACAAAAGAAAAAGAAAAAGATAATGAATATTCTCAACACCTGCATTGATTAAAGTTGAATATAAAGTTCACAAAGAAACAGCCCAATTAACTATGTCCCCCAGCAAGAAGATTGAAAGAATAAATGAAGAAAAAAATATTAATTAATATTCATTAAGTTGGCATATAAACCAGATAGGAAGTGTCAATACGAATGATACATACATAGACACACGTTCATATCTCTTATTCTATTGAATGAAAAGCACATGTGAGTATAAAGAATCATTCTTTGAATTAAAAAGACAAAGTAGGCCACATCTGCCTGTACAGTTCCGGTTCTAAACTGACATGGCAACAGTATGCCCCATAAGCTTAACATATTTAATATCCCCTAACCCTGTGAGATAATATGTTTTATTGCATGATATAGCAACAAATACACTCTTAAGTCGCATGGGTCGTGTTTATTAGTTTCTGCACTAATAAGACACTGAGGTACATTACCACATTACCAACAGCACCAAGAGAGCTAAATTTAGATCTTTGACAGTTTTGCAATCTTGAACCACTCAGTATGGAAGGATCCTAGGATATCAATCCTCGCATAGGTATGGGCTCCAAAGTAATCCCGTTGTGCTTGGACCAAATTAGCAGGCAGCCTTTCCCTTCTGTAAGTATCAAAATAAGCAAGGCTAGCAGACATACCAGGGGTGCTAATACCTGAGTTGATAGCAAAGCAGACAATTCTACGCCAGGCAGACTGTTGCTCAATTATTTCCTTTGCAAATTCTGGATCGACAAGAAGATTAGGCAGGTCTGGGTTCCTATCATAGGCCCTCTTGATACGATCCAGGAACACTGCACGAATAATGCAACCACCCTTCCAAATCCTTGCCAGCTCCCCAAGTTTCAAGTCCCAGCCCTTCTCAGTGCTCTTTGCACGTATCAAGTTCATACCCTGGGCATAGCTACATATTTTGGAAGCATAGAGTGCTTGCCTCACATCATTAATCAACTTTTCCTTATCAACTTGATCAGCTAAGATGTCTCCAATGCCACTTGATTTGAAAACTTTAGCAGCTTCAGCCCTTTCTTCTTTCAAACCACTGAGGAATCTCCCATCCAATGATGATGCTATAGTAGGAGCAGCTACTGACAACTCAGCAGCTTGCTGAACTGTCCATTTACCGGTACTTTCATGCCAGTTTTGTCCAAAACCTTGTCCACCAAATATCCTTCTCCCTTGTCATCCTTGATTCTAAAAATATCAGCTGTGATCTCAATCAAGAAACTAAGAAGCTCCCCCTTGTTCCACTCTGAAAAAACCTGGTGTAATTCCTCATTACTGAGCTTCCCAACTGATTTCAGCACATCATATGCTTCTGCAATCAGCTGCATGTCACCATATTCAATTCCATTGTGGACCATCTTGACAAAATTGCCAGACCCTCCTTTGCCAATATAAGTGACACAAGGACCACTGTCAGGAACTTGAGCAGCAACCTTAAGGAGGATGTCTTCTATGTTTTTGTACGCCTCAAAAGATCCTCCAGGCATTAAAGATGGTCCATGTCGAGCACCCTCTTCACCACCTGAAACTCCCATTCCCAGATAAAGTAAACCCAACTCACCCATGGCTTTCTCCCTCCTCTCAGTGTTTTCATACCACTCATTTCCACCATCTATGATGCAGTCTCCTTTCTCCATGTAAACTGACAAAGTCTTGACAGTTTGGTCAACAGGGGCTCCAGCCTTAACTAGCATGATTATGACACGAGGTTTTTGAATTGAATTAACAAAAGACTCAGGATCATGGAAACCATATAAAGGAAGATCTCCCTCTTGTTTAGCTCGTGCAACGGTCTCATCAACTTTTGAAGTGGTCCGATTGTAAACAGAAATTGGGAATCCTTTCTCAGCAATGTTGAGGGCAAGGTTTTGGCCCATGATGGCAAGGCCAGCGAGTCCAATTCTTGTCAGTGGAGCCATATTTAAAATCTGCTGGTCAAAATATGATGTCTCAATTCAATATACAGAAAACGTAACATATCTCCAATTTTTGGTCAGAGATAGAAATCAAACATCCAGCGATCTCCTTTTCTAAGGAGACTTTAGTAAAAGCCATTGTAGAGTAGAATGCTATCTATCTTTAAATGTAGACATGTAACAACACCAATAGACACTCTGTTCTATGGCTTCTACAAAACCAACTAATTCAGAAATAGCCCAACCACAAGAAAATATTTGCATGATCAGATTTTGGCTTTTCCTGCTAAACAGATTTACACATATGCAGTAATCTTAATAAGGGGCAGATGGTTGCCATTATTGATGAGGTAGCTTTCAACAAAGCAAGCAGCCAAATGCATAAGATGAATTTAAGACTGTCCTTTGAATGTATTTATTTATTTCAAATGGGATTTCATGTGATTTCTGCATAGAGGGACCTAGCAAATAAGCAGATATAATAAAATAAATTATGAAAATGTCAACTCTCATCGAATTTGAAACACAACAATGAAAAATCAAATGATCACATTAGATATATTTATGAAAGAGCAAATGAAACCAAATTAAATGCCTGTTAGGAGACTCAGAAATTGACAACAGGGACGAATTAATCAATTAGAACCAAAATGCTAGAAGATAATCAAAATAAACTGAAAACAAAAGAAAACCCAAATCAACGAATTAGGATATTGATTGAATTACGCAATAAAAAGAAGAGAGACAATGACGATGCTTACCTGAACCCAAACAAATTGAAGATCCGAGCACTATAGTTGCACACGAGCAGACTAAGTTAGTGATTGCTTAGCTACTTTGTAATGGGCGTTTGGTGTGGGGTTGGTGGCTGATCAGCTTCACATGGAGAATACACAATTTGCCTACACAATCTTTTCAACGCGCTGCACACCTTCAACCATGCGATATTTGTACTTGTACCCCAATAAGTTTTCGGTTTGACATTCAAATCCAAGGGGTATAATAAAATATACGAATAAGTGTCAAATATACTTTGGTATTATTTGAAATGGATTATATTGTAATTTTTTATGTTAAAAAATGTTACCAAAGCGATAAAATAGCTAAAATATGTTCTTTTCATATATATATATATATATATTAAAAATTTTGAGAAATATAGAATTAATAAATAAATGTTATGGTTCAAATAAAAAATAACATTACTGACAAGAAAAGGTTCAGTTAATTTTGATTGGAAAGAATATCAAGCATTGTTTGATTATAAACTACAGTTGGATGATGTTTGTGGCCATCATTTGCTTTACTGCTTGTCTTTTAATTTATTTTTTATTCTTGAAGTTTTAGGGATCCAAAAAAGAAATGGTTTATTGTGTTAGCAAAGTAGAATGCTGCGGTTTGTAATTTTGTATTGCTTGGTAATTAGCTGCTTCCCCTTCTTGCAAGGATTTCTATATATCAATGAAATTGCTGATTTAAAATTATACCTGCTGCCATCTTTACTCCATAGCAATTTTTTGAGATCAAATTAGGGGTGTGCAAAATTCGAAATGATCTGATTAACCCAACATATTTGGATAGGGTTAACCGAATCGGTTCGGATGTCAGGATTATTCGGGTCGGGGTGAAATCCCCTCTGGATTCGATCTGACAACCCGATTCACTTAAAAAATAAATAAATAAAAATCTAATTTTATTTCTGTTTTCCATGTCTTGTTAGTGTTGTAATTTTTAAATTATTAGTTTGTTGTATTTTTTATGGTATTTAATATTATTTATTTGTATTTTACTTTAAATAATTAAAAAAATTAAAATTCTGATAAATAGGATATGTCGGTTCGGAATCTAAAAAATATTGGATTAATCGGATAGGAGCCTGACAACTAAATAGGGCTGAATTGAATAAGAATAATTCTTAAATTTCGAATTAATCGGTTAGAATCGGGTTGATCCGAACCTTACCGATGCACATTCCTAGATCAAATCATTAAAAAAAAAAATTAGTGGCGGTTAAACAAGTGGACCCAGCTCATTTAGTTGCAGGTAGGATCACAATCATAGTTATTAAAATCGGATCGGTCGATTGAACCGTAAATGACAGGCCAATTGATTGGTTCAACTGTACAAAACCGAATTGATAAAAAACCGGATTAAACAAAAAAATCTAGAAATCGGATAAAATTAGATTTTTGGCTAAACGTTGCAAAAAATTATATTTTTTTGTATTTTTTCACCCCCTATATATATATATATATATATATATATATATATATATATATATATATATATTTCATTATTTATTTATTTGAAAAAATTAGTATTTTAAATTTTAAATATGTCACTTAATAATTTAATATACTTATTATATATTTGGTTCCATTGTAATCAAATATATGTATGTGTATATATACTAAATTTTTATTATTTATTTATTTGAAAAAATTAGTATTTTAAAGTTTAAATATATCACTTTATACTTATTATCTATTTGGTTCATTATATATATATTATATATATATATATATATATATATATATATATATATATATATATATATATATATATATATATATATATATATATATATATATATAATATATATATATATATATATATATATATATATATATATATATATATATATATATATATATGATTTTTTGGGATTGGGAAATTTTCATAATTTATTTCTTTGAAAAATGTAGTATTTTAAATTTTAAAAATGTTACTTAATAATTTAATATACTTATTATCTATTTGGATTTATTGTAATTAAATATAATTATACTCATATATGCAAGATTAATATTTTCTGTATTTGCTTCATTAGTACTCCATCTAAAAAAGAAATTTTTTTCATGATACGATTATATTTTTATGTTTCTAATATATGATATTTAAAAATACATAATTAATTACTTGTAATAATAAAATTAAAATTATATTTTATAACTTATTATTAAGATATTTATGACATATATTAATGTTTAATGAATATTTTTTTTAATTTTTATACAATAGTATTTATAAAATTATAATAATTTATTAATATTTTAAAAATAAAAAAAATCCAATTAAATTCGGTTAAATCGATCGAATTAAAAACCTCCAGTTTTATCGGTTCTTTATCCGGTCCGGTTTTAATAACATGAACCACAACATCCCACGAAACTTAGAAGATAACGGTATAAAATAACAAGCACAAGTTCCAACTTCCAACCAAACTAAACACCCACCGTTACCAAACCCGCAAGCTTCCTTAACCATCTTCGTCCTCTTTGCCACCGAAATTAAGCCAACGCAAAACAAACAACAATGCTTCTACGTGGCTTAATCTCCAATCCTCTCCCTTCTCTCCACCTTAAAACCGCCATGACAGTCACCAACAAATACTCCATCTCCGACGAGGCTCTAGAGTCCCGAGGCTTCCTTCTCCGGCGGACATTCTCCAACCTCAATCTCGACCACCTCAACTCTGTGTTCGTGGCGGTGGGCTTCCCCAAGCGGGACCCGGAGAAGATCAAATTGGCGTTGGAGAACACAAGCTCGCTTCTTTGGATTGAGCACAAGAAGACTCAGAAACCGGTGGCATTTGCTAGAGCGACAGGTGATAATGTTTTTAATGCAATTATATGGGATGTTGTGGTGGATCCTTCTTATCAAGGCATTGGATTAGGGAAAGCTGTGATGGAGAGACTCGTAGAGGAGCTGTTAGCGAAAGGGATTGTTAATAGTGCTCTGTATCCGGAGCCCCGAGTTCTCGGGTTTTATAGGCCTTTAGGCTTCGTAGCCGATCCGGATGGGATCCGAGGGATGGTATACTCTAGAAAACATAAAAACAGGAAATAATGTTTATTTTTGCCTGTTACAAAGTATACATGTAGAATTCGAATTCAAGACCTGCAAGCTATAATTTACCATACAGATACCACTAAATTCAAAGCATATAGATTAACTCCTGACACTGTTTTAACAGCTAAAAAGCTGATATGCTTGTGATGAGTTCTCACATTCTTCTATTCATTTTACTCAGTCTGGGATGCAAAATGGGGCTGTTCTTAAGCTATTCAGTTTTTCCTTGTTCTT
This sequence comes from Excoecaria agallocha, assembly GCA_037975025.1. Lineage (NCBI taxonomy): Eukaryota > Viridiplantae > Streptophyta > Magnoliopsida > Malpighiales > Euphorbiaceae > Excoecaria > Excoecaria agallocha. The sequence goes on from CM075809.1 coordinate 44,256,413, forward strand.
GCTACTTTATCCAGATTATGGAAAGAAGCAGTCAAATGTGTCCTTTGGCTTCTAGCTAATGGCGTAATCAGTAATGTTTGTATCTTTTGCTGTGTTTAATGGATTGGTGCTATTGATCAAATAAAAAATTTTGCAATCTACTAAGAAATTAGAAATGTGTTATTTCTTCAAATATGGGGAAGAACACAAAGCAAATTTATCAGAGAAATGATGATAATTCAGGAAGAAATTAATTTCCTTGGGCTTTTATTATCCACAATTCAAACAACTACATCCATGAGTTCCCTCCAGTACATAAAAAAGTTAGAGCTAGAACGGCCCTGCCATTGCCATTGCCATTGCAAAGTAGCAGCTTTTATTGAGAAACCAGTTTCACAATCACAGATTCTAAAGCCCACCTAAAACAACACAAATAATTTGCACAAAGTCAATATCTTTTCAACCTATAACATATCCATGAAGATACAGTGTGATTCAAAACAAAACAAAGAATCAAATTCGAATTGAATTTGCAAAAGGGGCTCCCAAATTACTCAGAGACAAAAACCATCAAACTTCTCCTAAGCTAATCAAGGTCATTCTTTTAATTCCCAGTAAGCTAATTGGTGAATAGAAATCAGATGAGCAAACAAACAACAGAAATGGAGAAAGAAGCTGACCTTGAAATTATGAATTCAGGACGCATCCTTGGCGTTGTGAAGGAAAGCAGCAGAACAAAGAATAGAAGCAATGAAGGCAAAAATACCTAAACCGATCATTAAAGAAAACCCAGCCACCACCAAATCCAGTAACCACTGTACACTTAATCCCACAAACAAAACCATCTTCTTCTCTTTTCTCTTTTTATCTCAAATACCCAATAACAAAAACTGAAAAATCTGAACTGGGTATTTCTAATTTTTTACACGAATCTCTTAATCCAGTGAAATTGAGATCGCGATACATATCCACTATATCCAAAGCGTGGCAGAAAGAGAGAAAGTGGAAACGGCATATTTTTTGGGGATTTGCAATAGTTTTTTGGCACATAGCATGATGGGAAATTGGGAACGGATTGAAGATTAGAAAATGCTGGTTCATTATTTTGCGTTGTGGTCCTTGGGCTAACATGGGCCTGGTGCCAATCTATTATTATCCAGCAAATTTCGTGCCTCTCCCCATCTCGTGTTCTTAACTTCTTATTAGCCAATGCCAACTCTAAATGCAGTTAGATTACATTTGAGCAGAGTGAGAATTGGTTCGGATTCTTTGTTTAGGAGGACAATTTGGTGGAAATGTATTGTCAAATAGGTTCTAAACAATGATTCCTAAACTTATTTTCTTACACTCAAACAAAAGTTGATGGCCGTGTTCTCCCTCCAAAGGTGTATAAATTTTGCTGAACTGGCTATAAACATTAATAAAGAGCAGATACACCAAGTTTATAACGTACATGAAGCTAGTATACATTTGAAAACGATATTAGCCTTGTCTTTATATGGAATATTTACTCTATCAAAAGCTTGTTAGATCATCGTTATTAGTTGTTCTCGAATCTAACTCCTCCTGAGGCCACTCAACCTCTTAATCTCGGTTGCATTACCCTGTGATCTAAACAGACTCCGCCTGTGTATGAGCAAGTTCTGGGTTGAACATCAGCTCCATTCAGTAAGGAAAATGGGATAATCCAAGCTAGTACTTTTCTAGTTCTATTGCTTGTGTTCATTCCCTTAAAATCCCATGCATTGTTTTGATTGTGTGGGACGGGGCAGAGTCGATGCAAGGCTTAATTAAAGTGGTATTACGAACTCTACCTTCCCAACTGCAAGTCCATGGGTGGCATACCTGAATTATTGAAAATCGGAATTTTTTATTGTCTAGATAGGCAGCTAAATAGAAAAATGAAAAAACTTTAGCCGCATATGCATTTACTTAACAGATGCACAAGTATACCTGGCAACTTTGGCATTTTCGGCATTGGTTTTCGCATTGGTAGAGGTTGCGGTTCCCTAATATCGACTACAACAGCATCAGAAGTCAGAAATGTTTTGGCTACTGATGCAGCATTCTCCAAGCAACATCTAACAACCTGCTTTATATATTCATTCAGCTTCATGAGCATTTTCTACATCTGGATTTGGATCAATTTGAAAGTTAAAAACATCTTGCTTACAAATATTTAGCTTTTCTTCTTCAACATCTGTGAATCCTCTTATTTAATTTACACATTTTCCATATTGCCTTATGGCTAAGCTTTGTTATATGACCATCTGAATTATCTATGCATAAATGTATAGAGTATCTTTTGAATAAGCCACAAGATTGACCATACCTTTGTTGGATCTATTATTCCAGCAGATATCAAATCCTCATATCTGTCACTTGCAGCATTGTAGCCATATCTTGGATCATCCTTTGATAGAATCTGCATCATTCAACAAGTTTTTGCATCAAATTGTATTACAAATTGTCAAAACAAATTCAGAACCCAGAACGATAGTGAAATAAGTTAAAAGACCTGGTCTACGACAACATTGCCATTTACACCTGCATTTTTGGCTATTAGTCTTGTAGGATAACTCAAAGCTCTTTTAAAGATCTCAGCTCCAATCTGCGAGAATATATGTAAATTATGATCACAACTGTAATGGACAACTAGTAACTCTCCACGGATAATAGAATGACTTGTCTTCTATGAGTAAGATGCAATGAAACAGTATGGTTCCTCTAGTCAATTGTTGGTCAGTTTAAATTGCATTATCCCAACCAGCTATCCAGTAGGTGCTCTGGTTTTGTTCCTCACCAAACAAAATACTTGCAAGGGGCAATCGTGAATTTTTTATAAGTAAAATAGGGAATCTTCTCACTCAAGTTGATCAATCAGAAGTTTTCAAGTCTTGTCATTCTGTTAAGACTTTTGGAGCAGCCAAAAATAAAATTAAAACAGAAGACAAGCAAAGGCAAAAGACCTTTTGTTCTTCATTATCCAAAAGTTCTTTAATACCATCCACCTTACTGGACAACCTCAGAAGGCCACATCCGCCACCAACTACTACGCCTTCCTCAATAGCTGCCTGTGTAACACTCTTATCACTCCGATTATACGGAATAGTACATGTATATCGTAAAAAAATTTTTTTCTTTTAATTAACATTTACTTAATACCAAAATTCGATATTACCGATTATTTAGGTACTCGATGACCTATAACTGTCCCGGGTTACTATTCACTTAATAAAAATTCGGCAATATAACGGCTGTATTTTGACTAACCTCCTGAAAAATCAGACAACACACAGCTTCTCAGAGGCACAACACTTCTATAGCAATCATTTCATTTCTCCAAAACCTCCATCAAACATCCAATACTTCAACACAACTCATCATCACAATCATATACATATATGTTTACTTATCTTTACATATCCAAATATTTATACATATTAGTCATTCATATACATGCCAAAGTCTACATAATTTACATAATGACAAAATTTCTTGTCCTTCATTCTGTGCATCACTGTTCCTCCAGCGCTGTACCTGCATGTAGTAAAAACTACATGCTAAGCATAAACTATGCCCAGTGGTGTCTAACAATCCTAATACTTTCTTTGCAATATTTATTTCTTTAATATACTTTATTTAATCAATTAATTTCACAATAAGTACATTTTAACATTTTCAGCACATTTTAGTGAAAACAGTGGTTTTTCACATTATTTACATTTTTTTTCTTTTAATTCATGACGGTTGATTAATTCCCTTTTTAGTCCTCAAAATTTTGCTAAATTTCAAAAATGTCCTTTTTCTTTAATATTTACGATTTTGCCATTATAGTAATTTACTTTCATTTCCTTTACATTAGTTTCATCATTATTCATCATTTATTCCTTATTTCACTACTTTTGGGTAAAATTACAGTTTAGTCCCTGTACCATAAAATCTTATCTTATCGACCGGTTAGGTCTCCAAAATTACTATTTTGCCCTTATTAATCATTTCTCATTTATTTTTACCTATTAATTACCCATTTTGACAAAATTACCATTTTGCCCCTAAACTCTCATTTTCTTTCATTTAAGTCCTTTTTCCACTTTAAACTTCATTTTTATCATACTTTTCATTTCTTTTAACTTATTATCACTTTCATTTCATTTTATGCCCCTAGTACAGTACCGACAGAAATTCTCAAACTGGATACTCGGGACTTGGACCCCCATGGGCCACATATAGACTGAAAAATGATCTCGGCGACCATTTTTTCACGTAGCAGATACCAGGTACAAACAGAAGCTATGGTGATCAGTGATCCTACCATAACTAAGCAAGTCGCCGTGACTTGCACCACGGTACAGATGTCCCTATGGCTAGCCAATTATATCCTGAGCTAGGCTTTTACTGCCAGACTAATTCTAAGGGCACATTTTCATAGAAATTGCAATCAAACTTTAACCTTCTTTTTTTCATTACTCGAAATTTCTCGTAGTCATTTCTTTCCATTCTTTCACATAGATTGTGAATTATTCTACCATAATTCACCAAAATCATTCACTTTCTCATCAATTTGCATTTTATTTCATATAAATGCCATATTTTCATTACTTAAATAATTGAAAATATTCTCTAAAATATTCATTTAATTTCAATAAATTCAATAAAAATTCCTAAGCATATTATTTCATTTCTAATATCATTTAAAAGCTTAAATTCATTAAAATTCACAAAATCCACTTAGGTTTTCTTTAGGATGCAATTCGGCCATCAAGGTAAGTATACTATATAAATATTCAATAATTCATTTAGACATTTAAACATGCTTATTCAAGGTCTAGTTACACTAATTCATCATTAATTTCAATTAACTCATCATTTTATCACATAAACCCTAACTTACATAAAGGGTACTTAATTGAAATCAAAGAAATTACTAAGATTTATTAGCCACTAACCTTTCTTTCTTGTTCTAGGATGCCTAAGCTTCCTTTTCCTTGCCTTTAGCCTTGGAAGCTTGCAAGTCTCCTTGATTCCCTATGGAAGCCGAATTTTCAAGCCATTAGAACTCTAATTTTTCAACCTCAAATGCTAAAAATAACATCATAAATAAAGTCTAGGCACCCAAAAACATAAGTAGGCACCTTAGAAATAATTTTAACCCATTGGTTTCACTTACCTCAAATGAAACCCTAAACTCTCTCTCCTTATTTTTCTTGATTTCCTTCCTTGATTTGAAGAGAGGAGGTCACAACACTTAACTAGAGAGGCAGAACTTACTATTAGGTGGTTTTATTTGGTGTGAAATGGAGAGAAAAATGAAGAAAACTCACACAACAATGGTGGAGAGTGGTTCGGCCAAGGGAGAGAGAAGAGGAAGAAGATGATTTGCTGTCCTATTCCAAAAAATTCTCCCTTTATATATGTTGGTCTATGGGCTTGGTGGGCTTGATTTAGGTTAATGGGCTTAGTTAATTAATTAAAGTCCATTAACACCTAATTTAAAGCCCAAAATTATTTCTCCCATTTTCTCACTCCAAATCACTCCAATTTCAATTCCATAATTCTTATCACATCCAAATTAGGTAGTACACAAAATTTCGGCTCAATTGAAATCCGTTACTGGTCCGATTCAACCGAACTGGTTTGATTCGACAACTGTCGACATCGCCGAAAAATTCATTTCTTTATACCAAAATATTCTACATGAAATTTCATGAAGATCTGCAAAATATGGCAATTTTTGGAATTCATTTGCTATTTTTAAAAATTTATGCAAAATCAAGTCTCCTTCCCTACCAGGAAAATTGACTCGCTACCTTTTTCGTATTTTCGACTTTCGGAGGTCTATTTGACCTCGATTTCACTTCAAATTTCAATCCCGGACTCACCATGACCAATACTTCCCGATGGTCAAATAAAATATTTTTTACTTTCGGGTCCGTTTTACGGTCCGGGTGCACTATTCACCATCGAAATTTACTGTTCACGGCCAGACCGGTGTTGAGGCCATTACAATTCTCTCCTACTAAAATAAATTTTGTCCTCGAAATTTACCTGTATTGAAGAGATGGGGATACTGATATCTCATAGTGGCTTCTGGTTCCCACGTAGCTTCTTCTACATTGTGATGGTGCCATAGTACCTTCACTAATGTAACCTGCTTGTTTCTGAGTTGATGGACTTCTCTTGCTAAGATTTTCACTGGTTCCTCTTCATAAGTCATGTCATCAGCCACTTGAATCTCTTCTTGTGTAATCACGTGACTAGGATCCGATCTGTATCTACGGAGCATAGACACGTGGAACACATCATGTATCTTTTCTAATTCAAAAGGTAACTTTAATCGATACGCTACGGGACCCACTCGCTGAAGTATCTCATAAGGGCCAATAAATCTAGGACTTAACTTGCCCTTCTTTCCAAATCTTAAGATCTTTCTCCACGGAGATACTTTCAGGAAAACTCGATCTCCCACCTGAAACTCTATGTCTTTCCTCTTCAAATCAGCATAGGACTTCTGACGATCCGCAGCTTCTTTCAATATACCTTTAATTACTCGAACTTTCTCTTTAGAATCACGGATCAAATCAGAACCTACTAACTTCCTTTCACTCAATTCAGTCCAACATAGAGGAGTTCTGCACTTTCTACCATACAGGGCTTCAAAAGGAGCCATTTTCAAGCTGGATTGGTGACTGTTATTGTATGCAAACTCTGCCAAAGGTAAATGCTTTTCCCAACTGGATCCAAACTCTAGGATACAACACCTGAGCATATCTTCCAAAACCTAGATCACTCTCTCGGACTGGCCATCTGTCTGAGGGTGAAAGGCTGTACTAAAGTGAAGCCTCGTACCCAAAGCATCTTGAAAACTGTGCCAGAATCGAGAAGTAAACCTCGGATCCCTGTCAGAAACAATGGAAGATGGCACTCCATGCAATCTTACTATTTCATTAATGTACAATTCTGCCAGTTTAGACAAAGGATAGTCCATCCGTACGGGCAGAAAGTGAGCTGACTTGGTAAGTCGATCTATAATCACCCAGATGGCGTCATGTTTCTTCTGAGTCAGTGGCAAGCCTGTTACAAAATCCATGGTCACTCGGTCCCATTTCCACTCTGGTACTAACAAAGGATGCAACAACCCTGAAGGAACTTGGTGCTCAGCTTTTACTTGCTGACAGATCAGACATTTACTTACAAATTCTGTCACATCTCGTTTCATACCTGACCACCAATAGAAAGCTTTCAAATCTTGATACATTTTATTACCTCCAGGATGCATTGCATAACTGCTATGATGTGCTTCAGTTAGAATACTTTTCTTCAACTCTTCCTGGTTTGGAACACAAAGCCTTTGCTTAAAATAAAGGCTCTCATCATCACTCAAGGAGTAATTCTCTACACTGCCATTCTGAAGTCTATTCTTAATGCTCATCAACCGATCATCTTCTAACTGAGCAGTCTTAACTTGATGCACAAAGTCAGGCTTTACTTGTAATTCAGCTACCAGGGCTCCATCTGAAGCTAAACTTAGATGGACATTCATAGCTCGGAGAGCTGCAAACAAAACAATCAATTACTAAAGCAAAACAATCACTTGTACTAATTACTTAAGGGTATTCACATCACCTGACATAAATTTCCTGCTAAGTGCATCAGCTACTACATTAGCTTTTCATGGGTGGTAATCGATGTAGCAATCATAATCCTTGATCAATTCCAACCATCGCCTTTGTCTAAGGTTAAGCTCTTTCTGAGTGAGAAGGTATTTTAAACTCTTATGATCTGAGTAGATATAGCATCTCTCGCCATATAAATAATGTCTCCAAATTTTCAGCGCAAGAACAATGGCTGCCAACTCTAGATCATGGGTAGGGTAGTTCTTCTCATGTGTTTTCAACTGTCGGGAGGCATATGCAATCACCCTGCCTTCCTGCATCAAAACACACCCTAATCCATTTCTGGATGCATCACTATAAACCACAAAATCCTTACCCCATTCAGGTTGAGTAAGAATTGGAGCTTCAGTCAACATGCTTTTAAGTCTTTCAAAACATTGCTGACAAGCATCAGTCCACACAAATCTAACATTCTTCTGTAGTAATCGGGTTAAAGGTATTGCAATAGTAGAAAAACCTTTAATGAATCTCCTATAGTACCTGGCTAAACCCAGAAAACTCCTCACTTCAGTAACATTCTTGGGTGGTTTCCATTGGATAATCGCATCAATCTTTGAAAGATCTACTTTAATACCTTCTGCCGAGATTACATGACCCAGAAAAGACACCTCATTTAACCAGAAGTCACATTTGCTAAACTTAGCATATAACTGTTTTTCCCTTAGGACTTGCAAAACAAGCTTCAGATGCTTATCATGTTCTTCCGGCGTCTTGGAATAGACCAGAATGTCATCAATAAAAACTACTACAAACTGGTCCAAATAGGGATGAAAAACCCTATTCATCAAGTCCATAAAGGCGGCTGGAGCATTCGTAAGCCCAAAAGGCATAACCAGAAATTCATAGTGGCCATACCTGGTACGAAAAGCAGTCTTCGGCACATCTACTTCTTTCACTCCCATTTGATAATAGCCTGATCTCAAGTCAATCTTCGAGAAAACACCTGCTCCCTTAAGCTGATCAAACAAGTCTTCAATGCGAGGGAGGGGATACTTGTTCTTAATGGTAACTTTATTCAGTTGCCTATAATCAATGCACAACCTGAGTGTACCATCTTTCTTCTTGACAAACAGAACTGGCGCTCCCCAAGGAAAAACACTGGGCCTAATAAACCCCTTATCTAACAATTCTTGCAACTGAATTTTCAATTCTTTTAACTCTGCAGGTGCTATCCTATAGGGAGCAATAGAAATAGGTACGGTACCTGGAGCAACATCAATAGAAAATTCTACCTCCATGTTAGGTGGTAAACCAGGCAACTCATCAGGAAAGACATCCTGAAACTCCCTGACAGTAGGTACTTCTGACATCTTTGGACTGACTTTCTTTGATTCCATTGCATAACACAGGTAAGCCACACATCCTTTTCTAATCAACCTTTTTACAGCAGTGGCGGATATCACATCGGATAGAAAATCAGTTCTCATACCTACCACTATAACTTCTCGATCATCGCTAAGCTTTAAAGTGACTCTCTTCTTTCTACAATCGACAGTCACTTGGTGGGCGGATAACCAATCCATCCCCAGAATCACGTCGAACTCATGAAAAGGCAAAGCAATCAGGTTTGCCAGAAAGATGTGTCCCTGAGCACTAATAGGACACAGTCTGTATACTTTATCTACCACTACACTATGCCCCAGAGGATTACTCACCAAAACATCCTGGTCCAAGCATTCCTCTTTCATCCCTCTATCCTGTGCTAAGGCAGTGCTAATGTAAAAATGTGTGGAACCCGGATCAATCAAAGCATGCACTGAATCAGATAACAAGAGAAACGTACCAACTATTACATCTGGGGCATCCTCATACTCACGTGCTCTGACAGCATAGGTCTGACCCGATACTCTCCTCTGACCCTGTGATGTCTGTCCAACAGGTCTGGAGGCTGAAGTGTGAGGGGCAGCTCCCCTACCACGACCTCTAGGAACTGAGGATCCTGTACCTGATGCTGGTGAATTAACTGAGGTATTCTGCATGGCAGGACAGTCTCTAATCCGATGATCTCTGGATCCACATCTGAAACAGGCTCCTGTCAGAAATCTGCACTCTCTAGAGTGAAACTTACCAGTGTTCACAAGCCACTGCAGAATCACTATCTCGGTCCCGAGGAGCACTAGCAGTCGGAGCTCTGCCTCGAGATGCACTACCCTGACCTCGGCCTACTGCTACAGGTGACTGTCCCTGAAATGCCTGAGATTCCTTTGCTTTCTTCCCTTTACCACTGAACTGTCCCTGCTTCCTCTTTTGCTGAAATCGGGATTGTCTCTCAGCCTGTTCAGCCTGAGTCATCTCTAACTTTATGGTTGCCTCCACCATAGCACGTAAAGTAGGATACTTCTGAGCTCCAATGATCTGTTTAAGCCCAGTATGTAGGCCTCTCTCAAATCTGTAACATAATTTCTCCTCTGTAGCCTGGCCCTCATCCAGGTAAGCACTCAACCGCTCAAATTCTCTCTCATACTCTGCCACTGTCTTGTTTCCCTGCTTTAATCTCCAGAAAGCCTCTTGCATAGTGGCCTTATACTCGGACACAATGTATTTCTTCTCAAACTGGTCCACAAAATACTCCCAACTCAACTGATCTGCAGGAGTATGTCTTCTGACGGAATCCCACCAAATGAATGCAGGACCCTGAAGTAATGCTACAACACCTTCAAATTTTTCTTCCAGTGGGTTGTGGGTTATCTCAAACAATCTCTTTATCTTGTATAACCATTCTTCAGCCACTGCAGGTGTCAAAGGTTCTCTGCCAGAAAAGTCTTCTGCCCCCAATCTCTTTAATTGATCCAAGATAGGTCTTCGCCTAGGCGGCGCTGGCTGAATCTGTACTACTGTAGGCTGAGGAGGCACCGGAGCTGGAGCTGCCTGCAGTCTCTGCTGAATGTAGTCAGCCATCAAATCAAGGAAGTCCGACTGAGGGAAAGGAGGCGGTGCTACAGGAGGAGGGTTCTGTTGTGGGGCCTCTTGTCGCCCAATATTACTCGATGCCTCACTCCTGATGTCAGCTGACTGTTGTCCTCGGTCAGTAGACATCTTTTCACTATAAAACAAAAAGGAGCAGATGCACATTAGTTCCAAAACATTCACTTCCTAAACATAATTGGCATGTATATACAGACAAATCAATTAATACCCACTCCGATCTTAGAACCGTCTAAACCTTTGCTCTGATACCAATAAAATTATAACACCCTTATCACTCCGATTATACGGAACAGTACATGTATATCGTAAAAAAATTTTTTTCTTTTAATTAACATTTACTTAATACCAAAATTCGATATTACCGATTATTTAGGTACTCGATGACCTATAACTGTCCCGGGTTACTATTCACTTAATAAAAATTCGGCAATATAACGGCTGTATTTTGACTAACCTCCTGAAAAATCAGACAACACACAGCCTCTCAGAGGCACAACACTTCTATAGCAATCATTTCATTTCTCCAAAACCTCCATCAAACATCCAATACTTCAACACAACTCATCATCACAATCATATACATATATGTTTACTTATCTTTACATATCCAAATATTTATACATATTAGTCATTCATATACATGCCAAAGTCTACATAATTTACATAATGACAAAATTTTTTGTCCTTCATTCTGTGCATCACTGCTCCTCCAGCGCTGTACCTGCATGCAGTAAAAACTACATGCTGAGCATAAATTATGCCCAGTGGTGTCTAACAATCCTAATACTTTCTTTGCAATATTTATTTCTTTAATATACTTTATTTAATCAATTAATTTCACAATAAGTACATTTTAACATTTTCAGCACATTTTAGTGAAAACAGTGGTTTTTCACATTATTTACATTTTTTTTCTTTTAATTCATGACGGTTGACTAATTCCCTTTTTAGTCCTCAAAATTTTGCTAAATTCCAAAAATGTCCTTTTTCCTTAATATTTACGATTTTGCCATTATAGTCATTTACTTTCATTTCCTTTACATTAGTTTCATCATTATTCATCATTTATTCCTTATTTCACTACTTTTGGGTAAAATTACAGTTTAGTCCCTGTACCATAAAATCTTATCTTATCGACCTGTTAGGTCTCCAAAATTACTATTTTGCCCTTATTAATCATTTCTCATTTATTTTTACCTATTAATTACCCATTTTGGCAAAATTATCATTTTGCCCCTAAACTCTCATTTTCTTTCATTTAAGTCCTTTTTCCACTTTAAACTTCATTTTTATCATACTTTTCATTTCTTTTAACTTATTATCACTTTCATTTCATTTTATGCCCCTAGTACAGTACCGACAGAAATTCTCAAACTGGATACTCGGGAAGTGGACCCCCATGGGCCACATATAGACTGAAAAATGATCTCGGCGACCATTTTTCCACGCAGCAAATACCAGGTACAAACAGAAGCTATGGTGATCAGTGATCCTACCATAACTAAGCAAGTCGCCGTGACTTGCACCGCGGTACAGATGTCCCTATGGCTAGCCAATTATATCCTGAGCTAGGCTTTTACTGCCAGACTAATTCTAAGGGCACATTTTCATAGAAATTGCAATCAAACTTTAACGTTTTTTTTTTCATTACTCGAAATTTCTCGTAGTCATTTCTTTCCATTCTTTCACATAGATTGTGAATTATTCTACCATAATTCACCAAAATCATTCACTTTCTCATCAATTTGCATTTTATTTCATATAAATGCCATATTTTCATTACTTACATAATTGAAAATATTCTCTAAAATATTCATTTAATTTCAATAAATTCCATAAAAATTTCTAAGCATATTATTTCATTTCTAATATCATTTAAAAGCTTAAATTCATTAAAATTCACAAAATCCACTTAGGTTTTCTTTAGGATGCAATTCGGCCATCAAGGTAAGTATACTATATAAATATTCAATAATTCATTTAGACATTTAAACATCCTTATTCAAGGTCTAGTTACACTAATTCATCATTAATTTCAATTAACTCATCATTTTATCACATAAACCCTAACTTACATAAAGGGTACTTAATTGAAATCAAAGAAATTACTAAGATTTATTAGCCACTAACCTTTCTTTCTTGTTCTAGGATGCCTAAGCTTCCTTTTCCTTGCCTTTAGCCTTGGAAGCTTGCAAGTCTCCTTGATTCCCTATGGAAGCCGAATTTTCAAGCCATTAGAACTCTAATTTTTCAACCTCAAATGCTAAAAATAACATCATAAATGAAGTCTAGGCACCCAAAAATATAAGTAGGCACCTTAGAAATAATTTTAACCCATTGGTTTCACTTACCTCAAATGAAACCCTAAACTCTTTCTCCTTATTTTTCTTGATTTCCTTCCTTGATTTGAAGAGAGGAGGTCACAACACTTAACTAGAGAGGCAGAACTTACTATTAGGTGGTTTGATTTGGTGTGAAATGGAGAGAAAAATGAAGAAAACTCACACAATAATGGTGGAGAGTGGTTCGGCCAAGGGAGAGAGAAGAGGAAGAAGATGATTTGCTGTCTTATTCCAGAAAATTCTCCCTTTATATATGTTGGTCTATGGGCTTGGTGGGCTTGATTTAGGTTAATGGGCTTAGTTAATTAATTAAAGTCCATTAACACCTAATTTAAAGCCCAAAATTATTTCTCCCATTTCCTCACTCCAAATCACTTCAATTTCAATTCCATAATTCTTATCACATCCAAATTAGGTAGTACACAAAATTTCGGCTCAATCGGAATCCGTTACTGGTCCGATTCAACCGAACTGGTTCGATTCGACAACTGTCGACATCGCCGAAAAATTCATTTCTTTATACCAAAATATTCTACATGAAATTTCATGAAGATCTGCAAAATATGGTAATTTTTGAAATTCATTTGTTATTTTTAAAAATTTATGCAAAACCAAGTCTCCTTCCCTATCAGGAAAATTGACTCGCTACCTTTTTCGTATTTTCGACTTTCGGAGGTCTATTTGACCTCGATTTCGCTTCAAATTTCAACCCCGGACTCACCATGACCAATACTTCCCGATGGTCAAATAAAATATTTTTTACTTTCGGGTCCGTTTTACGGCTCGGGTGTACTATTCACCATCGGAATTTACTGTTCATGACCAGACCGGTGTTGAGGCCATTACAGCCTGTGCCATTCAAAGGCAGAAACCTATGATTTATAATTGACAACAAAAAGAATTGAAAAATTTTAAAAATGACCAGCCACCTTAGTCGCATTTAAAGCATCTTCAATTCTGAGTTGCTTATCCTTCAGCTCAACTTGAGTTTGTGCTCCAACCTGCATTTTAATTGTTAAATCAAAAGTCCTAAGCAAATTAAGAGTCTTGAGCTGTCACTTTGTCAATTAGGAGAAGTTTTTGATTACCATAAGTACTTGATACCTGGAGAATGGCAATTCCGCCGGATAATCTTGCTATTCTTTCATTTATTATTTTCTTTTGAAAATGTTCTGCAGTATTCTGCAAAAACAAGAAAAATGTGGGTATTCTCAGACAGGGCCGACTGTGCATTAAATAATTCTGAGCTACTTTGGTAGCAGCTATATCATTCTCCTGACTCGCCCAAAACCATCTAGATGAGTCCTTCATGCTTAGAGATCATGGGTTGATTTATCACTTTATTCTTGCAATTGATGCTGCAATATGAAACTCAGAAAATCTTACAACAATGCAATAATTACATAACATTATTACAGGAAGAAGCACCTCAACAAGACTGCGAAGTTGAGAAACTCTCTCCTGGACAGCATCTTGCTTGCTTCCATCAGTAACTATAAGTGTAGAATCTTTTGTTATCACAACCCTTGTGGCAGAACCTAATACCTCCTTGCCAGTGTTTTCTACGGTGAAACCTATCTCATCTCTAATTACAATGCCTGCAAAAACAACTGAAGGGTTAAGCCACTAGAAGAGCATAAAAAAAGATGAAAAAAAAAAGATACTGAAAATAAAAAAAAATAATAATAATAATCTGCCCATATTTAGTAATTAAGATCATACCTCCAGTCAAGATGGCAATATCATCTAAATAATGGCTCTTGAGCTCGCCAAAGGCAGGAGCCTTAATAGCAGCTGCCTTCAGTGCACCCCTGAGTTTGTTCCTAATAACTGGAGCCAAAGCTTCCTCCTCAATGCCCTCTGCAACTATCACTATGGGGTATTTCTCTTTCACAGCATTGTCCAATATCCGAAACATATCCTTTGGATTTTTTATTTTTTTGTCAACCAAAAGTAACTGCAGACAAATGTTTTCATCCTGTAATCGTCCATAGAGGAATGCAGCAGACTATGTAAAGGCTTATGTTTCCTACCTTGCAGTTGTGGAACTCTACTGTCATTTTTTGTCGATCAGTGACAAAGTATGGAGACAGATATCCACGATCAAATTGCATCCCTTTTACAATTTGTAGATTGTTCTCAATGTACTTTCCTTTTTCAATTGTGACTACACCCTTCTTTCCCAATTCCTGGAGAGCATCAGCTATCATATTTCCCACTGCATAGTCATTCCCTGAACTAATTGCAGCAACATCTGCTAGTTCATCATCCTTGACCTGCAGTTTATTTCTAAGTTACTATAATATAAATGCAGCATAGAAGAAGCAATTTTACCCCCCCCCCCCCCCCACCACACACCCATTTGACATGCTTTTCAATTAGTCTACTTTTCCTGGATCTGAATTTTTGTAAGGAAAAGAAAAGGAGAAAACTAAGCATATTAACCTCTCTAGACATCAATTTGAGTTCTGAAACAAGAGCCACTGATGTTTTCTCGATCCCACGGGCAAGTTGAACAGGATTCAAGCCAGCAGAAATCACCTAGAAATTGTGTCATCTTTAATGTAAAAAGTTTGTAGATAGTAAGACACTTGAATTGGACATGTTCTTAAGTGAGAAGAAAATAAAAAGCTAGTAGCCAATTCAGGAATAAAACATAAAAACACCTAATTGTTAGAGTAAGCATTTCTTTGTGATAAGAGACAGAATTGTAGTTTCTCACCTTTAGACCCTCTGTAATTAATCCGTGTGCTAGAATAACTGAAGTTGTCGAACCATCACAAGCGAGGTTATTTGTTTTTGCACCAGCTTGCCTCACCAATTTCACTCCAACATTCTCCAACGGATCTTCCAATTCAATCTAAACAATAACAAATCACTGTGCTAACATTGCAATTTCCTCAAATAATTCTATAGAATCTATATCCTAAAATCAGGGAACCAAACTAAATCAATTTTCCTTTCTTTCTTTTGGTTTGTATATCTCCAAGTTGAGTATTCTAACAAGCATTTCATAGCTCCAGTATCCAACTCAGCGTAAGTTAATATTCTTATTGAATCCTTAATAACTATAAGAACTCCATGGTTCAATCAAAATTTCAAATTTTGAGTCCTAAAGTGGTAAAACCCATACTTTATGTCAGAAAACTAAATATGAAAATGCAAATTGTCAGGGAAATATGAGTAATAGGTACTTTCGCAATACCTGTTTTAGAACAGTTTCTCCATCATTAACAATCTTAGGAGGTCCATACTTATTTCCCAGCACTACATTCCTTCCCTTGGGACCTAAGGTCACGCCTACTAGATCTGCCACCATATCCACCCCAGCCTACACAAACCCAAATCAAATCAGAACCCAAAGTTTTGAAATTGGGTAACCAATATCAGAAATTGTTTAATTAACCAAAAGTAAACTGGGGAAAAAAAGATTGGAGCTTTGAAGAGTACCAGAAGTTTCTTTGTTACAGAACCATCATGGTTAAAATAAAGGTCCTTGGCTATGGCTTTAGGACTCAGCATAGAAGGTGAAGAGACCCTTTTGGACACTGTTGGGTTGGTGAAGGATAATGCAGAGATTGGACTTGTAGATGAAGATGCCATTGTGGAACAGACAAGCATATGTTCAATTTGTGTAAAAGACTGGAAAAAGAAGAGAGCCTTTGCTTGATGGAATTGATGATTTTGTATTTGGAAGATAAGGAGAGGAAGAAGAAGAAGATACCATGACAAAAAAAAAAAATGTCTAGCAGTTGATTTTTGGCGCTACTCCACGGTTGAGCTTGTCATAACTATCTATAATTTAATTTAGATATATTTTGTTTTTTAAGTTTTTACCGTATGCTACTATGCTTAATTAATTCATTTCAAATTTTCAATTACACTGAAATTTTGAAAAAGAAAATTATTAATAATTTTTATGAAGACATATATGTAATCATGTGCATTAGTTTTAAATTATCTATTGCTTTTTAGACATATATATTCAGAATTTTCATTTTGCGTGTGTAATCAATTTTAATATTCTGTAGGATTTTTTTTATTATTAATACTAATAAGAGAATTTTGATAGTAATGACGGATCCAATATCTTTTGGCTTTATATTTAGAATCATCCTCTTTATAGTAAAGTGAAATATATTTGAAATACTAACGCCATCAAAATAATAATAAGAAAAAAACAAATGCTTTATTATTATTATTATTATTATTATTATTAGAATTTCAATAGTAAAAGTAAAATATAGTTTGAAATATAACGCCATCAAATAAAAAATACATTAGATACTGAAAATAAAAAGAATATCTCGTTTGGTTTATAAAAGTATTGAAAATTTTCAATTTTAGAAGAGATTAAGCAAATGTTATTTTTTAATACAAATTAAATTTTTATTAATTATATAAAAATATATTTATAAAATATAAATAAAATTTTAAAATACATAAAATTTATGTTTTACGGAAAATATGTCGTTATAAATTCAAAATCTGTCGCTAAAGGTACAAATAATGACAAATTCAATCTGTTTTTTAGTGTGAAAACACGTGATTATTCGGTGTTCACATCCGTCACACACACACACCACCACCACCATCTAATCACCATCATCTACAAAATATATCATACCTGTCGCATAATAGACCAACTATTGAAGGATACTATTCAAGGCTTTCTTGGTTCCATAAATAACAGGTTCAATCCATAAATTAGGCACATGAATCTCTCTACTCATAATGTAATTTTCTTTGAAAAGAGCTCACTACCTTTTGCTGACTTAAGTATCAGAGTATTTATGTCCGGTCACGCCAGGCAAACATCTTTTGCAGGATTTAACATCCAAAAGCAGATAGGAACCGTGGGACAAAGCACATCGATATCCTTCTATCTCACATAGAGACCTTTCCCTTCTCGATGATAATGTGAGATCTATCATTTGATGTTGTCGTTGAGAGTCGATGGTCGAGCTAAAATATCCATTTCCTGCATTTCTTTCAAGAATATGGATTTACGACCACAAAAAGAAAGGAGAAATGTCTTAGTCTCGTGAAAGTCTCTAAGACTACTGATAATGGTCATTTATATAATATTTTTAGTATGTTTTTAGGTATTTAATTGAGTTAATTTTGTGTTAATTAGGTTGAATTTGAGTTTAATTGGTTACTTTTATATTTTTGGAGTTAATTGTAAATTTTAGTGTTTTTCAAAGTAAATTTGCAAGAAAAATGACTTAATTGCAAAAATGCAAGAATATTTGGGCCAAAACTGTGAATTTGAAAAATTCATATTAATTAATAGGCGTGAAGTCTAGAAGACTTTTGCGTGGCTGTGTGTTTTCAAGAAGCAAAATATGCATGGCCACGTGAAGACTTATCAAGGGAAATCCCATGGCTACGTGAAACACAAAGGAGAATTGTACATGGCCACGTGAAAAATGTCAAGTGAAGAACATATGGCCACGTGAAAAAGAGCTAAGAAGAACACATGGTCACGTGAAGAATAACAAAGGAAAACACATGGCCACGTGTTTTGTTTCCCATGAAGCGAAGGATTTTCAGTTTTTTCAATTCAAGAAAGATTCTTTTCCTACTCCAATTGAGAAAGTTTAGAAAGCTTCTACAACATATTTTGCCTATAAATAGACAATTCTAACACAAAAGGAGGAGAATTAGATAGAGTTACAAAGCTCATTAGTTTTAAGTTTTAATTTGTTTTTCCAGTTTTTCTGTTTTTATTTTTCTTTTCAACTTTGTTTTAGTTTTTAAATATGTTTAGGAAGTAGTTTTTCTTCTTTTGCTAATTGATTCTTAAAAACTTATATTTTCATTGTTATGACTTTATTTTGAACTTAATTTCAATATCAGTTGATTATTTCTTGGTTTTAAGCATATTCTTATCTTTGATTGTATTAAGATTAATTGTTGGTTTATTGAATAAATAACTAAAAATTGATTTTGATATAGTTAATGATTTGCATGTTCTTGGGTTAACTCTTTAATATTTATGCATGATTATTATCTGAAATATGAGATAATTATGTGTTAATTTTATTGGTTAATACTAAGAGAGGAAGAACTAAGAATAAATTGGAGTTGAATTACTTGAAAAAGACTTCAATGAATATTTAGGAAGTCAAAACTAGATTTTCATACTAAATATTAGATTTGTCTATGAGTTTAGTACTAAGAATGATATACTTGAATAAAGATATCTGGCTTTATTACTAGTTTTTCCATAATCACTGGTGTTTTTCTTTTAATTAAGTCATTACAATAAAAGTTAAGGTTGAGAAGAGAGAATCAATAACTGTGATATTCAAAAGAGGCCTGTATCTCTGAGAATCAACGTCTTCATAAACAGCTTATATATAAGGACGAGCAATTTTAGGCTGAAAAAGAAAAATGGAGGGCCACCCAAGAGGCTCTTATCTCCGAAACTGAAGATGTTTGTGACTTACTTATAAGAAAGGAAAGGAAATTTTTTGCTGAAAAAGAAAAGTGGGAGGCTACATTAAGGGCTTAAGAGGAAAAGTTTAGAATTCAAGAAGAGAAGTTTAGGATTCAAGAGGAAAAATTAATAATTCATGAAGAAAAGATAAGAACTCAAGAGGAGACAATTAAAGTCAAGAAAATTTATTAAGGGATAGATAGCATGGAATTGAAAAGTTGGAATCTAAACTAGAACTTTTGAGCACTTCTATGAAATTTCAAGGTGATGATGGTAAGAAAAAGGAAACAAATCATTTATTAATGGAGGATAAGAAACAAGATTAATAATTCATATTTGAGAAAAAGTCATGTGTTTATTTAGAGGGTGTAAGATCTTTTATAGAGAATTTATCACTAAAGAAGTAAGAAAGGAAAAATTCTCAAGTGGAGATACTGAATTCAGTTCGCTTGAAGGATTTATTTAGGTTAGAAAAGCCGATAGAGTTCATTATAAATGAGTCAAAGGAGGAGTCATATTTTATTGAAGATATGGAGTTTCCAGCTTTGATAAACTATGACAAGTTTCTTCTACTAACGGGAGAAAATGAGGAGCGAAGCCCGGAAAGACCTATATTTAGATCACAAGCTCGACCTTCCGAGAGTAACATGAGTCGAGCTAAGACTCAATAAACCAGAACTTCTTCTCTAACTCTTCTCTTTAAATTTTCATCAATTTTTTTTATGATTTATGTTTTGCATGTCATTTTTAATAATTTGTTTTACCACAATTTTTTTCAGTTTAATGCATATTTGTTATTGGATTCTGTCTTTTAATTCATGAGTAAGATTTGGAAATTACTTCTAATGATTTCATGATTAAGTAAATAATGGGTATTGCTGAAATTGGTTGAGCTTAGATTTGCATGAGTGAAGGTTTACATTTTGAATTAATAGTTGATAAGGATTGATTAAATATTGTTAAAAGGGAATTAAGATGAATGAAATTTAATTTTGTGCTTTAATGTACAGAAAAATGAAGCTCGAGAATGCAGCAGGAAGATCCATGCGTGCCTACGTGAAGGAATCAAGCCAGTCATTGCGTGGCCACGCGTGAAGGTTCTGAAAGCTGGAGTTTTACTAAAACACAACCAAAATAGCAAGCTATTTCAAGGTAAAATTTCACCCGCGCCCACATGTTCATGCAGGTATATCCACCAGCGCCCACGCACCAGGATTCTGCCTCCCATCACCATTTCGCACCCCCACGGATTCATGCAGGTATATCCACCGCGCCCACGCATGAAGCTCCTGCCTTCACCCAGGCTGCCGTGTCTCCCTTGCATATCTCCCATGCGTGGCCGCGTGTGGGTATGCCTATACCCTTGCGTGGCCACATGAAAGCCACTGCCTTCCTAATTAAAACCCCACAATTTTTCTTCTTTCATTTCATCTTCACATGTTCATTTTTCATTCCTTTCACTTACTCTCTTACACTCCATCAACCCACACACCCTCACTCATTCATACTCAAACACTCACTGTAGCACACACTTTTGATTTAAGCATAGCATTAACTTGCATATTTTCTTTATGCTGAATTTGTTATTACTGCTGGTACTATTTTGATCATAACTTTTGCTACAGGTGTCTGATTGACTATTATAATATATTTTCGAAAAATTCATTTCGAGACGAACATTTGTTAAGTGGGCTTTGTCCTATGTAACAGCTCGTTTCGGGTCTTAAAAATGACCTTTAAGCTTTCAATTTTCAGTTTGAAGTTTAGGGGCAATTTTTATTTGTTTTTTATCTGCTCAAAACTTCAATTTGCTTGTTGAGATTAATATGCATGAATTGGTGTAACTTTATTGTTCTTAAATATAGGATTGCTTAGAATTTTTTTTTGAATTGACTTATGTTCATTCACATTTCATGACTCTTAGCTACCTATAGTTTGCAATTGCATTTTATTGTTGGCTTAATATATGTTGAGTTTGTATTTGAATTGGTTTTTTTTTTGTGCGTACAATGACCAATTAAAGTCTTTCTCTTCCTTCCATTTAAGCCTAACCATCACCAATTCACTTTACACTTGAGATTATGCACCTTATAACATATATTATCCATTAAGCACTTCAGCAAGTTTGGCCTAGCTACATTTCTTCACTTAGTTACCATAATTATTATGTCTTGTTTATTGCAATAAATTGATTTTAGAGGCATGTTTGCTTGTTAACTCAATTCCATTGGTCTTATGCCTTCTTTTTAACTTAGTAATGGTTCTAAGTGTGGTGAGCTTACATTTTTTCTTGGGCACTAACTTGTTTCTCAAAAGTGATGAAGTGTTCTGAAATTTTTCATACTTTGCTGAGAACAGCAAGATTTTAAAGAGGGGGATAGAGCTCAGTTGAGCTATATTTTAAAGATCAAATTAAGGGAGTTTTTCTTACCTTGCTCATATTCTTACTCATGAATTATTTTTGTTTTTTGCTTTAGTTTTTTAGTTTGGTTTTTAGTTTGATGCTTAGTTTTTATTTTGCATGTTAGTTTAGTTAATTCATTTATCATTTATTGTACATTTAGCTTAGTTCGCCCTAGTTTTTTTTTCAAAATTTGAACATATTGAACTTGAATTTAGAATGGGCTATATTTTAAAATTCTTGTTTAGCATTAGAACAAGTATGTTGTTTAATAAATTTTTAGCTAGTTTAACATTCAATTAGACTTATATTTGTTAGTTTTTATTTTTGAGCACTTAAGATCAGTTTTTGAACTTAAAGAAAATCAATACATAAAATAGTTAAGTAATGAATTTTAGAACACTAGAACCTTCCTCATCACCCTTTAAAGCATACAAGCAACTCAAAACAACTTGAAAAGTGTTCTAGGCAATATTTTTCTTATTGAGCCATATTTTAACTTATTTTCCTTCCCTATATGCATATTTATCCTTTGTTAGCCATTTTGAGCCTAATGAGGTATGCTTAATGCATGCCATATTTATTTATTTATTTTTGTTACACTCATTTATTAAATCATATAGCCTAAAATAGCTTTTAGCTTTCCTTCTAGAATTGGCCACTCTAGGATAGGATGGATTAATAGGAATTGGGTATGTTGATGGGTGTGATATAATGTTTTTGATTTTATTGTTAATGGCTATTATTGAAGTAAAGTGAATAGTGAAGTGTTATCTTGTTATTACCCATGTTATATTATTGTATTGCCAACATCAAAGCTAGTATAAAAAAGTAAAAAGAAAAAAAGAAAAAAAAAGAAGAAAGAAATATTGAAATAAAGCTAGCATGTATGGCAAAAATCTTATGTGTGGAGTAGTTACAAGGAAAAATTATGACTTCTAAAAGGGTATGAATGGTGAAATTGAGAGAATTTCATGATTGTACTTTGAATTGTAAAGGGTTGGAAAATTTTGGCTAAATTCTTTATTGTTTAAGTTAATGGAATGAAATTTAAGAATTATTAGTCTATTTTATCTTAAAGTGGCTATTCTTATTGTTGATCTTTTATCCATTCTTTGATAACCAATACCTTAGCCCCATTATAATCTTTAAAAGACCTAAATGATTCTAAGTTTTGTTTTTGAGTTGTTTAGCGGAGATGACCTTCGGGTTTCGGTGCTAAAGGAGATGCTTATGGTATTTCTAGACTTTTAAGCGTGAAACCATTTGTACACTTAGGTGCACAATCATTCTAAGCTTAGCTATGCATTTACATTGGTATTTTAGTTTTTAAAATACTTAAAATATTTTGGTCTTGCACACACACAAGAAAACTAACTTATATTGTCTTGGTTGAATTTATTCTAATTGAAATTTTATTGAGTGCTCTTGTTAATTGTTAAACTTGATTTTGAAATGCATAATTCTTTATTTGAGTTTGATTATTTTGAGAAGTTGGATTGTTCTAATTTGCTCGAAGGCGAGCAAAGTCTAAGTATGGGGTATTTAATAATGGTCATTTATATAATATTTTTGATATGTTTTTAGGTGTTTAATTGAGTTAATTAGGTTGAATTTGAGTTTAATTGGTTAATTTTATATTTTTGGAGTTAATTATAAATTTGGTATTTTTCAGGATAAATTTGCAAGAAAAAGGACTTAATTGCAAAAAGGCAAGAATATTTGGGCCAAAACTGTGAATTTGAAAAATTCATTGTAACGTCCCCGGATGGCCGCTTGCCGATATTGTCCGCTTTGGGCCTTAGCCCTCACGGTTTTATTTTATCTTTATTTAATCAATTCTCACTTAATTTACTAACTTTTTACACTTTTGGGAAAAATTATCATTTTGCCTCTAAATTCTATTTTTCTTTCATTATAGTCCTTTTTCACTTTCTTTTCTTACTTTTCATTGTCTTTTTATTTCTTTCTCAATTTATTACCATTATGCCCCTAGTACAGACCCGACAGAAAATCTCAGATCGAATACACGGAACATGGACCCCACGGGCCCCACTAAAAAGAAAAATGATTTCCAAGTAACCATTCTCAAAACACTACACTTTTCACTTTCACTTTACATTGAAGCTATGGAGATCAATGATCCTACCCATAGCAAAGCAAGTCGCCATGACTTGCATCGCGATAAAGGGTGTTCCTATGGCTAGCCAACTATATCAAAAACTAGTTTTTATTGCCAGACTAATTTTAAGGGCATAGTAATAATTACTTTATAAATTCTTTTAATTTTTGAAAAATTTATCGGTTGCCCTTTTAATTCCTTTTCATTGACTATAATTTAATCTCATATAAATTTCATCTTTTTTAACATTTTTATGTAATTATTAACCAATAATTCAATTATTTTCAATATACACATCAACATTAAATTCTCAATAAAATTTCAATAAATGCCAATAAAATTTATTTATGCATTATTTATTCTTTAGTGTCATTTTTCATTAAAATAATCATTTAATTTACTATAATTCATAACTTTCACTATATACATATACTATACATAATCTTAAAAATTTTCAAATAATTTTCAAATATTCTTTAAAAATTCATAAACATTAATTATCAAGTCTACTATTATTTTAAGCTAACATATATTATTTTCATGTAAAATTCCTTCATTTTTCCTTAAGAATAAATTCGGTCACCTATAAGAAAGCTACCTAAAAATTATGTTTCTTCTATTAAATCCTTCATTTTCATCTTCTTTCATATTTAATTTCATTTACCCTAACATATTTGCATCAATTAACAACCTTAAACATTTTTACCCTAATTATATAATTAAGAACAATTCACAAACTTACAAAATGTAAGGATTAATTAGTCACTTACAATTTTATCTTGAATTAGGAAGTCTAAGGTTCCTTTTCCTTGCCTTTATCCTTGAAAAACTCCCTCTTTCTTCACCACCTACATAGGGCAGCCTATTCAAGCTTAGTTTTCTTCATTTTCTTGTTCTCAAATGTAAAAATCAAACTCATAATCATAATCTACACCCAAAAATCTATTGAAAATAATTAAAAAATTAATTTAAAATACTAAAATTTTTAAACTCCAACTTACCCCTTTTTCTTTCTTTCCTTGATTTCTTCACTTCATTTGCCCAAATCAAATAAGTGAAGCTATTTTAGTGATCTAGAGGGATGGAACTACAACTCCTAAGTTGAAATTTAGGAGAGATTAAATTATAGTCAATGAAAAGGAATTAAAAGGGCAATCGATAAATTTTTCGAAAATTAAAAGAATTTATAAAGTAATTATTATTGTACCCTTAGAATTAGTCTGGCAATAAAAACTAATTTTGGATATAGTTGGCTAGCCATAGGAACACCCTTTATCGCGGTGCAAGTCATGGCGACTTGCTTTGCTATGGGTAGGATTATTGATCTCCATAGCTTCAGTGTAAAGGAAAGTGAAAAGTACAGTATTTTGAGAATGGCTCCTTGGGAATCATTTTTCTTTTTAGTGGTGCTCATGGGATCCATGTTCCGTGTATAATGGTAATAAATTGAGAAAGAAATGAAAAGACAATGAAAAGTAAGAAAAGAAAGTGAAAAAGGACTATAATGAAAGAAAAAGAGAATTTAGAGGCAAAATGATAATTTTCCCCAAAAGTGTAAAAAGTTAGTAAATTAAGTGAGAATTGTTTAAATAAAGATAAAACAAAATCGTGAGGGCTAAGGTCCAAAGCGGACAATATCGGTAAGCGGCCATCCGGGGACGTTACAGTTGGTATCAGAGTCGGTACCCGGATTGGTGTGTTGGCCATGGGGCCGGGCCTGATGTGTCAGCGAGGGCATTGAGCCTCCTTAGGGGGGTGGAGTCAGTCAAAGGCTCCCACATACAGGTGGATTTAGTCAAATTATCCCACATCGATTGGAGAGAAGAACGAAATAGTCCTTATAAGGTTATGGATACCTCTCCCTTGTCGAGGCCTTTTAGGGAGACCCAAAAACAAAACCGTGAGGGCTAAGGCCCAAAACGGATAATATCAGCAAGCAGCTATCCGGAGACGTTACATTCATGTTAATTAATAGGCGTGAAGTCCATAAGACTTTTGTGTGGCTGTGTGTTTTCAAGAAGCAAAATATGCATGGCCACATGAAGACTTATCAAGGGAAATCCCATGGCCACGTGAAACACAAAGAAGAATTGTGCATGGCCACGTGAAAAATGTCAAGTGAAGAACATATGGCCACGTGAAAAAGAGCTAAGAAAAACACATGGCCACGTGAAGAATAACAAAGAAAAACACATGGCCACGTGTTTTGTTTCCCATGAAGCGAAGGATTTTCGATTTTTTCAATTCAAGAAGGATTCTTTTTCTATTCTAATTGAGAAAGTTTAGAAAGCTTCTACAATATATTTTGCCTATAAATAGACAACTCTAACACCAAAGGGGAGAATTAGATAGAGTTACAAAGCTCATTAGTTTTAAGTTTTAATTTGTTTTTCCAGTTTTTCTATTTTTATTTTTCTTTTCAACTTTGTTTTAGTTTTTAAATATGTTTAGGAAGTATTTTTTTTTCTTTTGCTAATTGATTCTTGAAAATTTATATTTTCATTGTTATGACTTTATTTTGAGCTTAATTTCAATATCGGTTGATTATTTCTTGGTTTTAAGTATATTCTTTTCTTTGATTGTGTTAAAATTAATTGTTGGTTTATTGAATAAATAACTAAAAATTGGTTTTGACGTAGTTAATAATTTGCATGTTCTTGGGTTAACTCTTTAATGTTTATGCATGATTATTATCCGAAATATGAGATAATTATGTGTTAATTTTATTGGTTAATACTAAAAGAGAAAGAACTAAGAATAAATTGGAGTTGAATTACTTGAAAAAAACTTCAATGAATATTTAGAAAGTCAAAACTAGATTTTCATGCTAAGTATTAGATTTGTCTATGAGTTTAATACTAAGAATGATATACTCGAATAAAGATATCTGGCTTTATTACTAGTTTTTCTATAATCACTGGTGTTTCTCTTTTAATTAAAGTCATTACAATGAAAGTTAAGGTTGATAGTTTCTTTAGCAAGAGAATTTCAGTTATTGTTTTATTTCTAATTCATGTTAATTTAATTTTAGCTTTTGTTTTGTTTCATTGTTTATTTTGTTTAATTTTTGCTTTTAAATCAAAAACATTTGGGAAATAATATCAGATTGATTTAATTCACATACAG
Organism: Excoecaria agallocha; assembly: GCA_037975025.1. Classification (NCBI taxonomy): domain Eukaryota; kingdom Viridiplantae; phylum Streptophyta; class Magnoliopsida; order Malpighiales; family Euphorbiaceae; genus Excoecaria; species Excoecaria agallocha. The sequence continues at coordinate 44,283,432 of CM075809.1, forward strand.
ATATTATCCTTAGCAATCCATATTCCCTTGGGTACGATATTTGGGATTTTAATTTATATTTTCCTATATTACTAGCCGATATAGTACACTTGCTAGACACCAGTTAACTACACGAAAAATTGTACGGTGAAAGCAGGATACCGTAGAGAGAAGGGAAAAATGTCTAAACTCCGTCAAAGTCTCCAAGATTACACGAGAAGTCGGACAATGCAAGTAAAACCCCGAGACTGAAAGAAAGTAGAAAATCACACGCCCGAAGATAAAGAAAGTGGAACATCTTTCTTTCAATTTATTGCGTAAATGGCACATGAGACCCCCAAGACCAGCCTACTGGAAAAAATATTGGGAAGGATGAAATGGCTGCCCCCTCTTTGCCCCAAAAAGGCTGGGAGCTAGCACCCTTGCCTTACCAGCTCCTCCCTTCAGCGAAAATAAAAAGGGAAAGGGAGGAATTGGTGGGTAAAATTCGATCAGGCACAAAGAAGATGAAAAATCCAAGCGAATGGGGCCTACCCTTCACACCCATTCGGATTAAAAGCTTAAGAAAAGGAAGTTAAGTTGGAGAATAAGATGCCAAGTGTCCTGTGGAGGAAGACAACTGGAGAGACATCAAATAGGAAAGAAGAAAAAGGTGAAGATCCCCAAAAAGCTTCTCCCTGACGTCTGAAGACCAAAAAGCAAAAAAATCAAGTTGCATCTCTCGGACAAAAACACATAGGTAATAAACCCTAGGCTAGTCCTAAGGAGAAAAGCTGCTCTGGTAAAATGAGGAGGGCCCTAAAGGCCAAGATGAAGAAGGCTCTAATGACACCCTTTCCTTAGAAAAGAATTTGTATAAGCATCTATCCCGATCGAAAGATCGATGAAAATATGTAGTTATCCTGATCAAAAGATCGATGAAGTTATGTAGCTATCTCAATCGAAAGATTAATGAAGCTTATTCCGGTTGAAAGATCGATGGACTTTATTATTTTCCCTATCGATGAGATTTATTATCATGAATAGAACAATGAAGTAATGTGTCCCGATCAAGTTCATCATCATAAAATGTTCACAAACTACAAACCAGAGCAAAAAAAGAAAAAGCTCAAAAGATGAAGTTCATAAAAAGGCAACGGTATTACAAAGTTGCAAGCCTCTTAAAAAAGAGATATATGTATATATACATAACATAGGGAGAAAAGAAGACAACAAGCAGGCCCACTTTAGTAAGGATGCCCTTCATCCCCCGAAGCTCCCCTTTCAAAACAAATACGAGGCGAAGAAAGAAGAAAGTGTGCTACTACATAGGGGTGTGCAAATGGTCGGTTCGATTTTGAACTGAACCAAAAAAATCGAGAATCAAAGTTAATAAAATATAAGAACCGAACCAAAACTAAAGTGTATAGAACCAAAAATCAAATTGACCAAAATAATTTCAATCGGTTTCTAATAGTGTAACTTTTGCTTCTGAAATACAGCTTCATCGTCATTTTTCCCCTAATGTTAGGTATCGAGAATGCCTAAGGAACCACCACTTTATGTTTTTTCCAAGTTATTAAAATGGAAAAGGCAAAAAAATTTATTCAAAATTAGTCCGAATATAAATTCAGTCAACAATCGAAGTTACAATACAATTGTCTATCTTGTAAATTGCTTTTTTCTAGTTATTTATGTATCTAAACTTTCATTTCCAATCCAGGCTAATACGACTTCATAAAGTCATTCAAGTCAATTATTAAAGAGATAGTGAAAAATCTAGCCTTTCCTAGCTTAGCACCCAAGGCAACTAACTAAACAACTAAATGAAGCAAACCATGCTAGAAAATCACATTAAATTTCCTCCAGACTTTTCATATTTGCAAAAGGTAAAAAAATGCAGCTAAACTAATCTACCAATTAGAAAATCTAACAAATCAACAAATCTATAGCTTCCAAAAGATAATCACCTCAAAGAATTCTCTCCCTTCCTCACATTCCCATATAAATTCGAGCAAAGAAAGGTAAATCACAAGCATATGAAGCACCAATGTAGCCAAGAAAAAAAAGAAACAAAGAAAAATCTAAACTTAGGTACCGAGAGTGCTTATTACTCCCGAATCTTCCTTAAAAGCAACCACCGCCGTATGTTTTTGTCCAAGAAAATATTTAGAACAAAATTCACTCAAGAACAAAAGGAAAGGATGATGGAGTTTGTTGAGAAAGTTGGATGAAGGATCAATAAGCAAGAGGAAGAAGAAGTGGAGAAGAGGAACCAAAGAACAATCCAAAAAGGGGAGACAAAGGAAGATGAGGCAGTTGGAAAATTAGGGATTTCTATGAGGTAAGGGTTAGGGAAGGATATATATATATATATATATATATATATATATATATATATATATATATATATATATATATATATATATATATATATATATATATATATATATAAAGGCAAAATGGTGAGTTTTAAAAACTTTGATCGGTTCGGTTCCTTCGATTTTTCAATTTTAAGAATCAAATCGAATCGATTAAATTGATTTTCAATTCAAAAATCAAAATAACATAACCAAACAGACCAAAATCCATTCAAAAATCCAATTCTGAGTTGACTGAAAATATTTTTCTAACTCAGGAATAATATTTGATTTAGATGAACAGGGGTATAATTTTATCAAGAATTTAGGACGATTAAGTAATTATTTGTAAACTTTGAATTAGTGGTGTTAAATTAAAAGACATTTTAATTTACAAATCTCAATTAACATAAATTTAGTAATAATAATAATAATAATAATAATAATATAATAATAATAATAATAATAATAATAATTATTATTATTATTATTATTATTATTATTATTATTATTATTATTATTATTATTATTATCTAGGACAAAAAAAAAGAAAAAAAAGGTCTCTAGATATTTCAGGTAATAAGTGTGGCCACCAAAAATAAAAACCAAATTTAATTAAAAAAAAGAAAAAAAAGTATCAGTGAAGGGAAAACGGGAAAAAAAAGAAAAGGGGGGAGAGGAGTAGATTGGGATTGGAAGCAGGGGGTATCGCCGCTCATCGCCGATCAACAGCAAGCCACCAGCGTTATTCTCTCGTCGTCGCCGCCGATCCTCCACCGCCAATCTATCCTCCGTTCATGGTATTTTGCTCTTCCTTTCTCGCCACAACCAAACGGGTATCTCGGTTCCACCCCTTTCTTCGGTGAACCATGGTAATAGATGGTGACACCGCTGATACTGGTGAGTCCCCAAGGACGATGTGCCCTTCCCGGAGTCCTCCGTCCGTTCCTACTTGCCGGTATGGGGTAGATCGAAAATGGTGTGGCGAGTTGCTCCGAGGTAGATTCTGGCCACACCGTAGCTCCTTATGGCGCGTGACCACCGGCAACGAGTTCTTGATGATCCTGCCTTCGCGATGGCAGTATTGGTACAGCTCCGATGAGGCTCCGGCGAAGTTTCGATGAGCCTTCGGTGGACGAAAATGCAGAAATTTGATACTGAATGGTATGTGATCACCAAATTTATTTCTAAAGGTTTGTTTAATTAATTATGAATTATTAGTGTTTTTTTATTATTGTTTCATTTCGTATAAAATTCCATGCTTCTGTGGTATGAATCATTGTGCGAAATATTTTGTTAGTTGAGCTTGGATTATCTAATATTCAGTTTTGAATTTAGTATTGTGATTACCACTAAAAATTTAGAACATAACAGGGTAAGAAATTGTAATCACTGTTGGTATTTGGTTGTGAGTGGGAAATACTTGAAGTGGTAATTGTTTGCAATTTTAGTCAATTGACCGAAACAAATATTATAAGTGAGCAATTGGAAGAATAACGGGATTAAGTAAAGGTTATTTGATAATTTTAAGAGACTTATGTTTGAGTTTAGCCCAACAGTTGCTATGGAATTGCAGTATTTTAATTCTTCTAGTTTAGTTTACTCCCATTAAAAATGTTTAATCCATATTCAGTTTTCTTTGGCATAAGTAATTACTTTTCTAGCTTTTCTGATCAGAAAATGAACCCATATATTTTGGCTTTATTTCACTTTTTTTTTAATTAGTACATTAATTTGAATATATTGTCTTAGCTGGTCAATAAAAATATATATTGTTTTGGGATATCATGCTTGTTGCACATGCATTTTGTATTACAAAGTAATTAAATGATTCTAAATTTCTAATAGTTAATGATTATATATAATTGACCAAACTTTTAATATATAATATATGACTATATTCGGATAACCTATGGTAGTGAGCAAACAAATTATTAAATACAAATCATTCAATTTAAAGAAAAAAAAAGAACCTTGAATTTCATATCTCCAAATCTAAGTGAACTCTATCACTACTAATAATCGGGTTGCTTATTGGCTATAATCCGAACTTAAACATTGGAGCTATATTCAATGGTCCCAAACATTAATAAATAACTATCATAAATGTTATACATTAATATTTGAACCGTTACAATCATTATAAACATTTATAAAGGAACACTATAAGAGGCAAAAAACTATTACTGAATTTTGAAATCACACGACCATGAAAATTTATAGCCTTACTCGTTAATTTGGCTTGAAAACATGAAATAAAGCCAAACAAAAATGTCATATTATGAATACATGAAGCTATTTCCTCTGATTTTAGCATTACTAACAAGTTAAACCAGATGTTGCTGTTCCTACAGTAAGTGGTCTTGAGAAGGCCTCACATGAAGCTCTTTCCTCTGATTTTCAAAAATCGGACCAGAAGCTGTATCAATTAGTTTTCAATCTCAAGGTCAGTCTATCTGCTTTTGGCAACATGGTTTTTCCATTCTCATTCCTTTGCGCAAGTGTCTGTATGTATATGAATTCACTTTATTCAATTTATTTGCTGACCCTGTATGCCTTTCTACTGTTTCTCTTTATTCCTTTTTAGTTTTACTTTTATTTTGAAATTAAATTGGGAAATCATTTTAATAATCTGTTTTGATTATGTCTTTTTTTTAGTCTCTAAATCAAAAGCCAAAAGTGCAAAAATGATTTACCGATTCCTTCTTTTCAGTATATTACGCATTTGATTTATATGGCCATGAGTACTCATGCATATGTTTTATTCTATAATTGGATAATTATGCTAAGATTTTGTTATTATTTCTGTTAAATCAATTACAGGAATTCTTCTTCTTTTTTTAATTTGGTTTCAGTTTTGTGCAAATACAAGTTAGCATTCATCTTTTGTATTGTATAACAATTAATATAACAAGAGCCAAAAATATTTTTCGGCTAGATGTTCCTATTGTGAACTCTGTTTGATGAATTGACAACTTACAAATTGTTAAAAGTATTTTTGTTAACTATTGAATGGGATGCATAATATAAATTTACATTTTTAGGGCCTATGTCTACAGAAATTGATGTTCATTGTTAAGTATGATTATCCTATATAGGCATGTATGTCAATAAACTGACCAATAAGCTGATCCAATGTGTGTGATTGGTTTAATTTGCTTGTGCTTCCTACAAAGTTACTAGTATTGATATGTTGTTTGGCTTCTTACTGCTGGATCGTTAGATTGATTTAATTCTATTAGACTTGACTAAGATAGGTGTGCGTGTGTATTAACAAATTAGTTATTTTAGCTCAAAATGAAAGCTTTGTATATTGTTATCAGATTATACAGGGCAAAGCTACTCGAGGCTTCCACCAATGTCAAAGGTATTTCTTTCGCTTCTTCAATTTTCAACACTCTGTAACTAATTATTGCTATCTTCACACAAGAAGAATTCAGTTGCTATTCTAGCTAGATTTCATATTAACATGATATCAATTCCCTTAATTAGCAAGTGATTTATGACTTTGTTAATTAACCTCTTTGTTAATGATATGGGCTATCAGCTTCCTTATGTCATATTGTTGAGTCATTAGAGATATATATATTAAGCAGTTGAGTTAACATTTGATTAGATATATGCAGCAAGTAATTAGCCTGATGAAATAATGGTTTTCTGATATTAAAAAACTGTAATAATGTTTAGCGACGGATTGGCGACGGACAGGACCGTCATTAAGTTTTTTACTTATGAGTGAATTTAGCAACGAAAAATGAATTCCGTTGCTATAAATAGCAACGGAATATATTTTACCGTTGCTAATTTTAGCAACGGAAGTTTATATTCCGTTGCTAAATTTGTCCAAGTCACCGAATCTTATGGTGTTGAATTTAGCAACGGAGAAATTATTTCCGTTGCTAAAAATAGAAACTGCAGAATTAGCAACCGAAATTTTCGTTGCAATTTTTGATTAGCAACGGAAAATTGACTTTTTTCATTGCTAAATTGCAATTTTCTTGTAGTGTGATTAAATAGCATTCTAGTTGGAAGTAACATAGCGAATACGTAATATTATATGTTTAATAATTCATAATTTCATCCTTAAGGAGTTTAATCAAATTTCTAAAATACTCTCAAAGAAGATTAGTTACTTTAACGAAAATGGATTTAGGAAAAAGAAAGAAGCACATAAAATTTAAGGAATCAGAACAGTTAACTTTAATAGATTGCAAGAAAATTAAATTTCATAATGAACAATGGATGTGTAAAGATTTAGCTATATCTATGTTTGAGCAATGACACTAATATCTAAAAATTTAGCATGTGTCTTTAAAGGGATAAGGTTGCTAAATTTTAGCATGTAAATAAACTATTGAGTCTCAACTTGGTAGTTACTTTTGTATTACTCAATATGCTTAGTTATGAAATTCATTAGTTGCATTAGCTTAAAGAACAAACCTCTCATATGCTTAATTGAATTAATCAATTTGAATTATCGATCAATTTTTGGCAAAGGTAAGAAATTAATTAAAGTTTATAACTATATATATATATATATATATATATATATATATATATATATATATATATATATATATATATATATATATATATATATATATATATATATATATATATATATATATATTTGTGCAATTATTTTTCACTATGTTCAATTATATGAATATGTTTGACAAATAATTATATTGTGAGCTTGCTCTGCTAATAAATGATTACATTGTGTTACTTTAATATATGATTTTTTTTTTGTTGCAAGAACATGATGCATATTTTGAAGTTTTAATAAAGTTTTTTACTTTTTGATTAGGATATTTTAATCTTTGTACTAGAATATTTTAATTTTTGTATTATACAGTAGGCTTTATTTTAATTAATATTTTGGTTGAATAAATATTTTAATATTATTTAATGGACAATTTGCCTTAGTAAACAATTTAAAAAATATTGGATTGTATATCATATAATATAAAATGTTCATTTTTATTACAATGTATATGTGACAATTATATTTGTCACATTTTGTTGACTTATTAGTTCATAAATGATGATATAATTTACACAAATATGATATTGATATTGTCATTAAAAAGTAGTATTAAATGACAATAAAAAGTTGTCACTAAAATTTTTTTTTATGACAACTATTTTAATTTATATTTATGTCACAATACATAATATATCAATATTATGACGATTTATATTCATCACTAATATATATTAAATTAATGACGAAATCATTTATCGTCATTGAAAGTATTACATATAGTGACAATATAAATTATTATATGATAAAAATTACCTTTATTTGTGACAATAATTACGTAGTCAATATTTAATAGCTTTGGTTACAAACATATTTTCTTCACTAAAAGTACTTATTCTAGTGACGAATTTTAAATTTGTCATAAAAAATTAATTTTTTATGACGACAAATAATATTATGTGACAAAATAAAATTTTATTTATGATATTATTTTTGTCATTAAAAGTAAGAAATTAATGTGACAATAATTATTTTCGTCGCAAAAAATGATACTTACAATGACAAAATAAATAAACTCGTCAAAAATTTATTTTGTTACGCATATACCGTGACGATTTTTATGACGATAAAAATTCGTCACCTTATTCTTTTAGTGACGAAAATGAATCCTTTTATGACAGTTTTTTTGCATCACAAAAAGTATAATTTCTTGTAGTGCTTATATATATATATATATATATATATATATATATATATGATCAGATGAGATGAGCTTAAAAATATAAACAATGACGAAAATAAGTTACCTACTCGCTCCTAAACTTTTAGAATTAAAGTCAAAATATTTATGTGTATACATCTAATACGGTCAATAAAGATAAAAATTGAAATTTTAAATGTTATAGTACTATTATTTTTTTTGTAATTTTTAAAATTTTTATTAAAAAAATTAAAAATGCATGCGGTATTTAAAAAAATATTTATAAAAAAATTAATGTTTTATATTTAAAAATATATAAATATGAATAATTTATAATTTATATATTTATAATATAATATAAAAAAATTAACAAAATACATATAAACCACATAAACCAACCAACCTATCATAAAAAATTTAATTCATAGCCCTACTAATTTGGATTGAGTTCAATTCATCTAAATTCTTAGATGGATTGGAGGAAAAATCAATTGTAATCCATCCAACTCATATTTAAACGACCTTAAAAGATAGTGTTCAACTTTGTAAACATCAAGAGCTAATTCTCGACAACAGCAGTTCAAGTGCAAAACAGTTCATCTGCATTCTCCAATTCATCCACTGCAACAACACGGTAAATTTCCTATAATGGAAGTTACATCACTTTCACCTTAATGACTCAATAATTTGGGACCATGAAAATTGAGAGCTCACATATATATATATATATGTATATATTAAGCAAATATCGAGAAAACAATTATATATTTTTTATAGAATATATCATAACGACAAATGTGTTAATTTTCAATGTTTTCGGAACATTTTAAAAAATAAATCTCAAAAATAATGTGTTATATTTTGTGAGGAACAGGGTGGGTCGAATTGAAAAAATAATTACAAAATACATCAGAAAATCCCCTTTTCTTTGCTGCAACCATTGCTTTCAGAACCTACAAAACCTGCTGTTAGAAATCATACAAAATTTCCACGAATAACTATAGCTAATTGTTTCCACTTACAGAGGCATAGTCGCTAATTGTTTAAACTCCTCCAACTCCACCAGGAGAAGCACCGCGGTGATCACTGTCAACATATAAATTCAACCGTGAAAAGGAGAAAACAAGAAAAATTTTGGAAAAAATATATTTGATACAGATCAAATGAATTGAAAATTTTATTCGGGTTGAATTTGAATCATTTTTTTGAACGAATTCATTGACGACGCTAGGTGGAAAGAAAGGGGCAATTGCCCTTCTTATTTTTTGAAAATTTTTTTATTATATATTAAATAAACAGTTTTACACACTCAAAATTTTATTTTAACCCCCTTCTTCTCAACTTATTTTTTAAATTTAAACATTATTTATATTTTTGTCCGTTTTAATTATAAATCCAAGCTTCGTCACCGAACGAATTTGAATTGAATTTTGAGTTTGTATCAATTTTACCTCCTCTAGTCAATAATACATTAATATTTTTATTAATTTTTTATATATTATCTTTATCTTTATTAAATTAAAAAAATCTTATAATTTCTTTAAAATATTTTTATTAAGTTAAAAATTTAATAATTACTCCCTCCATTCCATTTTAAGAGATATTTTTTTCCTATTTTAATTTATCACACTCCAAATTTTCTTGTCGAAATTTAAAAAATATGTTTATATGTATATCTCTATTTATTATATAACTTATTAAATTTTTTTTCTTATTATTCTTTACTTTTAACTAAAACTAAATGAAATTTTTAAAAATATAAAAATATATTTTTATCAATTATTATAATTTTTTTATGAAATTAATATATTTTAATTATTTGCTTAATTTTTATAAAAAATAAAAAAAATATCTTTTAAAATATAAAGGAGGAATATTATCTTCGTGTAAATGAAAATGAGTATAGTAATTACTATACTCATATGGACATTATAAAAAAATGAGAAAGTACAACTGGCCTCTTATCTAACACAGTGGCACTAACTTTTTTTTCATAAAGATTTAAACAAAACTAAAAATCCGATACCAATGCTATCTGCAAATGGTGATGTTTTCTAGGAAAGTAAGGAAATAACTAGAAATAAGTATCGATCGGTTAATCGATTCATTAACAAAAAAATTAACCATTTCATTAATATTGAATTTTTAAAATTACTAACCATTAAGCAGTCTGTTGCATTCGATTAATCAATCCATCGGTTTCGATTTTTCGATTTGATTAATCAATATTTTTCGGTTAACCATTAAAATTTATAACATAAAATTATTTAAAAAAATTAAATAAAATTTAATTCAATTTCAAATGTGTAAAGTAATTTAATACAAAAATTACGAAACAAACATAATTTACTAGTCAAAATTCATGTTTTATTGATTAATAGCTGATATTATAAAATAGATTTGATATTTATTGAAAATTAGAATATATTTAATTTTAAGTTAAATAAAATTTTGAATAATATTAAATGTTATAACATAAACTCTAAAATATAAAAAAAATGTAATTACATGCTATTAAGTAAAATATAAATATCAATATATAATAAAAAAATAATATATATAAAAGTTAATCGAATGCTATATATAAATATTATTATATAACTAAAGAGAATGATATAATATAAATTTAGTTTAATATATATATATATATATATATATATATATATATATATATATATAAGTTAATCGTATACTATATATAAATATTAGGGTCAATTTCACCCATGGTCACTGAACTTAGGCCATATTACCCAAAAGTAACTGACTTATTTTTTCTAACATAAATGTCACTGAACTTAGTACCTTTTTTCATAAAAGTCATGTTCACCGGTTTCCGGCGACGATCTTGGCCGGAATGCTGACGTGGCATGCCACGTCAGCAGTCCTTTGCCGGAATGATGACGTGGCACGCCACGTCATCCGCCACGTCAGCAACCCTTGCCGAAATGATGACGTGGCACGCCACGTCATCCGCCACGTCACGTGAAGATGCCACGTCAGCCGCCATGTCACCTGTTGAAATAAACAAATGAGAAAATGACACATGTCAACCCATTTGCCTTAACCAAATCCAAATTGGGTCATCCATCCAAATTGGGTCTTGCTAAGGTAATGGGCCTCCAACCTTATAAACCCATGCCACTCCCTTTCTCTTTCCAATGTGGGATATGGGAAGTTTGAGAACATGATATTTTCATGGTTTTTCTAGCTTTTTTAACCATTGAATCCATCACATTTTCATAATTTTTTTTGCTTTAACCATTTCTAATTCTTTCATGGGATGTGTATGTGATGGTTAAAGCCAAAAAAATTATAAAAATGTGATGGATTCAATGGTTAAGAAAGCAAGAAAAACCATGAAAAAATAAAGTTTGAGAAGATTATTCTTTTTTCATGGTTTTTCTTACTTTTTTAACCATTGAATCCATCACATTTTCATGGTTTTTTTGGCTTTAACCATCACATACACATCCCATGAAAGAATTAGAAATGGTTAAAGCAAAAAAAATTATGAAAATGTGATGGATTCAATGGTTAAAAAAGCTAGAAAAATCATGAAAATATCATGTTCTCAAACTTCCCATATCCCACATTGGAAAGAGAAAGGGAGTGGCATGGGTTTATAAGGTTGGAGGCCCATTACCTTAGCAAGACCCAATTTGGATGGATGACCCAATTTGGATTTGGTTAAGGCAAATGGGTTGACATGTGTCATTTTCTCATTTGTTTATTTCAACAGGTGACATGGCGGCTGACGTGGCATCTTCACGTGACGTGGCGGATGACGTGGCGTGCCATGTCATCATTTCGGCAAGGGTTGCTGACGTGGCGGATGACGTGGCGTGCCACGTCATCATTCCGGCAAAGGACTGCTGACGTGGCATGCCACGTCATCATTCCGGCAAAGGACTGCTGACGTGGCATGCCACGTCAGCATTCCGGCCAAGATCGTCGCCGGAAACCGGTGAACATGACTTTTATGAAAAAAGGTACTAAGTTCAGTGACATTTATGTTAGAAAAAATAAGTCAGTTACTTTTGGGTAATATGGCCTAAGTTCAGTGACCATGGGTGAAATTGACCCATAAATATTACTATATAATTAAAGAGAATGACATAATATAAATTAATATATAAAAATAAAAATATAATTTAAATATATTTTAAAATATTATTTTATGTAAATTTTAAAAAAAAATAGAAAAAATTGAAGATATAAAAATTATATATATATATATATATATATATATATATATATATATATATATATATATATATGAATCGGTTAATCGTTGACTAACGGTTAACCGGTACCTAAAAAACCTAAATCGTAATCATTAATCAAAAATATAAAAATTAAAAACCGTAATCAAGTTTATCGGATTGATTAATCATACCATATTTTCGATTTTTTTTGCTCCCTGAAAATAACGCATTGATCCCTCCAATGTTTTTACTTTTGGGTAATTCAATTCATGTAATGTAACCTCACAGATACCGAAACTCGCTCTCACTTCTCTATGCTGGATTCATTTATAAATCCTTTGTCTCCTCATTTCTTTCCAAACCTACCATATCCTCTTCCTCCTCCTCTTCAAACTTTCTTTATCTCGAAAAGAAATGGCCAAGAAACTCTTTTTGTTCGTATTGGTATTATTGATTTTGCTGTCCACTACAAAATCAGCCACCACCAACCCAGAATTTAGATCACTAGTAAGTTTGTTGTTTCTTTTCTACAGGAAATTAATTTTATATTTCTGTGTTTTATTTTTGTTTTGTTATGTGTAGGAGGAATCAGGCATTAATGAGGATGGGTGTGCAAGCCAAGAGCGTGAAATTAGGAGCTTCATGGCTCAGCATACAGACTATATATATACACAAGACTTTAATGGACCATGATTTTTGTAATTCCCTTTCTCTTCTCTATCTTCTACTCCCTCTTTTTTTTTTTCAGTTACTTTTGTTATTTGCTCTAAAATTAAAAAATAATAAATAGATTTAAATTTAATATTAAATTACGTGATTAAAACTAAATTATCAAATCTGATTGACTTTGATTTTATTAGAAAAGAAAAATAAATTGAAAAAGCAAATTAAATTATATTAAAAATTTAAAAATGACAGATAAATAAAATTTGAATTTTACTTAAAAATAACAGATAAAAAAATTAAAATAGTACTTTTTTTTCTTTTTTCTGACTAATTAATTATTTTAAATTTAGTTTTGATGAGGCAGTGTATTCACTATGCACCATTAGATTAATATTTATATATATTATTGAACTAACGATCTGCAGGATATGGATTTTATTATAAATGCAAGATAACTTTATCTACCTCTAACTATATTCAAGTTCGAGCTATTCCAACATAGTATCATCTTAACACCTCGGTACTGATGTGGATTTATAATTGAAATGTTTAATTGAATTCAATGAGCATAAATTTTGTTGGAATTAATTATATATTGAATTATTAGCAGCTTGGTGAAAAATTATTGGTTATATGATATGTAAGGTAATCGACATATGAATTAAAATGCTAAGAACCTGACTACTTGTTTGGTCCGAACATAAATAATATCATTTAACAATTTCAATGTGTCTCAAATGATAAAAAGAGGATATTTAAGAGATAAATTGCATTAATTATCTCATCCCAATAAATGTTGTAAAAATTGAAGTTTATCTCATGTACATTCTTTCTCTGATGTATAAGACAAACACTTTGTTGGCTAAAAAAGAGCTGCCAGATGAAATGAGAATTGGGCCCAAAAATCCGATTTATCGCAAATCGAGCAAGGCATTCGTACAAGATTCTAAGGACAGAAAACCTCTACGGAAGAGAGGAGTCTGATATATATATACATATATATATATATTACGCAACTTCTTGATTCCCATGTATTTCTTACTTTTATACACCGCAAATATTAATGGTTTCGATTTTTTTTTCTTTTAAATTTTTACAATTCGTCCGTTTTAGTAAATATTTATTTTTATTCCATGCAAGCTAAAATGATACCCAGTTAATTTCTTACTTTCTTCGTTTTTTTATATGTCATTTTTAAGTAAATTTTAAATTTTATTTATCTGATATTTTTAAATTTTTAATATAATTTAATTTTGTTTTTCAATTCAATTTTATTTTTCAATAAAATTTAATTCGTTTCAAATCAAATAGATTTGATAATTTAATTAAAATTACATAATTTAATATTAAATTTATGCTTAATAAAAAAAATATTAAATTTAAATTTAATTAATATTTTTAATTTTTATAAAAATAATAAAAGTAACAGATAAAAAATAAGAAGGAAGAATTAGTTTGCTATTAAATCCTTGAATGTATCAATGATATAACATTCAAGGATATGGTAATTATAGTTTTAATTTGGTGGTACTACTTCATTCTTATTTTAAGTTTGGAATTGAATGTACCCGGCCCCTGTTTGGACTATTCAAGATTTTTTGGAAAAATATACCTTTGGTTCCTAAATTTTGAGAAGCTATTAAATTCCTAAAGAAAAAACTTTATTCAATTGGACCTCTCAATTCCTAAAACCTAAAATAGCTCTAAGTTTGTGCATCGACTACATAGAGCAACTATAACACTTGTAGATATAGCTATCACATTTAGTCTATCAGCAGAGCACTATTTTAAGTAGATATAAGTATCCCATTTTAGTATATTATATAAAGGCTTCAATTGAACAAATTTTCATCAGTCCCATTTTGATAAAGTTCAGGATATTGTTTAGGATGCTACATAAGCTATAGGAAAAAAACCATAATTTAATTACTGAACTTCAACGTTTTTATACATTGAATTTCGATATTTTCAAAATTACACATTGAATTTCTAAACTTTTACGTATTTACACGTTGAGTTACTATACTTTCAAAATTTCATATTGAGTTTCTAAACTTATCTATTAGAATACATTAAATCCAAACGGACGTTAAAAATAACAGCATTTCGTTACAATATATGAGATTTTAATAGAACATGTATTACAATATCGTTTGTGATAAAGCGTAAAAAGTTTTTATGTAAAAAAGAGGACTGACAACTGATTTGCCAGGTCGGGTGACTGATCTTGCAAGGAGTGTCCGGTCAGACCAGACGTTAGCATTCTGAAATTTAAGTTAGTAATTTTCTAGACAGATAATATTTAGAGAGAAAATCTAAGATGTTTAATACCTGAAACCATAATATTTTTGGTTATTTATAGGAGATCTAGAGGAATACTTAAGTATTTGGGATGTAATAACTGATAGTTGGAACAGTTGAACGATGATATTACAGGGGACAGATAGAAGGTATGGATACTAACTTGTATCAGTAGACTGATAGGACGTGCTGTTCTATCAATTCGATTGGACATTGTGTCTTCATGTCATATCTTACAGCTCATATTTTATCTTTTGTGCTAATAGGTTTTGGATCGTGCTAAAAGTTATTGGACCGATTGAATGGACCTTAAGAAATATTTTTTCCATCGTTATCAGTTTTTACCATCCATTTTGATTTTAATGTATTCTTTTTTTGAAAAAAATATAAAAATTTAATAAGTAAAAATATTAAAATTATATAAAAATTTAATAAGTAAAAATATTAAAATTTAAGAATTAAATTATGGATTTTATATGTGCTATATTCTCATTCTTTCCCATTTGGACTTTAGCTGTCATCAACGATGGCACATGGCAACTTGTACACCTGAATCTTCATCTATTTATTATTTTACTGCAGGGGGCCCACTGATTTTCAGCCTTGATTTGCTCTATCATCCCTCATATCTAGTCATTAAGAGCCACTTGAAGAAGAAAAATATTCTACGATTCTCTTAAATCCTAATGAAAACAAATTGGATCATACATACATCTGAATAACAACTTAACTCAAAAATTAAATTCTTGTATTATTTTTTTTTCATTTTTTTTAGTATATAACAAAGCAAACATTTAGGGTCTATTTGAATTACTGGTTAGCATCGATTAGCATCAGCTGAATTGCCATTGCATCATGTTTGAAACGGTTGTTCCATCTCATTAACTTTTTAGGTTGTATTGGTTGCCATTGAATACATTATTTAATTATTAATTAAGCCATTATTATTATTATCATCAATACATTGATTAATTAATAGTAATAAAATTAATCTATAAATACATCAATTTATTATTATTATTATTACTATAAGTATTTACTGATAAATCAATACTTATAAAGTTAAGAACAGTTCGGTAAATTGTCCATTAACGGCACGGTTCAAAATAATCAAATTAATGGTAAACAATTAATACAGTTGTTTCAGACATTTTATAGTCTCAATACATGTTGAACAACAATCCAAACAGACCGTTAAATGCTTGAAACATTAATATATCATATATGCACATTTATAGAAAATGCAATTCTTTCTTTCTACATTCCGCGGAGACAAGACACTCGCCTATCCACATTGTCTGCTGAGTATCGATTTAGGCTTCATCCGAATTGCAACAAAATCCAACAGAAAAGAAATTTTGTCAAAATGCTGTTGAATTGGTTCTAGCAGGCTTGCATTGATTGACATAGTAAAGTCAACTGTACGATTATAAAATTAAAAATAAAACGTTATATCATACTCACTATCATGGAGGATTACCATTAGCATCCCCATATGTAGCCTTTATCCATAGAAACACCACACTACACACAACTTAACACAAGACTTATTGAATCCAAATCCAAAGACGACATGCTATAATCAAGAATAAAAGTCAACAGAGAAACCAATAAATTTTAGCTTATATATATAGCGATCTTGAGCTTAAATTCCGGTTTAACTTTGTATGTATATATATAATTGATGAATCAATGTAAACTTAAAACTAATTGCAGTAATTAAGAAGAAAATTAGTGGATAGGGCCTTTACAAGTTTGTTTGCATCTTCAAGTAGTAGTAGTAATAGTAGTATTTGTGTGATGATCGATGAGGCACTATCACCACACCACACCACCATAATTTGTCTTCTTGCCTTTGGCCCCCCTTCCCACCATTTGCTATTGTAAGCAACACTTTGACTGCTTTTAATGGAGGCCTGTTGTTTAGACAACCTCCACTTCTGGCAACTATTACTTGTTCCTTCCCCATATTTCAGTACACCTGAGAAAAGTTTTTTCTTCCTCTTATACCAATAATCATCTCATTCTTCTTCTCATACATCATCACCACTTTTTTCTGATAATAATTCCGGTGAAAAATTGCACAGAATTCATTGAAAAAAAGATTGGTTAACAACTGTTATTGCAGTCTACAAAGTGAAGGCCAAAAACACCGATTTAACAGAAGGAAATTAAAGAAACTCATGATTATTATGGAAACTTAATTTTCTTAATGAAGCAAGTCAACAGAGGTAGAGATGGATTGGTTTGAAGGTTCAGCTCTAAGATGAGCAGTGTTGCAGGGGACTTCTTCGAGATCTCGCAAAGCATTGGCAGTGAAAGGGCTACCAATTTGCAGGTTGGTAAGCATTTGGCGAAGATCGGAGGCTTCTTCTTTGAGCCTTGCATTCTCCTCAAGAACATGGTCATGGCACTGAGCCACATGATTTAACTTGTCAATCAAGTTATTATTCTCTTTCCGAAGACGAATCACTTGAGACCATAGCTCATCAAGGTGCTTCTGTTTCCTCATCCGTGATCTCCTAGCAGACTCCCTATTCGAAATCATCCTTCGCTGCTTCCTTTCGTCGATGATGCTCATTTGGTGGTCTTCAGCTTCTTCGGAAGTTGAGGAATTGTTGCTCAGACTTGTGGATTGTTGAGTGAATTCATGGACAGGCTGAGGAACTTGAGGGTTGTTATAAAAATCTGTTAAAAGTCTATTAAAATGGAAGGCTGTTGGTATGGTGTTGTGCTGCATGAGGCCATGGTTAGCAGCCATTGGAACCGAGTTTTCTAGCTCCAGATAATGAACACCATAGAACTCTTCCTGAAGCATATTGTGAGGCTAAAATCTTTGAGATGATTTTATACTAGGAATGTTATTCGAATGTATTCGGTTATTATCTTAATTTTCCTGAGGAAATGGTCGGGATGATTTGGTTTTTATAGGAGGAAAATAGAAGGCTATATTTGAAGTGGGCCAATTCTAGCAATAAGTTCATTGCTTACATGAGCAGAATTTGGGGAAATTATTAAAAATGGCACTATAAAATTCTGTATCTTTTATATCCAAATATTCATGATTTAAAAATCTGTATGCCCACTTAAATCTTCTAATAAAGGTAATTGGATGATGAAATAGATTTTGACACATATTTGGATGTGCATAATGCATTGATGGCTGTAAAAACTATTTATGTATGTATGCAAATTAAAGGAGCAAAAAATCATTTTTAAATCATAAAATATAATATATTTTAGTAAATGCATATATTGACTTTTTTAATTGAAATTCTCTAGCTTTTATTATATATGCATGTGGTATTGAATTCTTAAATTTTTATTTTAGCGTGCATTGAGTTTAATTTTACTAAATTTGGATTAAATGATATAATAATTTTAGAATATAATAAATCTCCTAAACTATATGTGTGTTAAAATAAATGTTATGATTTCAGTGTAACTAAATAAAAGTTAAAGAATTTAATTGAAAAAAAAATATAATTTGGGTATGAAAAAGTACTTTTTGCCAATGAAAATGATGCATGAGAAATGACAATAATAGACAAATACATACTTGGATAATGATTTTTCTAAGTTATGATGGTTACTTTGATTTGAGAAAAGTTTGATGATGTGGGGAATGAATGCAATTATTAAAATTGGAAATGTTTTAGAAGAAGAAGGAAATTGAGAAAATTGATGTTAAAGTCAATCTCAGGGGAGGTTTTCCTCAC
This sequence comes from Excoecaria agallocha, assembly GCA_037975025.1. Classification (NCBI taxonomy): domain Eukaryota; kingdom Viridiplantae; phylum Streptophyta; class Magnoliopsida; order Malpighiales; family Euphorbiaceae; genus Excoecaria; species Excoecaria agallocha. The sequence continues at coordinate 44,302,328 of CM075809.1, forward strand.
GACAAAATTTGAGGCTCATAATAATAATAATAATAATGGAAATTAAATTCAAAACTCTATCAGCCAATAATATATATATATATATATATATATATATATATATATATATATATATATATATATATATATATATATATATATATCTTATGCTCCAAGGACGCCACCAAATTCAGTTTGAAAGGTAAGTAAATTAAATAATAAACAACAATTTCTTTAATTAAAGTTTAATTAATTATTTTTATTACAATTAGCTTAGCTGACTAATTCAGCACTTAAAAATTTTTAGATTGGAAGGGTCCTCAAGAGTGAAATTATTATCTGAATGGTTAACATCAAGTACCTAATTAAATCCCATCTCTTCTATTTTTTTTTCTTTTTTTTTATTGAATTGAAAATAGGCAATATATATACACGAGTATTTTACTGTGCTATTAATTTTAATTTCTGATAATGAAATTAGCATTTGTCTACGCGTGCTCTAATTTTGTCAAGGGCAAAAGTTTCCATTCACCATAGCTGAAAAGCTTTAGTGGGTCTTTGATTGTCCTCTGTGAACTGTAACAATGTCAATGGAACAGATAGTCCTATACTTTCTCACTGCATAAACAAAATTTAAAAAAAAAACTATATATAAAAATTAGATTGACTCAAATTATCCATTAATAATCATTAATTAAATTTGATATATTGATGGATAAATTAATTAGAAAAAATATGTTGCAGCATTGGGATGTTAGGGAATTAGTGCCTTTTCAAAGAACATAAATCATGTCATATCAAAAACAGGCAATTTCTCCATCTACAAGCACCTCAGCTTGCTTTAATATTAAATATATATTAATTATATGCTAGAGCACCTCAGCTTGCTTTAATATAAAATATATATTAATTATATGCTCCCATATCAGAACTAAAATGCACCAGCATCTCATCACTTGAGAGTTTTATTTCAACCATTTATTTGAAGTTTGGCTTCAGCCCCACTACTTAGTAGCATTTTGGATCATAAAAGTTTTGACAAATCTTTGAGAGGCAGCAAATTGCAAACGCAAATGTTTATATATATATATATAAAACTTTGCCATTAGCCTTTTAATTTAATATTATTCAGTTTGGGTGATTCCGCACTATATACAACTTTCCTTCTGTTCTGAAATTCCATAGTAACATATAAAACTAAGCTAAAAATACATGTTTGGATAGAATCGTAGAAAATGGCAATTAATATAGTGGGTTCATATTAATCAACTAACTTTGCATAGTATATGTATGGATAAGGGACAGCCATTATCTGAAACTGGATTCATAAATATGTCACATACACAATTGATTCATGACTTCATTAGATGCTGGTAGAAGAATATGTTCTCATATCCTCAAAGGAAAACAATGGAATTTTAATGCAGTACGGTAGAGCAAAAAATGGTGATAGTTTATTATATAATAATTATATTATATGCAGTGTGATGATTTACCTTGAAGGATTTAAAAATGATTAGGCTTTTAAACTGAAGTTGAGTGGAATAATAATGTTTACTATGTCTCCACTAGTAAACATGGAATATTTTACACAGTAAAAAACGAATAGAGATATAGATGAATTGGCATAGCATCAAAAGCTGGGGAGACATAATCGATTGTGGCAAAATTTTCTTTTCTTTTTCTTTTTCTTTGAAAGAAAAATCTTTAAAAATTAATATTATCTTTATCCACTTACGGATAAGCTATATGTACATGTACACCTGCACATGCTATTTGTTGAAGGTAAAATTTGCTTGTCAGCCTATAATTTTGTTAATACAGTGTGCAGCAAATGAATGTTAAAAACAAAGTCGGGATTTCGATAGCTTTTCGTAAAAAGAGTAAAATTTTAATGTGTTTATTTAATTTTTTTGTCCCATATTTCTCCCTTGACATTTACCCTCTCTTTGGATTTTTTTTTTAAATAATATATTATTTTAGAAAATTATTATATTTAATGCTACAGTAAAAATATTTAAAAATTTAGAATTGCCAATTTCTAATACACGCAAATCTCTTATTTTTTATGAAATTTATATTAAAATCAACGTTCAACGCTCATATATAGTATGGAGATGATTCGTACAGTTAGTTTTATATTTCGTGTTTAGACGAGAATATCTATTTAAAAACATTTAATTCTGCAGAAAGTGTTGTTACTGAGGTGCTAACCCATGATGCATTAAAAATTTGAATCACTTCTGTTTTACCTTATATTTATAGAGAAATTGGATTTTTGTATATCTTATTCACTATTACAATTATAATTTATATACAAATTGCTAAAGTGCAGGAGATAAAATAGGAACTAGTTACAACAAAACAGAGAGATAATGAGAAGTTGTTACAGATAGTAATCCGTAACTAATCTACTAACCAAGAGATGGTTAGTCTTTGGGCTTCTCCTTTACACGCCCCCGCAAGATGGAGGATCCATTGGAGACTCCAATTTTGGAACGAAAATGAAGAAATGAACTTCGACTAAGAGATTTGGTAAGCATATCAGCCAGTTGATCCTTGGAGCTAATGTGCAGCACACGCAAAGAACCACTAGAGACATGTTTACGAACGAAGTGATAGTCAAGAGCCAAATGCTTCATACAGGAATGATAGACTGGATTAGCACAAAAATAGGTAGCACCTGTGTTGTCACAAAACAAAGTACGAGGCTGCTAGACACAAACACCCAAGTTACGAAGTAAATTCTGAACCCATAAAATTTCTACAATAGCATTGGCTAAGGCTTTGTATTCAGCCTCAGTGGAGAAGCGAGAAACTAATTTTTGGCGAGCTGAACGCCAAGAGATGATATTATAACCCAAAAACAATAAATATGCTGTAGTAGAGCGACCATTATCCTTAACACCACCCCAATCAAAATCAGAGAAAGTTGTTAGATTCAACGAAGAACCACACTTCAGGAAGAGGCCATGATGAATTGTACCCTTTAAATAATGAAGAACTCATTTGAGAGCTTGCAAATGCAATTGTGTAGGAGCATGCATGAACTGAGATAACTTATTAACAACAAAACAGACATCCAGACGAGTAATAGCCAGATATTGGAGAGAACCGACTAAGTTGTGATAAGACTTCACATCAACATGAGAGGACCATCAACAAATGTGTACATCTCGGAGGAGCTCAATAGTGTGGCAACTTCTTTTGCACCAGCCATATTAAACCGAACTAGTAAATCAGAAATGTGCCGATGTTGGGATAGAAAAATATCTTTTTGAGGTGGAGGTTACCTCAACACCTAAAAAATGATGTAAAGGACCCAAATCCTTGATTGAAAAATGGGAGGCTAGCTGCTGAACAAAAAAATCCAAAAATTTTAAATTGTTGGCAGTAAGAACAATGTCATCCACATACACTAAAAAATAAGCTACTGTAGGTCCCGAAAGACACTCAAGAGGGGGGGTGAATTGGGTGTCTTGAAATTTTCTGGCCAAATTTCTAATGAAACAGAATTGTATGCAAGTGTAGATTTTTTTATAGCTTTTCTAACAGAGAATGTAAAAAATGCAAGATAACAATAATAATAGATTTTGCAAGTTCTTTTTAAACTCCAAATATATTTCTGAAAAAGTGTGTTAAATTTGTTGTGAATATTTCAGAAATTTATTTTACATAATTTTGAAAACACAGATTTTCAGAATGTAAAACAGAATTGTAGAAGATAGAAAATAGAGCAGAAAAGTAAAGCACACGTAGATTTTATAGTGGTTCGGCCAACCTGCCTACCTCCACTCCTCAAGAATCACTCTTGAGCTTTTCTCTCAACTCTTAACTCTTTTAAGGGCAAGAGTTCAAGCCAATATACAATCCTATGTATATCTACCCACAATCTTTTTCCCAAGTAAAAGATTGAAACACTTACTAGAATTTCACTTAGGTTATAGCCAACCCAACTCACAATCTTTAACAACAATAATTCCTCACAAATAATTACAACAAAAGCTATAATTAATTGAGGATGATATATAAAGATGAAGTGCAAATATGCAAAGTGAGATTTAAAACAAGTAAGCTTTCTCTTAAGAGTTAGAAAATCTTTCTAATATTTTCTCTTAACTTCTAAATGATCTAACAACACATATTTATACCCAAAAATATGTTTTAAAGTGAGAGAACACAAAACTAGCCGTTTGTGACCGTTAGAAAACGGAACAGACAGTTATGTCCCTAACTAGCCATTTTATTATTGTTATTTTGTCTTTTAGCGCAAAGCAGATTTTCGATTAAAAAGTTTGCCAGATTTATAATCCAATTTCTAATTTAAATTTTGATGGACCAATTTCTAAAGCATTTTCTGAAAGAAACCAGTTTTAAGTAAAAACGAGATTTATGACTTAAAAACATTTTTATGCAATTTTAAAACTTAGAATTTGTATGTATGAATGACAATTTGATACTCAAATTGATCTTATAATTTAGTAACCTAATTTTTCTTAGACTAAAATATTCTTCAACTTGGTCTTCAAGGATTCATTCCACAATCTTCATTTTAATGATTCTAACAGAAGATTCCTGCAAAACATGCTTAGAACAGATTTCTCAATAGAGTTTATATAAGGTTTGATTATCATCAAAATTTGGATATGGCCTTGGGCCAACAATCTCTCCCTTTTTTATGATGACAAAACCTTAATAAACTCCACTTAGAGGTCTATCTAGGTTAGTCTAAAAAGCTCCCCCTGAATATATGCATGGGGTATTTACAGAAAAAATAAAATCTGTAAAGTAAGTGTAAATCCTGTAGAACTTTAGATTTTATCAAAATATAAGCATGCCAATGAATTTTATAAAAATTTAACTTGATTTTTTACAAGAAATATTTTTAAATAAATCATTCATCACAGTGAATCAAATAGCATTAATGCATCAGCATATTAAATTTTCAATAATTTTTCATCAACAAGAAATCATGCATATGTTTTTCTCCATTTTTAATTATCAAATTTTTTTCCAAAGATTTATCCATTTTCTTCATTATTCTCCCCCTTTGTAATTATCATTAATCATTAACGTTTCTCCATTATTCTCCCCCTTTTTGTCATCAATCAAAAAAAAAGAGATAACATAATGTGCACAAGAGATTTAAATAAATCCCAAAAAAATTACGCCAAAAAAATCATTTAAAATATCCAAAATATACCAACAAAAATTCAAAGAGAAAAACCTGTCAATCCTTGATTTTTGCTGCGACGTGATTAACCGAAGGAGATGGAGCCTTGAAAAAATTACTTTGAAATTTTCTTTCTCAATTTCAAATCGAGAGATGTATAATTCTCAAACCAGATCGGGATATAGCCTACTGCTTCAATGCTTGGCAACCATTTTTTATTGACCCATTTGCAGTAACAATTCGGATTAAGAAGGAATAAAAGAAAGAATAAGAGAGGTTGAGTTCTTTGAAGAAACGAAGATTTGGGTTTTAGAAGAAGACAAAATATTTAACCCAAGTAATTGAAAGTTATTTTATCCAAGTAAAAGACTTTATTTTTTAAATGAAAAGATAAGCTTTAAAAAGAGACGGGTTCCATAAAAATCAAAGTATCATTTGCTTTTTGGAAAAATTGTTAAAGAATTAATAAAAGCTTTAACTAAAAACATGTGAAAGTTGGATTAACTTTTGCAAAAATCAAGAAATTATTATTTTAATTCCAAATAGATGACTTACGTGAGAAACTATCTCACTTAAAAGAATCAAATAGGTGGTTTGTACTTTAACCAAGTTTAGCTCACGTTTTCCCACAATAATATATCACAATTTTCAAAGGTAAATTAATTTTGTTGGAATAATAAAAAATTACAATTTTCAAAGTAAAAAAGTTAACTTTTGAAAAGTAAGGCACAATTTTTAAAGACTTAACTTTTTAAAAGTAACACAATTTTCAAATACCATAAATCACTTTTACATAAGTAAAAGTTGACTTTTGGTTTTCTTTTTAAATTAACACAAAACAAATGACAAAAACCTTACAAAACTTTTTTCAAAATAAAAGGAAGACTAAAATTCAAATCCCCTTTTTCTTTTTTTTAATTATTATTTTTATTATTATTATTATTAACTAGAAAAAACAAACTTAAAATTATTTTTTAATGTGAAAAGCAAATTAGTTTTTTTTTTAACTTGAAAGCAAATTTTTTGTTTTACTTTTTTTTAAAGGCAAATTTAAAATTATTATTATTATTATTTCTTTTAAAGAGAAAAGCAAACTTAAAATTTATTTATTTTTATTTATTCATTTTTTACATGAAAAAAAAGCAAACTTAAAAATATATTTATTTATTTTAATTTTTAATATATTTTTTAAAAGGAAGGAGAATAGTCTTCTTTTAGCCACTTAAAAGGTGAAAACACAATTTTCAAAGACAAAAATCTCATTTGTAAAGTGAATCACGTTTTGGCATAAAAAAATGAATTTGTCTTTTGTGAATTTTTCATTAAACAAATTGTTTGTTGAAAAGTCTTTTGACTTGAGATTTGCAAAAGGTGGCACACGATTTTTATGTAGTAAAAAGCAATCTTTTGAATTTTAAATTCAAAGTTAAAATAATCAATGAAGTAGTTTAACCATTGAAAAATTATGCATGTTCATTTAATGATATCACTTGGGAACTTACAATTTTGTAATTACCCAAACACATGAACCAAGAATAAGAGAAATGTCAAGGTTGTCCCTATATAATTTTAAAATAACACACATAATGCTTAGGGGTAACAAAGATAATTAGTATAAATTTTGATTTTTTCTTCATATTTTCAACTTCTTCAACACGCAAACATCCCTTCAAAGATAAATTCCAGCAGACCAAAGATGAAAAATCACACACAAAAAATGAAAATTTGATCTTTGAGATTTAAAGAAGACGCACCAGTTTTAGAGAGAAAATTAATGCTCATACCCATTTCAAGTCTTCTTCTTAGATAATAAGGTTTGTCTTTCTTCTTCTTCATTGTGGCCTTGAGCCAACAATTCAAGTTTTCTTGCTCATCGAATTTTCTTTTAAACATCTCACAAGATTCACGCATGGCTCTTTTTATCATCAAATTTTTTAATTGAATTTCGAAATTATTTTTCAAGTTGGCATATCTTGCATACATGGTCTTTATCAATCTTCATTTTTAGCATTCCCTTCACCAAATTTTTTTTTAAATGCATAAAAGCTTGCATGTCGCAATTTTCTTGTAGAAATATTTAGATCTTTACTCTTATATTTTTCCATTTCAACATCTTCTACTCTTTTCTATTATCACAAAAACTAACAAAACTATTTCAGATTTTCAGTTTAGAAAACTTAGCTTTGTCCCATGTGACATGCCTAGAGTAGCCGCTATTCATATACCACTTTTTCTATCTTGGCACTCTTTGGGCAAATCTGCAAAGAAATCAAGTATTTCTAGGTACCCAACATTTCTTAGGTCTTTCATGGTTAGTTACAATATTTGCATAATTTTTAATAACCCATTTATATTTGGTAGAATTAGCATTTTTCTTATAATAACAAAATTTTGAAATATGTCATTTTCTACAGTAATAAAAGCATGTAGCAGAAGTGCTAATTACCATTTTATCATATTAGGATTTTTGATACCTTTTCTGGGTGTATTTTCTATTATAATTTTTTGATGTACTTGCATGAGAATTATGAACAGATTTTGCATTCAGATTTTCAACTGAATTCTCATTACATACACAAATCTGTTTTCCTTTTTCATTGCATTTTTCTTGCAAAACAATAAATTTACCTTCCAAAATAGAATATTCATTTTTCATTTTAATTTTTGTTTCCTTTGCATTTTCTTGTTCCATAAGTAATTCATCATAATTTTTCTTCACCTCAATATAAGTCTTTTTAAGCATAAGATATTTATGATGCAAATCTTCAAAGCATTCAAGCATTTTTTTCATATTCATTTCTATTTTCATTTGAATTAGAATTCGAATCAGAATCACTTACCTCAGAATTTTCTAAATCATTTTCAGGTGAACTTCTGTCATCAGCATCTGAGTTAGAATTTTGGTCTTCACGATCAGAAATTGCCATCAGACAAACATCATCAGAAGTTGTAGATTCTGGTTCACTTGTGCTTGAATCTTCATTATCGCTCCATGTAGCTTTCATAACTTTCTTTCTAAACTTTTTCTTCTTTCTTTTTAGATTAGAATAATTAGGTTTGATGTGACCAGGTTTGTTGCATTCATAGCAAATCACATCTCTACCAAAATTTGATGAATTTTCTGCTTTATGGTGCGAGAATTTCTGATGCTGCTTTTTGCATGATTTTTTGCCATTTCTGTACAGTTTTTTGAACTTCTTTGTAATTAAAGCCATCTCATCATCACCTGTAGAATAATCACTTCCAAATTCTGCTTTGAGAGCAATAGCCTTCAATTTTTTATCCTTGTTTTTTCTGCATCTTAAGACTTAATGTAAAGCTCATGAGAAATAAGAGATCCGCAAACATTATCAAAATTTAAAGTGCTAAGATCTTTATCTAATATAATTGATGCTTTTGCTTTCCATCTAGGTGTAAGACCTCTAACAAGCTTAGCAATTTTATTATGTTCATCAAGTTTCTTACCAAGAGCTTTAATTTCATTAGTTAATTTAACGTACCTGTTGATTACCTCAGAAATTGACTCTTTTGGCTTCATTTTGAATGCTTCATAATCTACCATAAGAACATGAAGTCTAGTATCTTTAACTTGATTTGTACCTTCATATGTTACTTGGAGCTTATACTAGATTTCTTTAGCTGTATCACATCCAGAAACTCTGTTGAATTCATTTGTGTGCATTGAGCAAAAAAGTATGCTCATAGCTTTAGAATTTAGCTGCACTTTTCTCTTCTTAGCTTCTGTGAACTCTTTTCTGGTCTTTAAAACAGTAGCAGTTTCTGGAGCTCCTTCCTCATCAGAAATCTATCGTGAATTCTCATATCCATCTTCAATAATATCCAAGCAATCCATATTTTGAGATTGGATAAAATGTCTCATGACAACCTTTCAGAAAGGATAATTCTCACTCCTGAACATAGGAGGACGATGAACAGAATGTCCCTCTTTGAATGGAGTAGCATTAGGAGAACTACTTGATTCGGCCATTTTTAGGATCACTCAAGGTGGTTAAACCTTAGGGAATAGAGAACCGCTCTGATACCAAATGTAGGTCCCGAAAGACACTCAATAGGGGGGTGAATTTGGAGTCTTGAAATTTTTTGGTCAAATTTCTAATGAAACAGAATTGTATGTAAGTGAAGATTTTTGATAGCTTTTCTAACAGAGAATGTAAAAAATGCAAGATAACAATAATAATAGATTTTGCAAGTTCTTTTTAAACTCCAAATATATTTCTGAAAAAGTGTGTTAAATTTGTTGTGAATATTTCAGAAATTTATTTTACAGAATTTTAAAAACACAGATTTTCAGAATGTAAAACAGAATTGTAGAAGATAGAAAATAGAGCAAAAAAGTAAAGCACGCGTAGATTTTATAGTGGTTCGGCCAACCTGCCTACCTCCACTCCTGAAGAATCACTCTTGAGCTTTTCTCTCCACTCTTAACTCTTTTAAGGGTAAGAGTTCAAGCCAATATACAATCCTATGTATATCTACCCACAATCTTTTTCTCAAGTAAAAGATTGAAATACTTACTAGAATTTCACTTAGGTTCTAGCCAACCCAACTCACAATCTTTAATAACAATAATTCCTCACAAATAATTACAACAAAAGCTATAATCAAATGAGGATGATATATAAAGATGAAGTGCAAAGATGAAAAATGAGATTTAAATCAAGTAAGCTTTCTTTTAAAAGTTAAAAAATCTTTCTAATATTTTCTCTTAACTTCTAAATGATCTAACAACACATATTTATACCCAAAAATATGTTTTAAAGTGAGAGAACACAAAACTAGACGTTTGTGACCGTTAGAAAACATAACAGACAGTTCTGTCCCTAACTAGCCGTTTTATTACCGTTATTTTGTCTTTTAGCGCAAAGCAAATTTTCGATTAGAAAGTTTGTCAGATTCTAATCCAATTTCTAATTTAAATTCTGACGGACCAAATTCTAAAGCATTTTCTGAAAGAAATCAGTTTTAACTAAAAACGAGATTTATAATTTAAAAACATTTTTATACAATTTTAAAACTTAGAATATGTATGTATGAATGACAATTTGATCCTCAAATTGATCTTACAATTTAGTAACCTAATTTTCCTTAGACTAAAATATTCTTCAACTTGGTCTTAAAGGATTCATTCCACAATCTTCATTTTAATGATTCTAATAGAAGATTCCTGTAAAATATGCTTAGAACAGATTTCTCAATAAAGTTTATATAAGGTTTTATTATCATCAAAATTTGAATATGGCCTTGGGCCAACAGCTATAATGCCATTATTATTGTAAATAAAGAGAGAGGCATCAACAAGTGATTTGTGAAAACTAGCAGTAAGCAAGAAATTCTATCCTTGAGCCTTGCACTAATCCTTTGAATTCGGTACCAACGGGTATCATACCTCCTAGAACAACATTTTCTTTCAGGCCTTTCAACCAATTGATACGATCGCGGAGAGCAGCTTTTGCTAAAACGTGAACAATTTCTTAAAAACTAGCCTCGGATATGAAACTTTGAGTATTCAGAGATGCTCTCGTTATTCCCAATAATATGTCTCGGTAACAGATGGCTTCTTCCAAAGCACGTCCCTTTCGTTTCGCTCGCAGCAATCTAATTAGTTCTCCGGGTAAAAAAACATTCGACAAATTTTGAATGAATGTAACCTGAAGGTTGCTCCATGTAAACATCTTCAGTTAGTGTGCCATGAAGAAATGCATTATTGACATCCAATTGATGTAGGGGCCATTTTCAGGATAAAGCAAGGCAAAAAATGACTATGATGGTCACTAGTTTGGTAATAGGGCTAAATGTTTCAAAGAAATTATACCCATGTTCCTGCAAAAATCCTTTTGCCGTAAGGCGAACTTTATATTTATCAAGTGAACCATAAGCTTTCCGTTTGATACGAAAAATCCACTTGCAACTGATAGGGACATGAGTGGATCGAGGAACTAACTCCCAAGTACCATTTTGTAAAAGGGCATTGAACTCATCATCCATCGCTTTGCGCCATAAAGGGTATTTGATAGCCTGGGTAACAGTGAAAGGTTCAAGTGTAGGAGGAAGTGGGTGCTTGGTGGTAAGGTTGATAAATTTGTCATTGTAGTATTTGGGGTTGGGTTTCCTGATTCGTGGAGGGCAAGGTGGTGGTGAAGGTGAATTATGTAATAAAGGTTGAGGGGAAGAGGAGTCCAAGGTGAAAGAGGACAAAGGGCTAGAAAGAGGACTAGCAAGCAAAGGAATTGGATTGGAGAGGGATAAGGTAGGTTGACTGGTGATCATGGTGGGTTGAGAAGGATTTGTTTGGACTTCCACTTGTGTAGAATATGTAATGCAAGCATCTGGAATTGGGTTAGAAAATTCATGAGATTTATTGAGAACTTTATTTGGAAAAATATCCTCAACGAATTTCACATGATAGGATAGATACAATCAATTTGTAGTTATATCAAGATACTTGTAGCCAGACTGAGAGGAAGAGTAACCAAGAAAAAGATAAAGGGCAAACCGTGGGTGAAGTTTGGATAGGGAATAGGGCCGAAGCTAAGGATAACATAGACACCCAAAGGTTTTAAAACGGGTATAATTAGGATATCTATGAAATATCATTTTGAAAGGAGTTTTAAATTTTAAGACAGGTGTAGGTAGGCGATTGATTAGGTAAATTGTTGTTTGGAAAGCATACGACCAAAAATGCAATAGCAATGAGGCAAAGTGAAGTAAGGAAAGGCCCATTTTCACAACATATCTGTGACGGCGCTCAGTAGTGCCATTATGCTTAGAAGTGTGTGGAGGAGTAGTGAAGTGTGAAATACCATATGAATTAAAAAGAGAAATGAGTTTTTGATACTCTCCACCATTATCAGAAAAAATAAAGCAAATTTTGGTTTCAAAATAGTTTTCAACCAGCCGCTTAAATTGAGGAAAGATACTAAAGGTGTCAGATTTCTTTTTCATGGGATAGAGCCATATGTATTTGGTGAAATGATCAATAAAAATAATATAATATGAATAACCATCAAGAGATATGATTGTTGGTCCCCAAACATCAGTATAAATAAGCTTCGAGGTCCAGAACTAGTAAGAGAGTTATCCGAAAAGAGTAACTTGTGACTTTAATTAATGAAACAAGAGTTACAATGAAAATCTGAAGTGGACAAGAAATTTGTAATTAAACCATAATTTTTAAGAATAGTACGAAGAACTTTATTTGAAGGATGACCAAGTTTGTGAAGCCAATAAGAAAATGAGACTTTAGTGGTGACATTAAGTTGAGGATGAGATGACAAAGTTGCACAATAAACATCATCAATGTTTTCCCCCCGCATTAGAGATGACCCCGTGCAAAGATCCTTCACATGAAAATGAGCTGAGAAAAATTCAACAGAAACAGGATTAAACTTACATAACTTTGTTATGGAAATCAAATTATGGTGTAAATAGGGAACACATAAAACATTAGAAAGAGAAAGTGTATGTTGAGGTGTGTGAATGTGGGAGCAACCAATATGTGAAATAAGAAGACTGTTACCATAACCCAAGAAAATTTCATCTGGACCCCCATAGTCAAAGTAGGAATGCAAGGCTGATACATTTGAAGTTGCATGATGAGAAGCAATACTATCAAATAACCAAGGTTGTTGCATACCGGTAGATTTCATAGAGGTTGTGGCATTAGCTATTAGACTGGAAGAAGGAGAAATGTTAGGCGAGGTAGTTATATAAATGTTGTTATCTTTTAAGAACTTAGCAAGTTTCTTGCAGTCCCTAGTATCATGACCTGGAATTTCACAGTAACGATAGAATAAAGTTGATCGGTGGGTCCAACTGTTAGGCTGATTTTGCCAAGAGCGAGAACTGGATCCATTAAAACCTTCACGAGATCTGCAAGAGTATGGTTGATTGGTGGGTCCCTGATATTATGAATGAAATTATTATCCCTTGGGGCTTTATTTTTTAGTGATGTTAACTATAACAAAAACAAAGGAAGATACTGAGTCATTATCTTTCAGCATTCTCTCATAATTAGTTAACTTGTCAAAAAGTTCAGAATAACTAATTGGAGATTCACGAGCTTTGATGGCAGCAACAATGGTGTTGAACTCATCTCCTAGTTGAGAAAGAATATGAATAATGAGGTCTTCTTCACTTATTGGATTTTGAGTGAGAACCAATTCATCTGCAATGCATCACATTTCATTGAGAAATTTAGCAACTGATTTGGTGTCCTTTGGATTTTTAGCAAGTTTGGTTTTGAGAGAGATGATTCTAGATCAAAAGGAATTTGCATAGCTATGAACAAGACAT